>JAJJMC010016440.1:6040410-6283125 GCA_023531435.1 Papaver californicum
CACCATATATCGGAGCCATCCCTCCCTTGATTGGTCCGGGATTTGCTTTAACCTGAAAATTGTCCACACAAAAAGAAAAAATAAATAAATAGGAAGAAGAATATATATAGAAAAGGTAAACTGACACACGTATTAATCTGTTAAAAACGAAAAATACTTAAGAATGCTAAAATTTGCTATCGACGAGAAACTTACAGTTTGCACTGCTTCCTTCAAGACTCTGAGGAAGTCCTCAACTACCGAAACATGCTGAAGAGTCACGCAAATATGCAGGCTGTTTCAAACACAATAGCAAATTTACTGGTCAATGGAAAAAGTTAGAATTCTTAAAGATTCAATGTGCATAGAGTTTTGAAGCCAAAGAAAAAGGTAGAGATGCCACTGACACTCCATCAGAACTGTTAGTAACACCACTGAAAACGGCAGTGCTAGGGGATTCAAATGAAACACCTTCTAAACTCTAGAGTCAAAATGGTCTATTGATTCTACAATTATTACCATATCTCCTCAAAAGATAACCCTTACCTGTTCGGTTTCTGTAGTGCATTCAAATGCCAGCCATGGGAAGACATTATATCATTGACTTCGAAAATGTCTAAATCATTTGAACCAAATGCAACAATTGTCATGTCTGGCCTTCCAATGATAAGTAGCTCAGGAATCTCCTTTATCCTGGATACAGCGCAAAACTAACTTAATAATGCAGATAAAGTAGATTTGAAATTTCAAAAATGAAATATCACTTACCCTTTTTGTATTTGCTTAGACACTTCCATGATCTCTCTAGTGTTTTGCAAGTAACCTGTAATAAATGGTATTAATTTAATAGTGGCCCACTAACATTAGAAATATGTGTGAAGGTTTATTTTGATGTTTGGCAGAAAATATTGGTGGAATTATCTTATAGTGTACCTTCTAGGCCTAGACTCATCATTGCTGCCCAAGCCCCGGCACTCAAACCGCCAGGCCTGCTTCCGGCTATTGTTGGAGAAATATAAAGCCCACCTGACCACTCAGTAACTGCAGCAAAGAAGTGGTGGAATAAGTAACAACTTAAAATAAATGTGCAGGTATACATCCACAGTATCATGTAAGACAAATAGATCATCAAAATTACTGGTGAGTTTTCAGGAAATGCTTGACAAAGTGCAGTTTTCTGTAATACAAACTATGCCCTGAAAGTTTGACATAAAAGATAAAATTTTTAAGCTTAAGCCTTTTTGTTACAACACGAAGAATATGCAAAGATATAAGAGGTTAGATGCATTTTAGAATCATGAACAGTAACGGATTATGATGATTAGCCAGAGTAGCAAATACATAAAAAAGGTGAGAAGTCTAATACTTACCAGCAACAAATTGGTGCTGTCGACGAAGTGCGTCCAATCCATCAGCAAGTTAGATTACAAATATGGACAGGAAAAGAATTAGTAATCCACAATGAGAGGTGGCAGGCCACTACCTTTCGTATTTCGTGATTCCTGTACAGAACTGTACTTGTTCCCTTAGGAGCTAACCCATACTTATGCACATCAACAGATATTGATGTTACTCCTTCAACGGAAAAGTCAAAGGGGGGAATCGGGTACCTGTAAAAGGACAACCATTGACTCAACAAGTAGATATCAGGGTCTATAGTGCATGTGCAAAAGGTGCATAAAGGATAGCAGTTAGTGCAAAATGTCCTCTTGTGACGTGGGAAAGGAAATGGTTATGGATTTTAACTAGACCAGAGCAGATTAGTTATTAGTAACCATTAACATGTGAAACAAACAAAGCTAACACAATAATGTCCGCACCCAAGTTTACGAGCAAAAGGCAAAACGAAGCCACCAAGACAAAGATCGACATGCAAACAAATTTCCTTGCTGCATGCCAATTCACCGAGTTCCTGCAAAATTGAGCTGATAAGCAGCAGAACTTTATCTAACAAGGAAATAAATAAAACCATTCAAGAAATGACTCAAATCTTTAGAATCTCAAAATAGAATAAAACTATTAGTTTACATACTTCAATGGGATCGATTATTCCGTGAGGGAAACCTGGTGCAGATCCAACAATCTGAGAATACATCAACTTCACATCATCAAATTGCACTTATGGAAAATATATAAATAATAATGTATACCCTCCAGATTATGCTAGTAACGCCAAACCAAAACAACATATGAATGAAAGACAACTAGAACGACATAAACAAGTAAGAAATTTTTTGTATAGAATACATACTAAAATTGTATTCCTGTTAACACATCTTCGGATTGCTTTGACATCCGCTTGAAACTCTTTGTTTACTGGCACTCGCCACAATTTGATATTAAAATACTGTGCAGCCTTGTCATATGCTGAGTGTGCAGATTCAGGAATTATCCTACAGATGAAAACTCTAGAATATCATACTTAGGTTCTATTGTAACACAAGAGAAAAGATTGAAGCCACTCACATTTCTGGTTTCCTTATTCCCTTCTTTGTTCTCATGTAGTCACGTGATGTTTTGACAGCTAGTAGTATACTTTCAGTCCCTCCTGATGTCATATTTCCACAGATTTGTCCTCCCAAAACCTTCTCCTTACTTCCAAGCAATGCAGCTGTCATTGCAACCACCTCTGCCTCAAACCGTACTACACTTTGAAATACATCTTGATGCAATGGATTGGTATGTGCAAACCTGAACATATGAACATATTAAAATCTGACCTGAGCATTGTTATGCATATCAAACACAAATAGTATGAACCAACTTATCAGCTTTAAGTTGTGTGATAAACTGAAATTCTACTTTTTCCTTAAAGAAGATTTATAGTAAGAAATTTCTGGCAACTGCACCTGGTACTATAATTCTATCTGTTAACATGTGCATCTAGCTACAGGAGATCTTTATATAAATAGCTGCAAAACCAAATTTAGCTAACAAAGGACATAATCTATTTCATAAAATCCTGGTTACTAAAGTCCTTAAGCTTCACTTAATATATTAGGCCATTTATTGCATCATATATATCTTAAAAAATATACTGATCAGCATAAACACTCCCTTCATTTGTCTACATTTACCTGACCATTTTGATGTAAATTCAAACAAAACCAAAATAAAATTGCTGAAAGTGAAAGCTTGCAGCTTGTCATTTAATAATCCCCACCCCAAGCACAGAACTGCTATAACTATAGCTGAAAGTAATTGCTAAAAAGCAAATAAATTAAAGGGAAAAAACAATTGACAAATGTACCATGTCCTACTAACATTGAATACGCCTCATTTATCAAAGAAAAATGCCTCTCCGAGTCATTTCCACCAATGTACCTGCACCAAAAAAATAAATATAAAAACTCTTAAAAAATCACAAATTGATGCACAATGAGAAATTACAGAGTACATATTTTGCACTCTTCAACGTGCAAGAAACCTACATAAATCAAAATGTTAAAACAGTAAACATACACTGTACCGGAGCATTTCCCTTGCCAAACCACATCTTTTTCTTTCTCTTCTCTCAACTTGTCTATTACATGTCCTCCTAGTCCAACCTTTGGTAACTCGGTTTGCCAACCATCTCTTTTAGATTTACCACCAGATTGCATCTTATCAACCACCTACATTAGCACCAAAACAATACAAATAATCACAATTAATAATCGAACACTACATTTGACCATCTTCTAAAATTTCGAGTCAGTGATATATGCACACCAGTTGCCAATCCTCACTATAGTGCACCTTTTGGGATGAATGTCAGGATCTAAGGGTTTATGGTGCGCCAGAAACAACTTGCTAGCAAGTGGTGTGCGCCCTTACATTTTCGTAAATTTCCTTCTTTTTTGAACCCAAAAAAAAGTAAAAATACTAGCACAAATTTTACAATAGTGGGGTCTCTAGCACAAAAGATGTACTAGTACTACTACTTATCAATAAAACAAAATATATGTAGACAGAAATAGTAGTAAGTACAATATTATCTGTTATTTCACTCTAATTTCACCATGAATCACGATAGCTACTTTAGGGGAAACAAGGTCTTAATTGAGTGAACTGACAGAACCCTAGAATTTGCATTTAATGTTTCCAAATTCACATACACATATGAATGATTGAATATATCAGATAGGAAACAAGCATAATTAACAACTACTAAAAGAAGATAAAAAAAAAATTACCTTTTGTTTCTCAGCATCGATGTAATTCTTAACAAATGGAATCAACCTGTAATAATCACATCAAAGTTTTAAACTTAAAAATCAAATTTAAGTAATTATAATTAAAGAATATTATTATTCCTAGTAAGATTACTTACTTGATAGAGTTCATAAAAAACCCTAAAAAAGCAGATTTAAATCCTTTATCTTGAACATAATTCAAGAACGAGTGAAGAATAGAAGCAATCGCGAATGCTAGGAGTGGAGTTACAACTAGTAGTATTGGTTCATATTCAGATAAATATGAATTCACTCTATTCCTTAAGTTTATTGATGATGATGAGAAGAACTCCATTGAAAATCGAAAAATATCTGAACCGAGAAAATCGAAAGGATTATTTGTAGAGACGGAGAGAAAGAGGATCAATCAGAATCGTGGCATCAATTTTAGCGTATAAAAAACGGCCTGGTTTTGTCATTAACCAAATATAATTAACTAATACTGTTCCCATTTTAAATTGTCGTTTTATGGGGTTGTATATGACGTGTCAAGATCTTAATCGCTTAATAGAAACGAGGAGCTTGAGTCTTCGTTGTTTAAGATGCTGACAAGTGTGTAAGGAAAATAAAATACTCGAGGAACCTACCGTTTGATTTTGATACTCCCATATCCTAGGGTAGTTGCTATATTATGATATTTTTTTTGTCCAAGTTTAGTTACTTATGTCCAACTTAACTCTCTTAAATACTCCTCTCTAAAAATTAGGAACATTAATATTAATGTAGATATTTAAAAAGAAAAAATTTCTATAACTATTTTTTTAATATTTGTATTATATCCTAATATAACAACTAAATTAGGAAGGAAAAAATATAAGATAAAGTGACAAAAATCTTACGTGTTCATATTTTTAATAGAGCCTTTTTTGATAGTCTTTATTTGCTTGCTTGCTTGTTTTGTTTATGAGTCTTATGTTATTTGGGCATTGAATGATTGTTGTTCTAGTTTCTTGAAAAGGTGGTGAGGGGTTTAATTTGGTACAAAAGATAGGTTTGAAAGGTGAAAAGTCGCACTATGATAGGTTTGATAGGTGACAAGTTACATAATCAAGTTTTTTTTTCTTTTCCGGTCTTTTAAACATTACCGTTTCATAAATGGATTTGGATCATATAACAATATTTCCTTTTCCGGTCTTCTAAGCAAACCTTTTCGTAAACAGATCCAGATCATGTAATAAAAGGATTTGATTTTAAGAAACCCCCAGGCCCAAACAATAAACGGGCAAGGGAGATTTATTTTTGGGCTTGGTGGATCTTAGAGTTATGCGGCACGGGACAACCCATAAGACTCAACCTATAGGACTCGATCCTTGATCGTTTTCGAAAAAATGAAAACTACTACCAACTCCATACTATATGGTTTCTATACACAAAAACCTCATAAAATGGATCATATATGATCTATTTCATAGTTCCAATAATGTATTATTTTTAAGCCCGTAACTTTTAAATTTGGGGTTTGATTTTGATTTTTTTCCAGATGATGACGTCATCAAAAAAATCAAATACCAAAAATAACCTTATAATACATATGTTTCATGGTAAGAAACTGAAAACAAAAAATCAAAATCTCACAAATCTTCTCTTTCATTGTAGAGCTCTGACGATTTTTTTCTCTTTCATTTGTTTTGATTTCACGTTAGTTTTTCTTTATTCTTAGTTCTATTTTCGTAGTTTGATTGATTTTTGATCTTTTTTGTGTTGATTTCGTAGGTTGCAAAAGAAGAACAACATCCGATTATTTTGTGAATCCAGATCTGAATTTGCATGAAGTTTCATCATTAGAAATTGAAAGATAAGTTTTATCTCCTCTAGTGATTCTAACTTGATTGCAATCGTTAATCTGACGATTTTGAAATAAAAATTGTAAAAAGAATTTTACGATTTTAAAAACCTAAAATCTTCATTTGTTGCTCGAATTTATGATTTTATTCATGATCAGAGTTTAGATCTGCAATAATCTCACCTTAACTTTTGATTTGAGATTCAAATCTCGAAAAAAATATCAAGAATAATTTTTGTGAAAATTTTCTGAATTTAGATTTGATACTCGATCTTTCTTTTAATTTTTATTTTAGTTAAAAATCAATCATCATATTTGAAGTCAGAACACCTAAATCTCTATTACCCACCAAAACGATTTCAGTTTTATCAACTTATAAATTTCGATCTTATTTTAACTTATCCTTACTGTTATTAGTTTTTAATTGAATGTTCTAAGTTCAATCAGTATTTTCTTTATTTGTTACTAATGTAGTCAATTTTATATAAGCTACTATTCGGTAGGGATCTTATTTGCTTCATTTTTTAGATATATGTTTTCTTCATATATCTGAAGCCTTTCCTTTGTTGTTTTCCATTTCCGAAGTATTATCTGTATACAAATTATATATGTATATATATATTAAGCATGTGGCGGTTGTTTCTGGTATTCGAAAGGATGTATATTTTCATGTCAATGCGTATCTAAAACCAACTTATGTTTGTAGTACGAATGTTGTTAAATGAAGTATGAAGGCCTTTGTTAAAGAAAATATCATGACTTGTAAATAAAGGCTTGTTGTCATGTCTGATAAGAAAACATGTTTTTTGCTAGTAGTGTAATACATCATTGACATTTATAGTTGTCATATCATCTATCATAAAACCTAGCTCAGATATTTCCCACGTCCTTTTTGATTTTGTATTTAGGCTGCAGATTTCGACGTAAAAGCAGCTCAGCAAGAGGTGGTCTACATTGATGGAGTTGGTAAGATAACTAAGAAGGTCTTCTTATTTCACTTTTTTATTTAAAGTATACATATGCATTACTTGTTATAATAAGTACTTAAGTATTTCTTTTCTCCAAATATGTTAGCATGCTGAGAGCTAGAACATAAGTAGAGATGTATTAGGAGAGGGTTCAACAAGCATTACTGAAAATGTTGGAGGGAACTATAAGTTCCCCAATCACACTACTTTCAGCTTAATTTTATTTGCATCTTATTCGATGCAATTTTGAAGCATGCTTATTGTGCCTATTTTAGTTTTTGTCCCATTTGTCCACTCATGTAATATGAATTAGAAGCAAAACATATGTACTAGTAATCTTTGCAAGTTACTGTAATGTAGAATTTGATTTGATTTTGTGCTACTTTCAGTACACATGCCATATGCATTGGGAGTTACACATGCCATATGCATGTGTAACTCCCAATTACACATCCCATATGCATGTGTAACTAATGATTACACATGCCATATGTGTGTGTAACTGCTGATTACACATGCATTTTGTATGTGTACTAGTAGATTACACATGCATTTTGTATGTGTACTAGTAGATTACACATGCATTTTGTAGGTGTATCAACAGATTTTGGTAGTGGCGGTGCTGTTGGAGTATGTGGTTAACTTTTTTGATTAGTGATTGAAATATTATATAGTTAACATAGTGTATATGCCAGGTACACAAGTCATATACATGTGTAATTGTTAATTACACATAATATATGCATGTGTAACTCCTAATTACACTGGACAGATGCATGTGTAACTTCCATTTACACATGCTAAAATAAGTTATTAAGTGCCTTTATACGATCTTTGTTGTTCGCCTTGCAATTGTTCTATAATTATTATTTTTTTGTTATTGTTTATCCAACATAATCTCACAGACGTTTATTTTGTTGCAGATATGTAAGCATTTTGGAATCGAGGAAGAATGAAGGGAAGGGAACATTTACATTATAGGATATCGTGGCTTATTTCTAGGATTTTTTTTTTTACATATCTAGTGTTTTAACTCGTTTATTGTGTTCAAGAGAAACCGATTACTATAATTGATAAACTGAGAAATTATTGTAAATGAATATTAGAGCAATATATGTATTATTTGTATGTTTTTTTTATGTGTAACTTCTCATTGCAAATGCCATATGGATGTGTAATTGTTTCATGCCATATGGATGTGTAACTGATGAGTACACATCCCATATGTTGGTGGTGGTGTGTGTAAATGGTGGTGGTTAGTGGTGGTGGCCGGCGGTGGTTGACGGTGGGTGGCGGCGGCGGCGGTGGTGGGCGGTTGATGTTGTTTTGAAAGTGGTAAATAAGGTGATCGTTTCTCGAACTTGTAAAGGTAATGATCTTAGAAAATAATGACTTAAATTAACTCTAGAAAATTCCAGGAGTATGAAAAAGACTAAATAACCTAAAGATGATTTTTGAATAATTTTAAAAGGACCAGGAATCAGGAATGAGGTAATTCTAACAACCTATGTGATCAGATAATTCTTTTTAAATTAATTGAAGCGCAAGTAATTGCCAAAATTGGTTTTGTTATGCTAACAAACAGAGGTAAATCACAAGCATGGACTATCAAAATTAATTAACCAAGCATAATCCATCAAGCAAAAGCACAACTGTTGAAAGAAAACCGTTTTCACTATTTAAAACTATGCAATTCTAATAACAAAAGAATTATAAATAATTATTAGAAAATAATTAAATCACATAAAATTGAGAAAAGTACCTTATCCATCATCCCAGTAAATATACTTAGCTCATGGTGAAGAAAACTTGCTCAAAAGACCTTTTCATTGCTCAAAAAGTTGATTACAAGGTTAAAGAATAGTGCAACGGCTGAACAGATACGTTTATAAGTGTTGAAGAACAGGGTTCAGCCGTTACAGAAGTGTTTCTAAGCAACAAAGGTTTAAAAGAATAGGTAACAGGAGCAGTTTAAATCAGCAACAGAAATAAATGTTACAGAGTCTTCTTCTCCGGTGATGGCTGGGTGAAGAACTCGCCGGCCGGTGCAGCAGCAGTTACCGGCGACGACCGAAAGTTGCCGGAATTCTCTGAATCGATCTCTAGGCCTCTGTCCTGATTTTCTTGGCTTCTCTTGGTTTATATAGGTAGTAGAAACCCTAGAGAGAGTTCTAAACCTAATAGAACTCTCTAAAACAACCCACAAATCTCAATCCGAATCGAAACATAATTCCGGCCATATACATGATTTCCGAGCTGATTTCACGGGATCTTTTGCTGTTTTTGACTTGTGTGAGATATCTATCAATGTTTGGAACAATCTGGAAGCAAAAGAAACTTGTTTCTCACGTGAACTCGAAGTGTGCAGTTGATGCAGGAAATGTCCGATGAGTCGCCGATCCAGCTCGGCCCGATCCAACTCGCTGGGTTGACCTGCTGGGTTGACCCGATCCAACTCAGCCCGATCCAAGGGTGCCCCAATCCAAAGTGTGGGTGCCTTTAACATTTTTTGAGCCAATTTTTCCACAAATCTTTATTCTTCTAATGTACCTACAAAAGCATAAAAACACGTAATAGACACAAAATCGAATACTAACTCATTAGAAATTAAGGTGCAATTTAGACACTAAAATGTGTCTATCAGCGGTGGCGGTGGTGGTGGTGGGAGAAGATGGTGGTGGGGATATTATTTTACTATATTTTAATACTTTGGGCTTATTTTTAAAAAAAAATTAATTAGGGGCTTCACAATATACATAATGGTATGCATGTGTTTTAATAATTTGGGGCTTAGATTTAAACTTCTTTTAGTTAAGGGATTTATATTATGGATAACCCATAGGTGGGGCTTTTGCCTCATTTCCCTTATCGAAAATCATAAGACTCATCGGAAGAAAGTCTAATTTGTAAATGACAAGACTAGAAGATGATACATTTAGAATTAAAAAGAAACCTATTATTAGGCTGCACAAAAATATATTTTGAAGGATGCATAGAATTCAAATGTCCTAAATGAGGATTGGGAGACCTAATATATAGAAAAAGTTAAAAATACCTTTACTACATATCTATACATAAATAAATCCCAATATAACTATACATAAATAATAATTAAAGAAACACTTAAATCTATTATTCTTATCTTTTATAATTCATGATAAAGATGATGAACTCAAAAAAAAAAAATTACGAATTAATAAATCAAAAAGTTTAAACACCTTAACAACCATATAATCTTCCATCCATAACTACTATTATAAGAATCGACAAACCCATTATTATTTTTTTGATTTCTTAAATAGGTTAGAATTATCAAAGTAGAATTCAATTTCAGTTTCAGGAACTACTTACGGCTTGGAACTGCAGATGAACTACTAGCCGTAAACACTCACTATGACTATGAATTCATCTTTTCTTGACAATAAGTAGTCCATTTACGGCTAGGAAAATGATGAATTCCTAGTCGTCGGTGTTTTACGAATAGCTTCCTAACAGTAAGTGGAATTGAAATTCCAGAATAAAACTATATACTCATTTTACGAATGAGTATCATTTTTAGAATCAGTTTATACTCATTCTTAAAATAAGTATAGACCTATTATGGTTAGGTAATGAATTCCTAGCAATAAATGGACTACTTGCGGCTAGGAATGTAACATTTCTCATCCGTAATTTGTTGTTTTAGTCTAGGATTTCTCAATATTTCTTAGCCGTAAGTGACTCTGAAAGATAAGAAATTCTCGTTACACACTTTCCAGCCGTAAGTCACACATACGGCTTGGAGTAATTCGTTTCCCAGCGTAATTCACACTTACGACTGGGAGTTCTTCGTTTCCCAGCCGTAGACTGTCGTTTATGGCTTGGAGGTCGTGTTTTTTAAGCCCTATATTGGTGTTACGGCTAGGATTTCATGATTTAGCAGCCGTAAATACTAATAAAAATTAAACTTTTTTATGTATTTAAGTGATTAGAAGCTACAAAATTGTAATGGTAGTTAAGTTAGAGGTGTTCCTGACTATTTTGAACATATAGTTTTTCATATTCTTTTAGGTTTTTAAAAAAAATCAAAAAAGTTCCTCCATCTTCTTCTACTTGTCCTCTAAATCAAAACAATTTTTTTTAAGTTTTGATTTTGAAAATATAAATCAACTCATTAATCTAATCTAATCACTTATCATAATTAGTTTAGTTAATCAACTTTATTAACACAAATTAAATCAAGGACTTATTAGCCATTATCAAAATTAATAGGATAAACGGTATTGAAGATTACTATTTTATGACCTTTTTTTTTATTCAACCCTCGAATATCCCCTACTACAGCCCAACAATAGGTTTCATTAAAAAGATGAATAAAAATAGGCCCATGTCTTGGTCCACCAAAGTGGAGTAGTTCTAGCCCATATCTGGTTACCGATTACAAATTTGGAGAAATTATGCTCATGCTCCATATAATGAGTATGGGTGGTTTAATCCGTAAACCCGACTCAATCAACCCGTAATTCGACAGGTGGACACCCAACCCGTTCATAGGTGGATTAGACATGATCCAGTCTTAAAAATCCACTAAATATTGGATTGGATACGGATGCAAGTATAAAATTTCATTGGACAACCGGACCCGCTAGGTTAAGACTATTTTTAGAATTATATAAGACATGAAGGTAAATTTAGTAACTTATACCCAATAGTTTATCTACTTTGTTTATTGATCTACGGAAAAAAGAGTTTAGTTAAACATGTAAGGATGTTATAAATAAATAATTAAACAATGTTTTTATTTATTTTTATTTTTATCTTACTTAAATAAAAAATTTAGTCTAAATTTACGGATCCACCTACATCCAACTCGTCCACCCACAAATTTTAAATTTACGGATAATAGACCGGATACGAATAGAAATCTAACAATCTGTCATTTAAATAAAGCGAACATGGATAACATCAAATCCATGGATATTACTGGTTGGTCACCCCTAATGTTCCATCACGTCTGCAAGCATCTCTCTAGAAGCGATTCAAATTTAAACGCTAGATTATTAAAACAAAATAAAATAATGTCCATATGGACCATATCTTTTCCCAGTCTCTGACGAGTTTAAATCTTGTGTATCCAAATGGATCTCGTACATTTGGTGGGCCCAAATAATATTTGAAGTGTACTTCATTGGAAAAGGGGAAAATTAGGTACCAGCCGTTATTTTATTTTTTTCACTTTAAAATTTTCTTAGGTTTTAATAAACCTATGATGTTTTAGTCACTGACGGAGCTATGTTTGAACTAGGGAGGATAATCGTCCTTTCTAGTTTTCTATAAACTATACGTTATATAACAGTTAATACTTTGACTTATCTTGAGATTTTTCCCCTAATTTATTTACAAGAAAATAAGATTATATTAGTGAAAGTAAGTAATAAAATAATATGCAGGTAAAATTGGAAATACAAAATTATTTATCATATATATTTAAACCTTTTAATTAGTTATAGATTTATTATTTATAATTTTAACTGTAAACAAGAATGGGAACTGAAAAAGGGAAAAGGAAAAACAGAGACGCAACCACTAGGAATTAGATGACGATTTAGGATCTCAAATAATTGTTTAAAGTTTTAAAATCAAGATTAATTGTAATTTACAATTAGTAGATTTTATGTGATTACAATTATTTACTTAATTCAGCACTTAAATTATAATACTTTATTTTTAATTTGATTTAATTAGGTTTTGGTTTTCCCAAATTGAGGGTTTTTTTTTGTTTTTTTAAGAATAGTATTGATTTTAATGGTATTTTCAAATTGAGGAGTTGGTTAGGATATGATTTTTCCTAATCGGGGGATTTTACCAACTAAATTGTTCACCAATGAGATATGACTGGCAACATATTATGTTTTGGGAAAAGAAATAATCAAAATCCACAGTAGTCTCTTCGAATTGAAACCTAATGATTCTCTTTGTTGGTGGGCAGTGGCTATGCTACTATCTATCTTGGTGGGAAGTGGCTCTCTCTAGTCCAAGCATTGTCCAAGCATGGCTCTGTCACTGTCCAATTCTATTGGATGGGTATAAACCAATTGTTGTTTATAATGTTCCTCTAAAATACAGAAGATAAAATGATCATACCATATGGTGCAACAACCAACAACTTGTATGTGAAGTAGTATTTAGCTAATGTCTCCAATTGAAACTGATTTTAGTTAGTACTGTACTGTATTTGGAACTGATGTTGGAATCTCAACAGTTGGTTAGAGTCTTAGAGATTATGTAAGTTTTATGATAGGCCTGGTAGTGTTTGAAGTGATGTACATGCAAGTATAGAACCTACACTTGTAATGTCATTAAAGCATTAAAGTCTGATGGTGTAGTGTTTGGTTGTTATGTGATTTTATCTTTTAAACCTGATGAGATTTACATGCTACCTACTTTAGTTGTTAAAGCATTACTCAGTAAAATTTAATCGTGTCATTGTTAAATGAAGTGTTAATAAACAATGATACATCACTTTAAGCTTGATAACCAAAGGTTATGATATATTAAATGGTGCTTTCATCAATTGCAGGTAAAAAGTGGACTTTGAGAGATATTTAAAAGATACGCACCGACTCATCTGTCTTTGCCTTCGAATAAATATCATGACAGCAAGGAATTTGATATCCCTGCATTATCCTCATAAGCAGATACAGATAGAACAACAAAAAGTGGTAATGAGATTCCAGTAGTTGAGCATTCATCCCATTTGGAGAGAAATAGTAACAATTCAAAAGATAAAAGTGAAATTGATTTTGGAAATCTTCCTATCGACCCCGAGCTTCGTAAATAAATATCAGAATATCATCCAAATAGTCAAAACCAAGTTCGAATGACATATTTACATATGGGCCCTTGTCAACTTGGAAATCATATATTTCCCTTAAAAAAAGGGAATGATAATTCAAGAAAGTTTAACCCCTTATGGTTTAATGATTATGATTGGTTGGAATATAGTATGGTAAAAGACAAAGTATTTTATTTATATTGTTATTTAGGGATGTCAAACACTATCCAAAAATCCGACATCAGTTACGATAATCCGGATTCCTATAGGACATTACCCGATTTAACGGATACCAGATGTCGAAAATGGAAATTCTATCAGATATTATTACCTTAACAAAACGGAAACGACTGAGCCACATTCTGTTTCGATAACTTCCGATGCCGATAAGACATAAAACCATAGCCTTAGATAGTTAGGCCCCTTCTATTAGTCGATACAGAAAGAAGAAGTGAAGAACATAACACAAACTCATTAGTGAATTCTTCTCCTCCTCTTCTCCTCTTCCATATATTCTCCATTTCTCCTCATCTATTCTCTAGTCTACTATCTATCTATTTTTCTTATATGAGTTCTTAATTTTTTTTTCTAATCCAAGATCATTACACAAATCACTATCAGTAGTGATTCACTGAATTTAGGGTTTCTATTCAAATTGAGGGTTTTTATTCAAATCAGGTTTTCTTTGAGAATATGTGTGATTAGAAAATTAGGGTTTCTCTTAAAATCCAATTTTGGTTCAGTTTTGAAACTTAATTTAGGGTTTTAGAATTGATTTACGAAATTGGGGTTTTCAAAATTGATTTGTGATTGTGAAATTAGGGCAATCAATCAATCATGTCACAAAGTCAAAGGGCATCAAATAATTTTGGTACCTCAACTCCATCAACTTCAGTGGCATCACAATTACAAGAAGAAAGTGTTCAAGCTTCAGAAATGAACTGTAATACCCCGAGTCCCAGACTAGGGTCAAACCCATATGGAGATCCGAACTCAAGGCGTTAGGGGTCGGAAAAAGACTTATGCATTTATACTTGAACTAATCTAGTATAATTGGACTTTTAATTAAGATGAATTTAAGCATATGAATCCACTAATCGTCGTTCACATATTTTCAACCAAACATATTACTTCAAATTACATTTCAAGCAATGCTATCATTAAGCTACACATTTCTAACTTCCACTTCCAACTTCCGAGAAATCTGCAAGAATATCAATTGGGGGTGAGATGACATCTCAGTAGAATGCATTCCCAATCTCAAAACATGCATAACAATATCAATGAGTCAAATAACATATAGCATGAGTATACGACATGATTTCGAGCAATCAATGATATATATATTCAATCAACAAGATTATCACACAAGTATTGTTTTCAACAAATCATTTAATTCATTTGTTCAATCAAGAATTCACAATACCAATATTGTTTCTAATAAATCATCTAATTAAGATTTCAAAACAAGACTTCACAATATTAATAATATTTTAAATAATTCTCCAATTAGATTTTAACACATGAGTTCATGGTACAAATTTTCTTAGTTCGTACTCCACCTATCATTTATTCGGCACGGACAGCAACCATCGATGGTCAGTAACATAAGTTCCTACATGGGGATCATTACCCATTTAATTTTTGGGGATCATTACCCGTTTTACTCTCGAGGATCATTACCCACCGTTAGCATGGAACCAAGTTCCATATAACGGAAAAAAAATGAACTCATTTCCTATTTGTAAATCATTTTTACAAACAACACTTGCAAACCATGGCATAGAAATATAAGATAAATAACATGTATTTCTTTCAAGCATTTAAACAAACAAACTAACTGCATAATTTTGTACTATGTGTTTCATAATGCTAACTTGATTCGATCGTCTTCAAGTTCTAGATGGACATTTAAAACACAATTTTATATAACATATCCAAAATTTACCGTAAACCAACGGCTCAAACTTAAGAAATTGATGTTACAAGATCAACATAAAAATTAGGCAGATTACATCATGTTACCAAAATATTCATAGTTAATTCACAATAATTTGAAATTAAACAAACCCAAAACACAGTGAAAGATAAGATACATATATACAACTTTCATTCAGTTTACAATTCACAATAGTATCTTCAAGATTGTCAAACACAATCAAGAACCTAACAAAGTGAAACTGTTCAGAAATTTCAGAAATACTATCTAAATTAAAATATACATTCAATGGTTAATTTACGTTGGTTATCTTCAATTCTTAATCACAGATACCTAATCATGTTATCTATCAATTAAAAAAGCCTGATCATCGATCGGAGGTATATATTTACACGAATAAATTCCAGAAACCTAACAATACAAAATCATACGAATTTACATACAAGCAAATCATTCAAAGAAAAAGGGATCTAGCATTCTACCTTTTTAATATCTACAAATTTCTCTTGATTCTCCATAGTCTTCTTCTCTAAACACCCTAGCTTCCTCTCATTCTACTTCTCTCTAACCTTTTTGGTTTTTACTCTGATTATTATAAACCTTATACTAATATTAAATCTCATGTTTAATAATTATAAAATTATTTTAATTATCTTTTTCATTTTCCTTCAAATTTATTTGCATAATAAAACTAATTAGGTGACTATACTTCCACCCAAACTTGTAGCTTTTTTAGTTCAAGCAACCCACCTAGGCTAAGGCAAAGTAAATAACAACCTAAACAACAAGGTTAGCTAAGTCGGGCATAACCCGACCCAAAACCGTAAATTAAAATGCCAGGTGTTACATGAACTCTGTGATTCGTCCTAGAGAAGAAGGAGAAGAAGAGGAAAATCCCACTTATAGCTGAATCAAAGAAGAAATTATGTACAACAATGTCTGATGTATGAAATGAATTTGAAAGGATTGTTACTACAAAGATTGGAGCAGACAGGAAGAAGGAGATTGAAATTATAGGTGTATGCAATCATTGAAAAAGAGAATTAAAGCAAAAAGTGCAAAAAGAACCAGCCGCTTGAGATCCCATCTTAATTCCTATAATAAAAAGCCGGAGAATCATCCTGGACAAAGAAAGATTACTACTATCAAAACAGATAGCACCCAAACTAAGTTAGCTAATTGGAAATATGATCCTGATGCTACTAGGTAACTTGTTGCTAAGATGATTGCTAAGCATGATTATCCAATGAATATGGTTGAGCAGGGATATTTTAGAAAGTTTGTGAAGTCTTTGAACCCTTATGTTAGGTTATACAAATAGGGAAGTCATTATGAAACTTTATGCTCAGTTCAAAGTTGAATTACCAGAAGAATTTAACTCAATTACTTCTAAATGTAGTCTAACAATTGATATGTGGACTTGTAAACATACAAAAGATGGTTATTGATGTGTAACATGCCACTACATAGATGATGAATGGAAACTGAATAAGAAAACACTAGCATACATTTTAGTGCCATCACCACATACATGAGAAGTTCTTGTATATTTTGTGAAAGCAGTAGCTCTATATTGGAATATAGATAGTAAGTTTTTTTGCTTTAGCTGTAGCCAATGATGTTATGATGAGAAATATGAAGACTTTGCTTGCTATAAAGGATTGTCTAGTTATTGAGGGTGATCTGTTTCAAATGAGGTGTAACAATCATATATTTCCTTTAGTTGTCTTATGTGGGATGAAAATAACTGCTGAATTTATAAAAAGTATTAGAGAGTGTGTGAAATATGTTAAGTCTTCGCAGGCTAGAAAGAGAGAGGTTTGCAAATGTATTGGCACAACTTAAGCTTCCTGCAAGGTTTGTAAGTTTATATTTGGACACCAGATGGAACTCCACCTTTAAGATGCTAAAGGATGCAATTGTTTTACGCCAAGGATTTGTTTGTTTAGCTGATTTGTATTTTGATTTCATATGAGTGTTTGGAAGTGTTTGATGATATTTCAACTAAATTGGAAGGGATTAAGTATCCAACAACAAATATGTATTACAATGGGGCCTATGAGACTAATAAGAGCTTTCGTACATGGGAATCTAGGCCTCATGAGTATATCAGAGATATGGGATTAAAGATGAGAGGAAAATTTGATAGTTATTGGACAGAATATAACTTGTCGATGAGCATTGGAGTGGTTTTAGATCCTAGGTATAAGGCTAGATGTGAAATCTTTGGATGGTTCATCCGAATCCACCGACACCATAAGGAACACCTTTCAGGGGCCTGGACCCAAATTACTCCCTGTAAAAAATTATATGGTGGTCATTGATACTTTACTCATGGTAACATATTTCAAATACACTGTATGCATTTTTCTCTTCATATGAATGTGAAAGTAACTTTACAACTCCAAATTATTTTGGTTTGGGGAATTCATCTAGTGGAACAAGTTCATCTAGAATTGAAAACTCTAGTACAACTAGAAGTTACCATCAGTATGATGAGTTTATGATGAAAAACAGTGAGATTGGGGTTCATAAGTCAGAGTTGAAGAAATACTTAGAAGAACCACTGCTTACTAAAGGCACACCCAAAGAAGAATTTCTATTTGATATATTGAGTTGGTGGAAGAATCATGCTCCTAAGTACCCAACTCTTGCAAAGATGGCAAGAGATGCGTTGTTTGTTCCTGCGACAAGTGTAGCATTAGAATCCATGTTCAGTGTTGGTGGTAGAGTTCTTACAACACATAAAAATACATTAGATCCAGAAGTTGTTCAAGCATTGCTTTGCTTAGATGATTGGTTACCAGATCTCAATGACAATGCTAGTACTGGTTAGTAACTTTCCTTTCTTTTCCTTTCCTTTCATATTTTTTGCACTGCCAACTAACGCATTTCAGTTTCTTTGAAACGCAGATATACTTTGAAGGATGCAGGCTGCTTACAACATATTTTAGTCCAAGGATCCTATATTTTTGCATTTTTTTGTGTTTTCTTTTGCTGCAAGAACATGTAATCTACAATTTGGAACATTTGTGCGTGTTTTCTTTGCGTTTGAACTGAAATATGAACTGAAAACTTGTTTTTAAACTAAAATTTGAACTGAAAAACAGGTTTATCTGATTTCTATCATATATTGAAAATTATTGGAAAAATATTCGATATCAGATAACCTTAATGAAACGAAATCGAAGTTGATTTTTGAGGTTCCGTCAGAAGTTATCGGATATCCGATATTGTAACGGAACCGGCTGATCCAGTTTCCGTTTCGATAAGTTCCGTTGACAGCCCTATTGTCATTTGTCCAAATCAGAAGGTGTTGATAACTTTGTTATGGGTGGATTCTCAAGTTGGAAGAGGAATGAGAGGTTACAAAAACATATAGGTTGGGAAGAAAGTGCTTACAATACAACTAAGGACAAATATGATGCCTTGTTAAACCCAAATCAACATATTGCGACAGTAATTAATAGACAATCAGATTAATCCATGAGGCGATATAAATTTCGGCTGGGATATTCGATTCATATTGTCCGAATACTTCTACGACAAGGATTAACATTTCGTGGGAATGATAAAGGCGAGGATTCAACCACAGAGGTAACATTCTTGAGATTTTAGAATGACTTGGTGATAATAATAAGACGGAAATAAACCATACATCATGGAAAATGTACCTGCAAATTTGAAATTGACTTCTCCGAATATTCAAAAAGATATTGCAAGTATTATTTCATATGAGATCATCTCAGCAATTTTGAGTGATATATGAGATTCATTATTTTCTATTCTTGTTGGCGAGTTATGTGATATTTCTTCCAAAGAACAAATGGCTATTGTTTTACGGTATATAAAAGAAGGCAATGTTATTGAGCGTTTTGTTGGAATTGAGCATGCGACTTCTACCACAACTCTTTCACTCAAAGAAACAATCAACAACTTCTTTTCTAGGTACGGTTTGAGTATTTAAATGTTGCAAGGACAAGGATTTGACGGAGCTAACAACATACGAGGTAAGTACAATAGCTAAAAAACTTATTTTGGATGAGAATGATTGTGGATATTATATACATTGCTTTGAACACTAATTACAATTAGTCATGGTAGCTGTAGCAACACGTAACCCATAAATAAAGGACTTATTTTCTTTAGTTACTTGTGTAACAAATGTTGTTGGAGGATCACCCAAACGACTTGATATTCTTAGAAAAATTCCAGAAGTTGAATTATTTGAAGACCTTAGTAACAATGAGAATGAAAGTGGAAAATTCTTAAACAAAGAGACTAATTTAAAACGTTCTTCTGATACACTATGGGGTTTATACCATAATACTTTGATTATCTTGATTTCTTTATATTTTCTTATTATGGGTGTGCGTAAGTCGGTATCGAAAGACATAGAATCTGACAAGAGGTATAAAGCAATTGGCCTTGTGAAAACGATAAAATTATATAGTTTTGTTTTCGTATTCATTTGATGAGAAAAATTATGGGAGTTACAAGTGACCTTTCAGACTCGCTGCAAAAGAAAGATCATAATATTGTGACTGCAATGCAATTGATTAGTATTTGCAAGAAACGACTACAAGAAATAAGGGATAAAGGTTGGGATTCTTTACTTATTCAAGTTTCTTCTTTTTGTGAGCAACATGGTATAAAGTTTTTAATATGGATGATAATAATTTACTTTTAGATAAAGATAGACCAAAATGATGAGATTTTAATTCACCGCAAGTGCACAACTATAAGATAGTATACAAATACGTATTCGTCAATACAAATTTTTAGAAGTGTAAAACCTATTTTTTTATTAATTAAAGTGCTAACGCAATTGACTGGAATATTGATTGGTTTCTAAAAAACAAAAAATGGTTTTTGTACTCAATAAAAGAGAGTCAAGGATTTCAAGAATCTACCACAATTATGTATACTAGATTGTTATAATCTCTTCCAATAATAATCTTCAAATTACTTCACAAGACGATTTAGGTCAATTTCTATATCTCGAATAAAATACTTTTTAAATCAATTTTTATTTTTAAAATATTAATAATTTTCTCTACTTAAATGTTGGTCTCAAAATAGATAAATAATTCATTAATAAAACATGAGGAAAAGTAAAAAAAAGTTATTATCGTTATACATAAAAATATAAGGACCAATATAAAAACTATTATAAAAAATATTAAAATTATCTAGTATATATAAATGGGTTTATCCCTGATCCTAAAAAAGAGATTTAGACACTCACTGCAATGGAGTTAATAAGCATGGATTCTTAAGAAAATATCTTTATTAATTAATTTTAATAACTTATAGAACACAAAGTTCGCACCTCATTCTCGCAAAGTACAAGTAGTCGTTGGAAGAAAAATAAAGAATCAACTAGCACCTAGATTTAACTGCTTCTCTTCTTTTAAACAATTAATTCACTTCCCACTCAAAAGGTCTGTAGTTTTTTTTTTCTTCTCCAATTAACAGGGGGTAGTCAATTGAGATTTATATAGATTTTCATAGACTTTTATTTCTAGTGACTCCCGGAGACTCTCTGGAAGTTAGAGATTTTCAGTGATTTCAAGAGAGATTTCTAGTGATTTTAAAAGAGAATTATAGAGAGTCTCTGGGACTTGTAGATATAAATCTAATAGATTTCTAGAGAGTTTCTGTGATTTGTAGAGTAAAAGCTTGAGATGGCTTATACAAATCATCACTTAATAACATTTATTTCATTTGTCAAAATTAAAAGCTCATTGTTGTTATGTGCGTAAGTTTTCATTCTCTTTATTCCATTCATCCCACATTTTATTTGCTATGCTATCTCGCCACTGATTAACATCTTCTCTTTGTTGTCTCTGAGTTTGATTTTGGGAAAGATTGTCTTCAGGATATATTTGTTCAGTGGAAGAATCCAGTTCCTCTTCCCTTTCATCAACTGGAAATTCATCGGAACGACATTCTTTGTGCAAAAAGTAATGTAATCCTGCACATGACAAAACTATTTCCGCTTGTGTTTTGTATGGAAACGTGATTGCACTCTTAAATATTAAGAAGCGTGATTTGAATACACCAAATATTCTCTCAACTAAATTCATTAGAGATGCATGTCGAAGATTGAACAATTCATCAGCTTTACTGGTTGTCGCCCTGAACCTGAGTATTCTTGGAGATGATAATGAACACCACGGTATGGAGATAAGAACCTGAGTATTTACGTACCGTAACAACAAAGTATTCTTCCCATACTTCTTCCGGGGATTCTAAAAACCCATTAGATGGGTTTATCCCAAATCCAGAACCAATCTTAAAAGCTTCACTTACTACATCAAACCTATTTCTGAACCATTTCATAGCACCTTTTTAATTCTCGTGTGTCTTAATACAGTTACATTTCTGGTTTAGAACCGGTAAAATACTAGTCTCAATGGTTCTTTTGCTAAATGAACCATTCTTATCCTTCCATCCACGTTTTGTTGCATCAACCAAAAGACTAAGAAGTACTTCCCTCTCTTGGTTTGTCCAAGAAGAGTAACCAGTATTTCCTTTGCTACCATTAACATCACCTTGGCTTGAAGGATCCATTCTATTATGATAACTTAAAAAACAGTCTCATATAATACACATGTGTATAAAATTAATATCAGTGAAGTTTATATATATAAAAACTCTAACAATAACAATAAAAAATATTTGAGAACATCAACAAAATTCATTGACCAAGAGAATGATAATAAACTAATAAGAACATACCTTGAAAATCAGAAGAACAAACCAATTGCATTTTTTACTTTGAGAAAGTATATGTATATTTTGTCTGAAAAGGAAACCAAAAAGTATATTTAAAAATACACATGAGAATTTTTATAATTATTGTGAATAGGTTAGATCTTAGCATAATATGGTATAAAAATAATGTATGTGTAGTAACTAATCTTACATATTATATTTAGAATCTTGCATATCATATTTAGAATCTTGCATATCAATTATCTCATAATCATTAAAATGAAAATAAAAAGAAATATTTTGCAAATTAAACATTAAAAAATAAAGCAAATTGCCATATGAATGTTAGTGTTTCCATATTGAGATGGTTTTTTCATATATGAAACAAACAAAAAGGTGAAAATATAGTTGCGATCAGTACCGTTCACTAACGACAACCTTCTTCTATTGCAAAAATGGTCTCTATTTGGCAAATGAACCTCATTGTCTTGACATATCCCTTTGAAAGAAACAAAACCAACCTAATCAAATTCAGACATAATTTAGTATCCAGCAACAGAGATATACACAATGACCAAAATAAAGTAAAATAAAAGTACAGGTAACAGATCACCACATTATATTTTCCAAACTAGTCATTTTCGGCTAACCAGAACAATTCAACCTTTTGCATGCTTATACTGTTGATTATGGAAGATATGGAAGGCATTCGAGTTTCAATCCTTTTGCATGCTTATACACATGTACTTGGTAAAAACAACCTACATTAGGTTTTCCCTGTAGTTTCACTATAGTAGTATGACGAACAGGTTGCCGGGTCCTTTGCTTCAACCTACACATGCAATAATAAGAAAAATTCACATAGATGAGAAAGATGGCTCCTACTTTTCATTTAGAATAACGAGATGGAAACCTAAGAGCGAGTAATACAAAGACTGTGACCGTCTTAAAAACTGAAAAGAAAAATTGAAGCAAAAGCTTAAGAAACAACTGTAGCAAACACAGAGCTAAGATATAGTGAAAATAAACAGTAAAAACATAAAAAAAAACTGACCCATCCAGGTGGCAACCTTGTTACAGCAGTGGCTTGATTTGACTGTATGTCCAAATTCTGAAAGTTGGTAGTTTTAGCAGTGGAGTAGCAATAAATCAGAAATATGTATCTGTTTGCCTTCTTCATCGCAGTATCCAATCAAACAAACCAGGTTTCGATGATGAACCCTTGATAGCAGCTTAATTTCATTAAAGAATTTCTTGTCCCCCTGTATTGACCCCTGTTGTGCACCCTTAACGGCCACAACTACTCCAACAGATAGAACACCTCTAAATACCTTAGCATAGCCTCCCTGTCCAACCTGAGTAGAGCTGTCGAAATTGTTTGTAGCTAAAGCCAGTTCCTCGAATGTAAACCCTTTAACATCGTTAACTTTGATTGGGCTCCTCTTCAACACTGCTCATATACAGATGAGGTGTTAATTTGAATCACGTGTAGTACATATAATACAAAATCAAACAATGAGAAAAGGCTCACAGTGATACTTACATGGATGTTTTTTTGATACTCTGCAATAGTACGCTTTCATATGTCTTCTTGCAATAAAAACTGAAACCAGTGCAGTTAAAGTAACTACTCCAGAAATGAACCATCTTGTAACGTACTGTGTTTAAAACCTATTGAGCTTTCTTTTGTTTTCTAACAAAATGACCCCATGCAATTTTACTCATCGTTTAAAACCAGCATATCAACTTTTGTTATTTGAATTTCTTGGAAAGCCACATCTCCAATCAGGCTTAGTTGACAGCTCTACACAAAATTTAGAATCAAAAATTGAAAAATCGAAATGCAAAGAAGCGAACAAAAAAATACAATACCTTAAAGATACTGTGATGGGAAAAGTGAAGGACTGGGGTTAAGACTCTGGATATCAGCATCAATGAATCTCATCACCCTTCAAATAAAAATCTTTAACATCAGGACAAAAATTTCAAAATTACAAATTCTTACTTATGGAGAAGAGATTAACCCTATCCAATATTAGATTTTACCCAATTTGTTTCTCAGTTAACCCAAATTTTACTAAAAAAGTTAAATCAGAAATGACTCTGCAGGGAGGAGTAACGATTGGTGCGAACAACCAAAATATTTGCTTTTCTTGTTTAAAACTCTCTTCTTCTCCATTAAACCCTTGCTGATTTTCAATAGAATCCATCGTTTAATCCTAAAAATAAGAACCAGAACAATTCAGCGGAACCCGAATTAGGTTTCAAAACCCTACTTCTACGAAATGGGTATATGTTTTAAGAAGAGAAATAGTACCTCACAGATGCCATTAACAAGATAACCAAAGAAAAACCCATAAGAACAAATAAGAAATTGCTGACAAATTACAAATGGTGTTTCTTATGAAAATACCTTCCTTCTCTGTTTGATCAATCAAACCTTAACGTTTTTCTTTCTCCTTTCACTTTTCTTCTTTCCGTGCAATAGTAGTGACCAAGAAGAAAGAAAGAATTTTTAATCTATTTTTACAAAGACCCCAAGATTTTTATTTTGAAGAGAGAAAGTTTATAGAGAGAGGGGGCAATAAAAAAAATAAAGAACGAAGAGCAAACGCGGACTCTGTTTGGGATCAATTTAACAAGTAGACCAATTTTAGGTTTTGGTTTTTTTGGGAGAGGGGCAGGGGTTTCTCTGAGACTGTATGGGTATGGGAAAAAAGAACCTCCCAAAAAAATTTAAGAAAAAATTCTTGAAAATGATTAGAGGAGACTGACAGTCAAATGGTGTGAAGAAATATTGTTCCATAAATCGATAAAAGCAAAGAAAGATGGAGGAATAAAGAAGAAAGAAAATATTTTCTAATAACCATCTGATAAGGTTGAGAAATGAGGACCTTTGGATTACCCAAAATTTCAAGTCTCTCAAAATATCACCTATAAGGGAGAGATTTCACTCATGCCTATTTTCATCCAAAAAGTCTCTCAAAATCCCAATAAGTAACAAATCCATGATTTTGAAGTCTTAAACCAATAACAAGAGTGTTTGAGTGACTCCCAACAAATCTTAATCCAATAACAAGAGAGTTTGAGAGAATTTAAAAGACTTTGAAAAAGTCTCTATCCAATAACAGGAGAGTTTGGGAGACTCTCTGGAAATCTAAATTGAATAACAGCCTATTTAAGAATTCTCTGTAAGTCATTCTAAATCCCAATTGACTACCCCTGTAAGTCTCCCATCTATCAGTACGTCCCCATCTTGTTTTTTTGCTAGCCTTTATAAGCTTCTTATATTCGATTAGAAAGGAAGGTTGTTATCTCATATTCATTTGCAAAGATATGCCAGCACATGCTTCATCCAATCACTTTCCTTGTTTGGAAAATATATAGTTCATAATGTCTCATGCATGGTAAGCAATTCTCAAATCTCGGTCAATTTTCCATTTCGTCACATAAATATGGATTTTCCCATTGATGACTTTCTTCTTTTAACTGATTTTCTTAGGAAAACAAAAGGTTTCCAAATCTCAATTAAACAGTATAGGAATCTCAAAACATTAGTAAGCAAGTGGCATCCTCCTTTTCCTTTTAACTTTCCAATTATGACCAATTACACTTGTATTTGATGTCGACATTTACTCTTCTTTCATTTGCGCAGCTATTCATCAATTAATTCCAAGTCCTTAACTTCTCATTTTGAATTTTGAGGAGTGGGTGCCTTAACCAAGGTCTGGGTGCCTTTAGTAATTTTTGGAGGTTGCCTTTATCTAAAATTAGCGTACCTTTATCGTTTTTTTGGGTGTCTTTAACACATTTAAACCAATTTTTTCATACTTTTCAATTCTTCAAAAATACCTACAAAATAATAATATTAGTACAAAATTTGAGAATTAACAATATAAATATGAGATCAAATTAAACACAAAAATATGTCTATCACAAAACGTAAGAGTAGTTTTTCGCTTTGAATAAGTTTGTAGAACTACCCAAAAGATTACGAACATGTTTATCTATCGTGTTGAAATATATTATGCCATTATCAATTTGCAACTCAAAAAAATTAAATAATCGCTTCACAGAAACAACTACTGAGCTTCTTCTTTGTGTGTCTTGTTTGTGTCCGAATAACTTGTTTTCTTCATTTGACAATGACAAAATTGATGCGTCTTGCACAGTTTTATCCAAGAGTTTTTCTGTAGTTGATCTTGCACGACTTGATGATCAACTAGAAAATTACATTCTAGTTATGAGATTAAGTATTGAGTTTTCAGGGCTAAATGGAGTAACAAATCTTGCAAAGAAGATGGTCAAAACAAAGAAAGATAAAGTATATCCATTGGTTTATTTACTTTTAACTTTGTCATGGATCTTACCGGTTGCTACAGCTAGTGTTGGGAGACTTTTTTAGCTTTGAAAATAAGGAAGACTCGGTTGGGTAATCGAATGGGGGATAAATGGTTGAATGATTGTTACTTGCATATGTAGAAAAGGTAATTCTCGATCTCATTACTAATGAAACGATTATGCAACGGTTTCATAAAATGAAAAATCGTGAAGGACGGTTTCCGAAGACAATTGTAGTTGCCTAGTGAGTTTTTTTTTCTCCGGCAAACCTCACAAGGAGAATTTTACTAAAAGAAAAGTAAAACAAAAAAGAGGGGGGCTAGGACTGACCTCGAAAGATAGGAGAAAAATGCGCAAAATAAAATAAAATAAACATTTGTCTAAAACGATGAACAGAAAGATGCGATCTATCGCATCCCATTGCAGAATGAATGAATTGAGGTGGATGATCCCACCATTGAATAAACATAAACGTAACCATATATATATATATATATATATATATATAGAGAAAAAAATAATATACAGAAATATAATTAAAAAATCATATATTTAGTTACATTTTTTGGGTAGATGTTATTTGCTTTTATAACTGTTCGCCGGGATTTTTTTTTGTCCCCCTAATGATAAATCTCTGGCTCCGTTATTGGTGCTAGTTTTCCATGTTAAGGCGACATATGAAATTATAGATGTTAATTTATTTTGTGTTCTTAAATAAAGTCAATATTTGATTTTAATAAAATATTTAAATGTCTCGATTGATGATGTTTTGTTTATAATCTTTTCACGTCTATATCAGGTATATTTTATAGTTCAGTACTAAATAGATCCATTTGATTAACCTTGTTCTTTCTTATTCCATGATTATTCTTTAACTATTTATGCCATGTATATATAGTATTTTGAATATTTAAGTTTAGGTCGGGACCAAACATATTTTTTGAAAAGTATAATTAAGAATTTTATAGATAAAATCTTCGTGTAGGATGCACTGTTTTGCTGCCCTATATGAGTAATACGAGACTTTTGTAATAGGATGCAAATAAATTCATCTCTACAATGGATTCCTGAACCCCTAACATGTTTGTTACATTTGGTTAATTCTTTGTTTATTATTCATTTAATGTTTTTAGGGTTAGAAAATTTTAATTCTCTATTTTCTTTGATTAGCAAATTACGAGTATTAGTTAGTAGAATTTTGAACTCTATGTTTGGTTGTCGTTGTTTACAAGTTAGTCACCGTGAATTTATCGTTAAAAAAGTTGGTTTCTTGATACATCAAAATTCGAAGTAGAAAATCCTATCTTGCATGACCTTTACTCTGGAGACCGTAGAAACTTCATTCGATGTCTGGTTTCAGCGGTTGACCCCAATTCTCGAATATAAAAGACTTAAATTTCATATCCTATAGGAAAATCCGGATTTGGGCCTTGCTTGGCCAATAAGAAGCACGTGCGAAGTCGAATTCAGAAGAAATGCATAGATTTTAAAGTTGTGATACATTTTAGTCATTGGTCGTATCTTTCAGATCGTGTCTTAAAACACCGGTATCCTTTGAAATGTTTTCCTAGAGACATAGACGAATATTTTTGTGGAGAGTGCATCATACGATTCTTTATCCATTGCTCCCAGTTTTTCAAGTTAGCAGGCTGAAGTGTGAGGCACGTATGAGTAGAAGAATTCCTGGAGCATGTCTTGCACTTGGAATGAGCTTCAATAACATGCTTATTTAACCAAAAATCCTTTAATGGGTTTGTAATCCCTAGCTTAGGAACGTGATGGGTTCATACCTCTCTTCTTGCCCAATATGATCTTGAATCTTTACGTTTTTACTTTGTCGAAATATTATATCATCCTCATCGATGTGGAGGATGAGTATCAGTCCCCAGGTGGCAATAACTTGCATGACTGCTATCCGAGAGTTAGATGCTTTGATTACGTCTCATTGAACTTCACTTGCTATATCGCCTCATGATGATAATATTCGGATTTTGATTTTATTGCGAAGATATTGGATGTACGTTTCTTCAGCGATCCCCGGTTTGATGTATGACTAGGGCTTCAAGTTGATATGAAGGTGTAACAAGATTTCCTAAGCGTTGGAGACGTTTGTAGGGAGTCACGTCAAGCGTTTGATTATATATGTCTTAGGTATGTGGATTTAAGATAAACATAGATGGCAAGGATTAAGTATTTCCTTGAGAGTAAGGTTGAGATTTTTCTTGGTCAAAACTTTGTCTAAGTCAGGCTTAGATGAAGCCTTGTCTTCGTCTTGGTCAAGCTTAGTTGAAGCTTCATCTCAGGCTTGCCCGAGTTGCGCCTTATGAGACTTGAAGGTTAAGCCGTATTTTCAAGACTTAAGTGCGCCTTGACTAAGTAAATGAATCTTGACAAGATGAAGCTGTGTTTCTTCCTCTGTCGGGTATCTTGACAAGGACCCATCTGGAATTTTGTAGTAAAGTATTTGTCGAGATTTTTTTTTCAGTATGTGATCAGTCGAGCTCGAGGGTAGTACATGCACTCTAAGGATAGCAGAGAAGTGGATGTACTTCAGATATAGAAGAAAACTCGGCTTACGTTAACCTATTGATGAAAGAATTCTCTATAAATACGCTAGGTAGGTGTTCCTGCAGGGAAGTAATGTCTTGTCCTGGAAAGGATGCAAGTGGTTGTGTTACAGCTTGTGCTTCGATCATTGTGTCGAACTCTGAAATGACATTTGAAGTAGCACACGAGATGGTCATATTGACAAAAAAAAAAAACTTTGACAGGAGCCACCTGAAGAGAGTCGCATAAAGGAGCGTCGTACGACTTGAGTGGTTGAGATATACGGTCTTGAATCCTTGGATTAATTCCTTCGATGATAGTAGATAATTATATCTGATTGTTGAGTAATAAAGTACTTGTCCGAGATATGCCTATCTCCGTGGACATTGACGGTTGTCTTCAGTCTTGATCGATTTCGACTTTTCGAGTTGAACGGGTAGTAAGGTGGAGGATTGCTTCGCAGCCTCATCCAGTTCGAAGACCGAGATTCTCAAATAAGGCTCTGAGACAGAGAACATGTTGCTGGTAAAAATGTCCACTAGGTGAGACTCTGTCGCAATCTGTTCGTGATCCTCTAGGGCTTTAGTTCCTCCAGGAATAGTTAAAAGTTATATTTCGATTGGATAAAGTGATCTGTGATGGTAAGGCGGATCTACAACTTTAAAAACTTTGGGTTTCCAACGTTACTAGTTTCCGAGAGTGATGAGTCCGGTCAGATGGTTGCTCATTCGCTTCTCGCGTTCGTCACTAGTAAGGTTGATTGTAGTGTGGCTTCTATTCGTCATCTTCTTAGGAGTTCCAGTACCAATTAATTCTTTGGTAAAAGTGTACTTAATCTATATGTGTTGGATCCAACCCTGCTGATCGTTCATCAATTGTGTTCAGATGATTTATGATGTCGATTTGAGTTTCTGGAAGATTCTGTTGAGTCTCTCGGAGATCGTATTGGTTCTTAGACAACGTTTTCGAGTTTTTATAATGGGTCTAAAGGGATAGAGGCCACTGAGATTTTTTTTCTATTGGATTGAGATTAAGGTGAGCTTGGACATCACACTACACTAAGGCCAACTAAAAAAATCATTCGTTTGGCGTCATGTTCAAATATGGTTACTCTGGAAAGTTTTGTTATAGAGATTGGTGTTTGAAGAATCGGTTTCCTTCATGATGACAGCCATGATTGCAGTATATACTTAGGCTGAGTGACTAACCTCCCATTGTGATCGCCAAAATATTAATGATGAAAATCGTAAAAGGGAAAAAGAGATGAAAATGATTAGGGTTTGTATGAGTGCGGAAGGTTGATTATGTAAAACCTTACCTAAACCAAGAAAATGATCGTTCAAAGGATGCTTCGGTGACATGAGAGATATGGTTTCAGGATAGGAAGCTGAAAGAGATGAGATCAAGAGTTTAAGCTGCAGATGAAAAATCTCTGCGAGAGAGTTTTGTAGAAATCTATTGTTTGTAGTTGTGAACTTGTTTTGTGTTTAGAATTACCGAGAGTTGGTCTATTTATAGCTCTGTAAAACTCTAATCTCAAGTCGGTAAGATAGGATGAGGAGTAAAATAAGCACTGCCTCTTATATCTCAATAATAGATAAGGATAAATAAGGATTGATTCTATCCTACGTAATAGGTGCATAAATTACATATTTTTAGTATAAAAAAATTCATGTTTATATTTGCTATAATTCTTGCATGTTACCTTGTATTATGCTTGTTTTCTAGATTATTTTTTTATATTAGGTGAATCATCTTAATAAGAGCAAAAATGGCTATAAAATAACTAATAGGTGAAGTACTCCAAGTATCCAAGTGTTTAGAGCCAAGACAAGTGGAAGAAATATGACGAAAATAAGCAAAAAACGTCGAAAAACATAAGAATGATTACCAAGTAAATTACTGAACATTCAAATCAAGGAGTTCTTATCACCATTTTTTAAAGAATTCAATACGAATCCAACAAAAATATAATGAGGTCATTCCGAGTTCGTATGAAGAAATTATGAGCAAAACAGTCAAACCAACTTGGATTTGATTTCTGTTGGGCTTGTTTTTGGGCTTGCGGGGGAAGAGAAAGAAGGGATGCATTTTGGGATTGCCTTTTACGTATAAAAAAAGGGATTTTGAGGAGGCTAAGTGTCCTAAGAGCACCCACAGTGGTGCGACTATAACCTGGACCAAACCCAAATTTAGTCTTTGGTCCGCCCAAAAACAATCATAGTGGGGGGACTAAATTTGGGTTATGGTCCAGCTTTCCTACTATTTGGAATCATATTTGATCCGAGAACTGGACCAAACATGAGTATGGTGGAGTGTTAACTTACCCGTGCGTCTTGTGCCAGGCGTGACATTACCTGTGCGTCTCGTGCAGACATTTACCTAGACGTCCGTCTCGTGCAGGCGTTTACCTAGACGTGCGTCTGAAGATTCACCAGGCGTGAACATAGTGTTATGCCCCATCAGGCGGTTTTCTAGGGCCACGCTTGTCACTTGGGCATTTACCTAGACGTGCGTCTGAAGATTCACCAGGCGTGAACGTAGTGTTACGCCCCATCAGGCGGTTGTCTAGGGCGCGCTTGTCACTTGGGCGTGCTCTTACACGTGCGTCTACAATCATACTACGTCTCCTGCGAGCGTCAATCCAGTGTCCTCCCAACCAAGCGTTTTTACTAGTATACGCACATACAACAACATTCCAACAGACAGATCCTTAGTCTTCCGCCCAATACCAAGCGTTAACTTAGTTTCCACCTGATCAAAATTTACTCTTGCAACCGTTGATTTCAGGCGGAGTATAACCAAAAAAAATTGGTATTTAGTCTTTGGTTTTAGTATTTGGTCCGTCCATGACTGTGGATGTTCTAATTGGATAGGGATTAAGAGAAGATGTTAGTATTTGAGGAGGTCAAGTTTTCTACTTGGATAAGGATCAAAATGAGGTGATAATATTTGATGGTTATCAGGTTTCCTAGTTGGATAGACGTCAAGATGAGGTTACAAAAGCTTATATAAAGGGATACAACTTTGACACGCAATTTCCACTATAATTTCAAGCTTTTTCCTTGCTTTACTGTGAGATTTTTATTTTAATTTATTTAATTTAGTTTTTTTTATTGTTAAAACTCCATAGTTATGTCTAGGAAATTCTTTTATTGATTTGGGACGATTTCAAAGTCCCGAATAATGAGATCTTAATTTTTTTTACATGTTTATATTGAGGTTTACTTTTCTTGTCGATTGTCTCTATTATTTTTAGTGTTTAAGAATTATTATTGGGTTATTTAATTGGCCATTTAAATCAACCTAATAATAATTTCTCTACTAGTATTGGGTTGTGTCATATGTGTAATTATCACTCAATTCTTTACGCAAGTAAGCATCGTAAAATCTGACAGAGGGATTCTGTTAAGTGATTGTGTATAGAGATGACACTAGTAAGCAGACCGAGCCTATACGTATGATGCTAGTAAACCTAATTCACAAAATATAAAGCGTCCGATTAATTTATAACTTGAGAGCTTATTCTTGTTGGGCTAGTTGGATAAAATCTGGTAGTCGAGCAGTTCCTTATCCACTGGCAACAAGAATTCCGGGGATATCAGAGCTTATTGCTATTATACGACTGGTGACAATATAAATTCAACAAGAAATAAGTAAGTATTTTAATTAAGTTTCTTTTATGTTACAACAAAGGATTCCTTAATGGTCTTTATTTTTATTATTTTAAATCAATCTTTAATATATTATTTATTTATTTATTTTGTTTTACAACCTAAGAAAACCAATTTTTATACTTTTAACAACTAGAAACCCCCTTCTCTTCACGGGAACGAACTTATTACCACTATATTACTAGTTAATTATGTGGAACATAAGTAATTAATTTTTTATGTAAACGACGCGCATCACTACGCAGCTGACTCCATGTGACCGAATGTTCTCTTCTTGTGTGAGTAGGATGATACTCACACGTTCCATAGACTTCCATACCAAAACCCCAAAATTATTCCCTCATTGTTGTGATATAATCATCTTTTGTGTATGATGCGTTGTGAGATGTGGTAGTATTCTCCGGAGTTTTCGTAACTTGGATGGAAGAATACTCACATTTTGCATGCGGGGGCAAGCCTGATTTGTGTGGAGAGCTTAAGGGGGCTTATTATAACCGTGTGTGTCATTCGAAGAGTACAGGCTTGTCTGAGGTCGAGTGTCGACCTAGTGTGGTCGTTTGTCATAAGAGATCAAAAGCATGGTCGGCTTTGTGGAGAGGTTGTGGCAAGGACAATCTTGAAAAGGAGTTATAGTCTTATCTAGTTGAAGTCAAATGTTGGATAAGGTGAGTTTTCGTCGAATCGAAGAGAGGAGGCGAGGCCAGTTCTTAAGATAAGTTGAGGCCTGATGTCGTTTGTCCAATTAGAGGAGCAACACGGAACGTTTTCCAACCAAAGGAGTAAGGAGAACCATTTTCCCTAGAGGATCAAGGAAAAGGTTGAGCGAAGAGCAAAGGCATGGTCGTCTCTGAAGAGAGGCTAAGGATAAAATTATATTATTGGAGAGAGCATAATTGTGGAACCTATATATAAGGAGAGCAGAAACCCCAATTCCCTTGTGAGCCTCCCTTAGTCAAGTTCGTGAACTTTGAAGGGTGAAATGTCCAGGAATACGTTTGTGAAGATCCAATGAATCTCATATTTCATGAGCTCAACGTTTTTTCTTTGGATGTGTTCAGGACCGTAGAGTTTTGAGCTTGGTTAGGAGCCCTAGTTTCAGGAGAGGCACCACGGATTGACAAAGATTTTATATTGAGGTTAAGTAGTGCCTTTGTCGATGCTGAAGCTCAGGTCGTGTTTGGAAGCTAGTTGGAGTCTCGTCCTACATGTAGGCTTAAGGTTCGTAATTGAGCTAGAGTCGTACCTTGGTTTAGGATAAGATCAATATTTTTTCTTATCGTGGCCATGTTTTTTTTTTATCGAGGCGTCGCCTTCATTGAGTTTAGGACTGGGCTTCATCTTCCTCGAAGCCTGGGCTTCTTCTTGTTTGTAAGCTGAGCTTAGTCTTGATCGAAGGATGAGCTTTGTCTTGTTTGGAAATAGATATTCATCTTGAACCTAGACTTAAGCTCATCTTGGATGAAGATCGAGCTTCATATTGACTAAATCTCTGTCTTGTGTTTAGACTCGAACGTTACTTTATAAAACTTGGAAGTTGAACCGGGCTCATAAGGCTTAAGTGTATTTTGACCAGATAATTGAACTTGGACTAGGCTAGCCAGTTGCAAAATGATATTTTTGTCCCCTAATTAAAAAATGACCATTGTGCACCCTAGTTGTAAAGTAACAGTTTTTCCCTTGATCAAAAAATCACCATCTACACTAGTCTATCATAAAAAAAAAACTAAAATAAACTCCTCAAATAAGGATGGAAAACCTCATTCGTTTGAGCTTGGAATGTAGCAGGGGCATTGGTGAGGCCAAAAGGTATCACTTTGAACTCATAATGTCCATGCTTATTGATATCTGGAGTATGAACCCATATATGATGGTACCTTGACCTCATTTAATCATAGTAAACAAGCTTGCGCTATATAATTCATCAATTAGTTCATTAATGATAAGTACAAGAAATTGGTTCTTGATGGTAAGGTCCATGTGTTATCCTTTTTCTTGACCAAGAGAATTGGCTATGCAAAGGGACTATGACTGGGTTGAATTATGCCTGCTCCTAGCATATCTTGAACTAATTTTTCCATTACATATTTTTGAATGTACGCAGAGACATTTGTATGGCCATAGATTAGTGGGTTCTAAGTTTGGTTTGAGAGGAATTGTATGATCCAAACTTCTTTTGGGTGGTGATGTAGGAAATCTAGCTGACTAAGTCACCCATGTTTGACTCAGTCATCCATCTTTATATTTTTAGTTTATGTTAATTTAGGATTTCCTTTTTCCTGGTTCTAATTGGTTTCCTAGTTTAGTTTGAATTTTTCTTCTTCTAGTTTTAATGCTATTAGGAAACATTGAAGCCTATATAAGAAGGCCTAGTATTGCGAATTCTACATCCAACATTATCATTTGATTTATCAAAATTATTTTCTTAGTTATTGTTCTCTAGTTATACATATGCTTTCGTGAATATATTGATTTCACACTAGTTTTTATTATTTATTTTTGATCCAACCAATACGCTTCCGCTACGTTCGGTGGCAATCAAATGGGTTGAATCCTTTTAATACCACAAGAGTTGAACATATTGAGAAGACGAGCATAAAAACTAACTAGTGATGATTTTTATCAGTAAAATCTTCTATATGACTCATTATTATTACATCACTACACTTAAGGTTTTTTTTTTCCGCCTGAAGCATTACACTTGAGGTTGACTGTTGATTCAACTCATGCTGATTATTTAAGTGAATAGAAAGAAATAATAATTTGTATTTTTTACACCACAACAATCCTTATCTCCCAAGTTATTTACTGGTCGATCCAATGCAGTATCTATATGATCGAGGTGTACATCTTAAGATATATATTTGACCATGAAATCTAGACCATTGTTGTATGAATGGGTGTCCTGTAAGTTTATTTGGTGATCAAAATAATTTTAGTTTTGTCCAAACTCTATTCGCGTAAACTTGTTCCTAAAGTTTAGGAACTTAAGGGACAAGTTAGGAAAACTTTTTCCTAAGGTTAAGGTTTCTTAAGGGTTAAGTTTATGTTATATATATATATATATGATAAAATGAGAGGCATAAAGATAATCCAACCTAGAAGAGTGTTAAATCCTCGTGCTTAGGTTTTTGGTCTCTTTGGTGGGAAGGGTCAAATCCTACCGTAAGGGTCAATAACGGTGTTAGAGAAAAACTTGCGGAGAGAGAATATTGGTGTTCAAGGGTATAGGGAAATTCCATAAACCAAGTTTCTAGAGAGTTTCCATGTTTCTCTTATGTTACTACCAACTGTGAAGAAGGCCTGGAAGAGAACACATGAGGCTAGTTTGAATAATGGTTTAAAGAGTTGATTTCTAAGGTTTCTCAATGCTGGTCTCAGGTATGTATTGTTAACTCTTTTGCTTGGATATTATTTTGTGGAATGTGGAAAGAGCATGTAATGGTCTTGTTATAGTGAACGTTTTTTCTGGTGGGGTTGGCCGTGTATGTATCCTGTAAAGGTCAACCACGTTATCTTGTGTTGTGGTTGTATACTTGTTTATCTTCTGTCTCTATTATTATTTCTTCATGTTTGGTTCAAATTACCAATTTACATTCATGATCCTGTGTCCCGTTTCTCTCGGGGTGCCAATTTCCCCAACAATTGGTGTCAGAGCTTGGAAGGGATGGTGTGATTGAACCTGGTATTGAATAATAGTTTATTGTTCGGGTGGAGAAATATGTTTGAAGATAATGTTTTAACCGGTGATTGCACAAAATATGGATTTGTGATGTGATTCACAAATTGGAGGTTCAACTTGGTAGAAATGTATGTGCTTTGTTTGGTTTTTATTATGTAGTATGGGATGAAGAATAAGACTAATGATTGTGGAATACATATATACTTCTTGAAGGGTGTTAATGACCAAACACCATAAAAAATGGGTTACAAAATTTGAAGAAAGGATGGGGTCGTGAGGTCTCATGTACAACAATGCTTCCAAGTTATGTACGAGATGTTATATATTTATGCAGTTAAATATATGTTAAAAGTATTCTTGATGGCTTGTACGTAACGTCAAGAATGTTCCCGATCTCATAAACATGTACCACAGTAATATGAGCATTCGCACAGTATATATTATGAGATAGTATGTTGGGTGTGATGGTGGTAAATAGTATGTCATATTGGTCATGGCTTTGAGAATCGCTCAAATGATTAAGCCTATTAATCACAATGGAGATATCTGATGGTTTGTTTCAGATATACGACAATCATGACATGTGATGGACTATGATATTGAAGCTAATTATTCCTATATGGGTTAGAATTCAATATATTATTACCTTATTGGCTAGGTGGAACTAGTGGTGATTCTTCTGGAAGGTTCTTTCGGTGATCAATGGTAGAGTCTGTGCAAGGATTCGTTGATGATGGTGGTTGAAGATTTTCATGGTGTTCGTGAAACATGATCAATTTCATAAGTATTCTTCGGGTAGAAGATGGTTTGACGACTTTTATCAATATCATAGTGTTTTTGTCAAAGAGATGGTTCTATGAAGATGGAAGTTCAGGTGTGAGCTTAAAAATAATTCTACGGGTATATAGAGATAGTGTGCAACTGGATGAAGGTGATTCTTTTTTTAATCATCTCATTCTTGAAAGCATGATCCGAGGTGGAGAACTGTAAGTTTATTTGGTGGTCAAAAGGGTTTGAGTTTTGGGAAAACTCTATTTGTGTAAACTTGTTCCTAAAGTTTAGGAACTTAAGAGCCAAGTTAAAAAAACTTGTTCCTAAAGTTAAGGTTTCTTAAGGGTTAAGTTTATGTTATATATATATAAGACTAGAATTAGAGGCATAAAGATAATCCAACCTAGAAGAGTGGTAAAGTATCGTGCTTAGGTTTTTGGTCTCTTTGGTGGGAAGGGTCGAGTCCTACCGTAAGGGTCAATATTGGTGTGAGAGAAAAACTTCCAGAGAGAGAATTTTGGTGTTATAGGGTATATGGAAAATCCTTAAACCAAGTTTCTAGAGAATTTCCATATTTCTCCTCTGCTACTAGCAACTCTGAAGAAGGTGTGGAACAGAAGACATGAGGCTGGTTTGAAGAACGGTTTAAAGAGTTGATTTTTAAGGTTTCTCAATGGTATTCTCGGGTATGTCTTGTTAACTCTTTTGTTTGGATATTATTTTGTGGCTTGTGGAAAAAGCATGTAATGGTTTTGTTATAGTGAAAGTTTTTTCTGGTGGTTTTGGCCGTGGATATAGCCTGTAAAGGTGAACCACGTATATCTTGTGTTGTAGTTGTGTGCTTGTTTATCTTCTATCTCTCTTATTATTTCGTCCTGTTTGGTTCAAATCATCAATTTCCCTTTGTGATCTTGTGATCCGCTGCGCTCGGGGTACCAATTTTCCCACCATGTCCATGCACCACCAGTATTCGCTGCTACCACAACAACATCTCCAAAATACCTGCCAAGTAAGATATTAACATCTGGGAAAGGTTACCAAAGGCATCATCTTAATTAACTTTATTACTCAAGAATCAATATGTCATATAATAGATTTATTGTGTCATTTGGAAAAGGACAAGCATAATCGTCCACCAACACAATAGGAACATTAATGAAAAATAATGTGCCGGTAGAAAAAAAATATTGAGCAACAAATTGATGCCATCGTTGAGATATAGTGCGGAAAGATAGAGTTTACATTATCAAATTTGTTTTATTTTTGACTGAAGGAATGGTCAATATTTAAGATAAATTACAGTATACCATAAGAAAACGTTGTATAATTCCATCAAAATATATTTTAATCTATAATTTTAATGATGAGTGTTCAATTGTTTGACATTAAAAAAATAAGGATAACAAGGCATTAGAAATGATGATGCTGGTTCCTGGCTCTGTGTAGGGTTGAGCGTCTCCTTAGCTCTATGGATAGGTGAAAAAAGCCAACGACAATCGAGTCTTGTCAGGATGATTCAATGTTACGAACGTGTTAAATTAAATATATTGATGTTCAAAATATAAATTTTAGAAATAATCTAATGGATGACATCTGAAAGAAAAGACATGAATAGGGCATACTTCCGGTATTTTGATGGAGTCACTAGTTTCCTAAATAATGATACCATCATAATAGTTGATGCTACGTCATAAAGGATAAATCCCGATAGAAAAAGAGATGAATTTTTTCTCAAAATTTAGATATCCTAGAAACAAAAAAAAATGAAATAAATTCATTTCCTAAAAACTTCTCCACAGAATTTATTGGAATATATAACACATATTCTACCCACCAAGGAGATGAGGTGGTTGTGAATCAAGAGAAGACATTAGAAGACCAAGTAAGTAGTAAGATATATGTAATCTAGTTAGATTATTAAGATAGTCTTATGCTATCTTCGTTTCAGAAAAAAAATTATTAACATTTTTTCAAATTGATCTATTTTTAGGTTATAATAAAAAAATGATAGTAATATTTTTCTAGAAACGGAGGGAGTATATATTTTTTTTCATTCACGGCCATCCTAGTCTTCTCGATGGCTAGTATACGAGTCGTCTATTCCAATACCCCTTAAGTTGAGTAAGAAAAATATCTGAAGTGCTCAACTTGAACAAACTCTTTAAAAAAACATCTTGTGACATATACCCTGTACTCGAACGTAACTTAATCGTCAATCACAAAACTTGAAACAAATTGTAATATAGAAATGAAGCCCAGCAATCTTGATAACTGTGGAAATAGATTTTGACTTGCCTTGAAAATTAGCTTGATCGGTTTAATGTGCTCAAAAAAGCTTAGAATGGTTGAAATGGATTTATGGGCCGGGTTTGAAAAGAAAAAGGGTTTTGTTCCATAATGGGCTGCTGAATTTGTTTAACCAACAATAACAATACACTCCTCAGTGGACCTTATTCGACAGGTTTATAGTCGTGTATTATAAAAAACACGTCATCGAGAATGAAGATGAACTAAAATTGACAAGATAAAATTGAAAGCATTTTGGGAAAAAATGCGGTAACATGAAAATATTTGTGGAAGTTTTGAGATATCCGAAGATGGAATCATATAATCAGAATTGAAATTCCTTAAAAGAATAAATAATATTAAATAGAGTTTTCGGAATGGAAATCATGTCAAAAAATGACAGTTGAAATTTTGATTGGAAACAAAATAAATTTGAAGCAAAAAGTCACACAAAGTGTAAACAAAAATAATAAAAAAATAATAGTATATATATATATATATATGGTTCCAACAAAAAGCTAAAAATAGCCTTATAAGTGGTGAAGAAACAACCACTATCAGAACTTCACGTAGATAATCAAAAAGGAAAAAATTATATCTCCTATCATCACACTTTTTATAAGCATATATATATATAAGCCATAAATAATTTGAAGGAGTCGACAAACTTTTCTTCTTGATAAAGAAGTGTACTCCTTGTCAATCAGATTCCAATAACGATCCAAAACTTGTAAAATCGACATTATTAATTTACCACACTGCACCAAATTGATGCTATGATGAAAATATTTTGCTGAAAGAGAGCAAGACTTAGTTGAGATAACATAAACGATCCTGACAATGAAATTCGTCGGCAAGAGTTGATATTAATTATCGAAAACTGAACGATGATAAAATAACAACTTCAAAGAATTCATATACCTAAAATTATACTTGATAAACAAACTTAAACACAACCTACAAAGGAATATGATCTTAGCTATATGAATTCTTTGAAGAGCTTTGCCATCAGTGGACTTCTTCTACTACTTGTTCATAATAGTTGCAATCTTTTTCAGATTTGACACCTGAAGAAACTAATTAGTGTTGGAGAAGACAAGAGGGTTGATCTGTTTTATAAAGTTCTGAAAAAAAGCATCCAAGAACGAATAAATTACAGTGGGAAAGTATTCAAAAATAATGCTAAAGGTTGATAATCCTTAAGAAAATACCTTAAGGGTAAACTACCGATGGGTATAACAACTTTACAAATCACCAAAGACCAACTACAATACTGTAAGGAATCATAATTCTTTGGTATGACAGAATATTTATGCATTTTCTTGTTATCACCGAGGACAACAAGAAAAGGTGCAAGCTTAGTTACAGAAGCTATTAATTATGCACAAAATGACAATTACCTCGAGGGTTTCGTGTGTCTACCACATATTTGTTTCTTAAATATAAAGGTGTGTAACCTAGAAATCAAATTTTCCTGATTGTTTAACAAAAATCATACTTGGGCTGACCAAATTTCTCCAAGATGCCATTGGGGGATTTCTTACGCAATTGTCGCCTCCAAAGTTTTCATGGATTAGTCACCAAACTCATCATATACATAGGTCTATCGGAAAATTCTTAGTGTTACTTAGCAACCAAAATGCTGACAGACACATATATAATTCAGAAAATTAAACAAACATTTATACATTGAATACACTATCTATGCCGTATATTTTAATAATCTTATTATTCTTAATCATGGTGAATGGTTTGTACTAAAAATTATCCTCAAAAACAAAATTTTGGTTAAAAAACAACTCATACAACAGATTGTCATGGTTTGTACCAAAAATTATCCTCAAAAACAAAGTTTGGTTGAAAAAAATAAATCATATAGCAGACTGTCATCAGTTAGATTATCACTCAGATGTTCCTCTATAGATTAAGAATTTCAAACTAATGAACATCTAGCATAAGATCATATCATAAAATAAAATAAAAACCCTGTGTTACAACGATATGGATACGGTATCTGTGTCTTGTGTCCATTATGTTATTTTGACACAACAACTTAAAAACTAAAAAACAGGGACACGGTTTACACAAAATAGATAAGTAGTTCAACATAGATAAATGGAGAAACTATCTAGAGAATATATGTGTATTACTAAAGATAAAACTAAAAAAATATCTTTATAAGAGAAAATATCACTTAATAAGTTATATTCTAAGAGAATATCCTCTAACTGTGTTAAATGGAGATCTAGATATCAATCTATTACTAAGGATAAATCTTAAAGAATAACTTTTTCTATAAAACTTCTAAGAGAATATCCTAGCAATTAAAAAAATATATCTTAAAGGTTATCATGATTAAGAAGTAATATAAACGTCGATTAACAACTAATCTACGTTAAACAATACCGAAACATATATACTTCATAAATAAAAAAATTATCTTTCCGAAATGATAAAGATTCTCATCTTCTTCATATACTTTTATACTTTCTCTTCATTAATAATAAAAAAACTTTATTAGTTTTACTTAAAACAAAAATTATAAATTAACAAATAAATTGAAAAAATCTTATTATTCAAAGAAACATAATAAACGTTGGCGTTTATAAAGTAATTGTTATAAATATGATTAATTAATATGAATTTGTTGGCGTTTATAAAATAATTGTTATAAATATGATTAATTAATATGAGTTTGTTTCATATCAACTTGTTGATTGCATAATGTTAGAAATTATCTAAATCATAATTAACAAGTAATATAAACAATAATTAACAACTAATATATATTAAACAATAACAAAATTTATGTACACATTTATAAATGAATAAATAAGTTATCTTTTAGAAATGATAAAGTTTCTCACTTTATCTTTATTTGTACCTAAAAATTACTCATAGCCAAAACAATGTACTGTTGAAGTACTTTTTAGGTTTGAGGATCAAAATCGTACAAAACGAATCCAAATAAGTAGAATGTCTGTATATGTTCTGCTTCGGTAACAAAGAGAGAAGATGAGTTGATCTTAGGGAAGGGAAGCAAAGAAAGTTGAAGGAATTATGTGTTTTGGGGGAAAATTACAGAGCTTGAGAATGATTTTCTATCTCTTCTCTGTCCGTCGTGTTTTTGAAATTGGATACGCAGCTTATTTATAATGTTTTTGTACTACACACTTTCCTTGTAAAGTAGTGTAAGTTGTAAGGAGATAGAGAAATGGAGGTTGTGGGAATAATCTTGCAGTTTATCTTGGGAAGTTTCTGGAAAATTCTAGACTAATACTCCATTATCTCTTTAACCGTTCCAACTTACCACTTACTCTATAACTTCCTTGTCATGGGGTATTGCTACGCCCATGTTATTGTAACCGCCAGACCAAACCTCATGTTTTATCCCCCATGTAATATGATTTGATGTCTCTTAAAAGTTGGTGGGGTCATGACTTCAAAGCCATGAACCTTGTTATGAAATAATGTTTCTAATAGACTTTATGCCAATCTTGTCGTAGTAATGACTTAAGTACTGGTGCTAGATTGAGCAAATAATGGTGCTAACTTGAGCAAATAAATGTCGTTGTAGCGAAAAATATGTGCGGCAGCAATGAAGCATGGGACCCAGCAGCACGGAGTGTTGGCGTGGAAATGGAGTGTGATGCGCAACACTGAAGCGTGGGATGAGGCAGCAGCACGGAGCGTGGGCACAGTAGCAGCAGCAGGTGATACACAGCAGCAGCACGTGCGCTGCAGCCAGCACTGTTGTGGCCCACCTCGTGCTATGACTAGCAATTCTCCATGGTTTCGCGACTTTGGTGGCTTTCGTGGCTTTGGTGGCTTCATGAATTTATTGTTTTTATCTCTTTTATTATTTGACACACTTATGTTTGAGGCATGGCTTGGAGATTACTAAAGCCTGTACATGTTGTTACTAGGGCTATTGCCTATATACTACTCCCTCTGTTTCTAGAAAAGTGTTATCACTTTTTCAATTTAGCCTATTTTTAGGCCAAAATGAAAAAGTGATACTAACACTTTTGTAGAAACAAACGGAGTATTATCTATTGACATTGACTAATGCCATGACCATGACTATGGCCTATTTGGGGTTTATCAGTCTTGTGAGATTTAATTGTTGACTTTTATGCCTAACTTTTGTGCAGTGCATACAGAACATCTTCAAGAGATTCAGCCGTGGAAGTTTGTGATCTTGAAATTGCTTGATGCAATTCTGCATATGCATCTAATTAGTGTTTTTATTCATATATGATATATCCTTTATTCTGAATGTTCGCGATTTTGTATAATTAGTATATTCTGTTTTATACAAGTATTTTTACGAGTGCTCATGAAATAACGACATTTTTCGTCGAATAAAGTTCTGAAATTCCTCTGGTGCATATATATGCCAAAGATCTACAGGGCTAGTTTAGCCAGGAGATGAATATGCATTCTCAATTCTCTTGCTGAATGTAAGATAACAGTAATGTTCATAATTCTGATGCTCATCAGAAATGAATGTATATTTATTTCATGCTTCTGAAGCTAGGCGTAAAGCAGCATTTCAAGAGAAGTATTGCAATTTTCTCCCTTGTCAAAAACTCGCCATCAAAATTAAGTCCCCTGCTTAGCTCGGAACAGTAATGTTTTGATTTTTGATGATGTTCCAATGATGTCGAGTAGTCGATGAAGGAGCAATAGTTAGTGTAGTAATGCTTGTAGGATTATGTAGCACCGTCTGAAGAGTGTAATTTGCCGGGGCGTGGCTGTTTTCTTATGGTGGAGAGACCAAAATCGACCCGTGTACAACAAAGGAGCATAGTTTTTTTAATTTGGAAATCCTTGTTTGACCTATGTTTGGAAACCAATTACTATAAAAGGGAGATAAACCCTTTATATTTTTTTTATTCTTCTCACCCTCTCTCTCTTCTGTGCAGTAGCAACTCTTCCTCCCGTCAGCGCCACCGCCGTCCAGTCACCGTCGACGATCCCTTGCCGGCTTCTGGCACCGACCAAGTAATTTTTTTTTTATTTTACGTGAATTTATGCTCACGTGAATTATTACTTTTTTTTTTTTTTTGCTCTTTCCCCCTTTTTTTTTTCTTTTTTTAGGGTAAGTACTAAATCACATCTTTCAATTACCATTGCTTAATCAATTGCATTAGTATGCCATTGATTTAATAATTGTCTCATTTTGACCATATTTTGCAAGCGAACCCTAATTCACAATTGTTGAATCTGATTGTAGAAATTCTTCATTGGTTCACTGTAACGTTGTTGAGCCTCAACCAGGTATGCTAGGGTTTACAATAACTCTTCTTTTTAATTAATATATACATATCTGCATGTATTTGCATATTTTTTCTAGAAATATATATACATAAAGTAGTGTCAAACCCTATGTACGGTTGTCCAATTGTTGATGTAGATATTATTTGAACCCTTTGTAGATGTCTGACAATTGCGAAGATATTACTGCTACTGGTTCCAGTCGTGATTGGAGCAAAAATTCTGATGTCATTTCTCTGGATGACATACCTAATATCCGCGATAGGTTCTTTGTTAGTGTTGTTAAAGAAGCTATTCCTCCTGATTATGTAGGTACTCTTATTCTGATTATAAATAACGTTTCTCAGCCTCAAAGCGTTTATCCACATGGCATTTTCCGAAATTGTTTACATAGAAAAGAATACATACCTTCTTTTTTTGACTTTAAAATATCCCAAACCCCTTTGTCTGAATGGGCAGGATGGTCAAAAGTTATATTGAAGAATCCTCAGGTGAAGTTGGTTTTGGAGAATGCTTAGATATTCCATTCCGTGTGAGTATCCGAGATTTTGCAAATCAACAAAGCTGTGAAGGGTCTGCTTGTATTTTTCTCACGTTGGTGCGGCCTAACTCATTCAGTAGCGTATGCTTGGGGTGAGTTAAGAATCACTTTGGAGGATGTGGTTGTCTTGATACAATTGCCAGTCATTAGTAGTATTACCGTATTGTCTGAACAGGAGAAGAAGTATGGAACTTGCCTTGTCCGGAAGACGGAGGAGCTGCATAAATCTCGTCGTTGCAATAGTTTGAATTATACAACTTAGGTTAACAGTTGGTGGAATGGTAGAACAATCACTCCGAGACATTCCAATAGAAAAACAAATTATAGTTATTTATGCGGCTATCAATGGATGATGGAAAATGATGGTCTTGATGTTGATCATCCTATTTGTACTGCTGCATTCCTTGTACTTTGGCTGTCTAGAGACATATTTGAAGATTCTTCTGGAGGTCAAATAAAAGCCCCACTTGTCCCACTTGCTGTTATGCTTGTTAGTGGAAAGACTCTTCCTCTTGGTAATTTGTTCTTTGGCACCTTATATACTCATTTAGATATTTTCACTCTTGACATGAAGATTTCCAATGGTTATGCCAAGATATAATCTTTTATCCATGTTATGTTCATGCAAGCCTGGCTTTGGGAATATTTTCCTGAATATGCACCAAATACTAGACCTTATTTTACAGGCGAAGTGACGGAGTATGCTAGAATACTTCGTTGGAGTAAGAAGAAACCTTACCCTGTTAGTTTTATCAGTTTGATGGTAAATGAGAAGAAAGTGAATTTCAGACCTTGGAGTTCGAAGCTGCCTAAGGTGATTCCATCAGGGACTTTTGCTGAGAGTTCCGATATTGTCTTACGCTCTGGCCCAAGCAATGAGAGTAATATTGCTAGTGTTGGTGAAGCTACTTTCATGGTCAGTTGTATCCCAGGATTCTTCTCGCCGTCTGTTTAATAATTGTGTCATCCAGTGCTATCATATTGATACGGCATCTTGGCAGATGGGTTTTGATCAATCCACTTCCATATTATCGTACCGATATGCCTTCCATAGACGTGCTTCAGAGTTCTGAGGGTGCTCATAGTATCGCTGGTCGAAGTATTCCTGTTCTCCAGCACAGCAGAAAATGACGCGTTACTAATGACTATGCTAGTTTCTGAAATGCACAACTTACTATTTTCAAGAACTTTATGTTGAATAGTCCTTCTGATGTACACAGTGAACCTTCTGCAAAGGAGTTAGCACTTCAATCGAACTTGAGAATTATATCTAAGATGAAGCGTGACTCGATCATCAGCTTGACATACGTACTTCAAACCATCTTTTGTTTAATTACTATCTTTTATCCAGTAATTAAGTGTTTATTTTTACCTCTTGTAGTCGTGGTTCCCAGAACACTTCTTTAGGGATGTCAATCACAATCCGAAATCCGATAGCCGTTTCCGAAAACCCGGGATCCTATAGGATATTATCCGGTATAGCGGATATCGGATGTCGGAAACGGATAATGTATCAGATATTTTCGTGTTATCAAAACGGAACCGGCTGAGCCAGTATCCATCCGATAACATCCGATACCGATAGCATATAGAAATTATCGGAAGTTATCGGAAATTATCGGATAATTATCGGAAATTATCGGAAATTTGAAGTGAAAAAACAGGTGTTAAGATTTATATCAGCTATCGGATAATATCTAATATCCGATAAGCTTATCGAAACGGAATCGGATTTGAAGTTTAAGATTCCGTCGGAACTTACCGGCTGAGCCAATATCCGTTTCGATAGCATCCGTTGACAGCCCTACACTTCTTGCTTGATGACGTAGTGAATGCTACTCTTCAATCTGGGACGAAAAGGCCACGGGTGATTATGCCTGGGAGTAGAGACCGTCCTTTGAAGAAGGTAAGTGTCTTGTGTTTCCCTTAGTCTTTTTTTTTGCATGAAATATATTTATACTTTACTCTGATGAACATCTTTGTATAGCCTGGGATCGTAACTCGTCAGAGTGACTTGAGCATCCGACCCTTTGAATTTGGTATCCTAGCCATTCCTGGTGCTTCAGCTTCTTATGTTGTGAGTAAAGCTTTCTTTAAAAATTTCTGAATAATAATTCTGTATCTTGCTGAATTTGATGAATTCTATTTTTTTTGTGAATAATCATTATGCTTAGATGACTAGCGATATGAATACTTCAACGTTATAAGGCACCATTTTGGTTGGAAGCTCTGAGGAAGAAGATAAAGATGACCGGGGACTTGAAAAATTATCCCAAATTGAAATAATCGAAGAATTCGGGATTGAGAACGAAGAACTTGGCGGTGATTCATATTTCAAGGTGCCTTCTGCTTCTAATGACTTTTCACAGCTCCAAGTAAGTCTCCTTCATTATTTTTGAATCATGATGACATAATTATAGATCTTAAACCCCCAAATGCGTAGAAGCATGCATGATTTCATGTAGAACTTCGGTGATTTCGTTGTTGGAAAAATTCAGATTCAGGTCTTCTTGCGGTAATGATTGTAGAATCTTTTTCCGAAGTCGGAATGAGGTATTTCACCTATCATTCTTTAGATAAGAGATAGAGATAACTTATCCAAATAGAATTTATGAATTTAGAGTCTTTTTCTAGGTGAAAAATACCTAACACCGAGCGTTCAGAACTTTTCCAGGCAGAATTCTGTAGGTTTTCAGCTGTCAATGTAGTTGACTGTTTTGTCTTCCCTTATGAGATCGCTTCTTCAATTGTCGCTCCCTTTTAGCATGTTGTAATAGTCATATATATGAATTATTTGGCATATAAATCACCCCCAAATTCCTTACCAATTAGGGCCAGTTTCAGTTCTTCCAGAGATTTGTGTAAAGACGTTTCTGACAATATTTTTGTAAGATGACCCATATCTTTTCTAAATCATATGCCATGAACCAAAATATTTTTTAATAAATGTTTAGGTTGCTAATGGTCATATTTTATGAACTTTATGATTTATGCTTTAATTCCTTGTTTTTAAGCTATTTTAGCTCATTGCCTCTACAATTCCCTCTTTTTTTAGGGGGGGAATGCACCAAATCAAAGAGATGAACTTGTAGATGGAAGATTGGAAATTACCATGATCTGTGACGCTTCATAGGAACCAACCGGAACCGAAGGACTGGACCAGAACCGAGAGGCTCGGGACAGGTACAAGGAATGAAAGTTAGAACCGAGGGGTTGGTCAGGACATGTACATGTACTAGGGTATTCCTGAGCCGACCGACCCAAAAGAACCGAACGAATTTAAGCATTTGAACGTCATTTTGTTATTCATTTCAATAATTTTATCAAAGATTTTAAGGTATTTCACGGACAAGTGGGAGAATAACAAACCCGATTCCTCTGGTACCACTAGTGACAATAGCAATCATTCTATTGAGAGACCATCTTCCATTTTCAACAACTGTAATCTTCTTACTGTTACAACTCTTTACTTTCTCAACCTCCATTGCTCTCCTTTTCTCTTATCAAAAGGTCACTTAAAACTATTTTCTTCTTCATATATTCATGTTAGTTAAAGATTGTTTCTACCCAATGGGCTTCATATCGATAATATCTTAATCATTATAACATTATGCTTTATTTCTTATGATCTTACGATCTTCTATATGCATTTACAGACCGGTAACAATGGATATACTCTGCTTTTAATCTTCTATTTGTTTTCATCATTAAATAGTAACTGATTTCGGTTGGTATCAATGATGCAATGTGCATCGTATTGGTATCCTATAATGCAGTGCGTAAACTATCGTTTGGGCCTAGATAATGGTACACACGAGAGAGTCTATAGAGAAATCAATTGACACCGATTGAAGATTTGAAGTAGTACTGAATATTGTTGTTTTTCTGATGAAAAGTTTCAGAAATTGAATCGAAATACACTAAGAAGATAAAGAGTAAGCAGTGCAGACAACGAAAAAAAGTCTACGCCAAAAGAAAAAAGACTCGCTACTGGCAAAGAACTGAACCGGAACCGAACCGATAAGACAGGTATGGTTCCAGAACCGAACCGACCCTGGACGGGACAGGTACCGGTTCCAAAATAGAGAACCGACCTTAGGTCGGTACAGATACACGATACTCTTAAGAACCAAGCTGAACCAACATTTGTGAAGCCCTAGGTGATGTATCTTTTCCACCTAGAAATCGTAGGCAAGCTCTTCCCGATACGATTGTTGAAGGAAACACTCTGGGTGACACCGTTGTAAAGAATGCTGACATGATGAAGACTGTACCGATTAAATATTTGAATGCTGGAGTTCATTTTGACTTCAGGTTTGATAGTACTCTACTTGACTATGTGTGCATTGGTGGCTTCATTGTCCCATCCTCCCACGCTGAGTTATATACCAAAGTATGGAAGAAGTTCGGCCATTTCTTCGTAGGTAACCCCAATAACTACCGTACTATGGAGAATGATGTGTCTCTTTTAGTTCTAAATATGCGTGAGATGAGTTATCTTCCTTGTAGAGAAGTATCTGAGATAGTACATCAAGAATGGAATGATGCTTGGGGCGAGGCTGAAAGGGCTAAGCTTAATGCTTCGTCGTCATTTTGAAGTTACTGAAAAGTATCTGCAAGATAAAGTTACGACTCCAAGCTTAGAGACAGTGACCAAGGCTAAATATAAATTTGAGAGTCTGTCTCGGGAGTCGAAGATTCGAACTGAGGTTTTTGGAAGGTTGGAAAAGGCGCATTCTGAAGGTGCTGAACCAATTTCCAAGGAATTTTTCTAGTTTTATAGGCTTTCTGAGATATATGACTTTTTGTGGTTTTATTGTGGGACTTTTGAATGGTTTTCAAGGATATATATATTGAAGGAAATAATGCTTTACTTGATTAATAAATTGAAATCCTACGTATGAATGCAAGGAGTTGCAAACATTTTGGAGGAATTAAAAATATTGCATAAAAAAGGTAAATATGTGAGATGGTGGTAGCATGTTTTTAAGCATTGTGAGATATAAGCCACTTTGCCATGCATAACCACCCATTTTGTCTTATAAGTACTAACAAGTTTGCAGTAGCCGCCGATCATAGTTTCGGTGATGATATACAGTTCTTCTTCAGGAGAGGATGTGATCTTCTCTACTGTGTCTCTGACATGGAAGGCATCGGGTTCAGGCACCTTAATTTCATGACATTTCTTATGAGTGCTTGGGTTGCTAGATTTTTTACCACCGGTAGAGATAACCCATACCCATTTGACAAAATTCTAAAAAGGATCAGCTTCCCATTCACATCGTCGAATCAGAGTAGGGTTGATATCTTGGTCAAGTCCCCAATCTTTGATGGGACGTGGGATTGATGTTTGCAAATAAGTTAGTTTAAGGTAATTTAATTGTGTGTGAAACCTTTGGATATATGCACGTCCTCTTCTGGTAGTTGCTCCACGTTCAACTCCATTGTGCGACGAAACTCGTCTGATAGGTCGTCCTCAAGGTTTGCCAGCCTGTTTGAGATCCTTGGGGAATCGGTGTCGGTGAAAGGAATACACTTATTCCCTTCTTGATGTTGTGGACCCAAGGGTGTCCCAGAACCATGTCATAATCTGGATTTTCCTTGACAATGTGATTGGTATGTGTTCGAGTGTCGCATATTTTTACTTCAAGAGTGATGTATCCATAAGCACTCGTGGACTTCCCTTCAGGATTCTTAATTAATGTTGGTGAATGCACGGCTTCGTTCCTGGAAATTACAGTTCTCAGAGTTTTGATAGTGATGATATTGACATCAGTGACCGCATTAATTAGTGTTCTTTCTAACTTGTTGTCCTTGAGGCAGGCAGTGGTGAGAAGTCCCTAGCTAGTCTTCTCATTATATTTGATGATTATGTCTTCTGAAGTGGTTTTGGGGAAGTCAGTAGCTTTTTCGGTGAAGAGTAGACGCTTGCCCGATACAACGCGATTGAGAGCAGCGAAAATATCTTTGCGTTGTGTCTTCGATAGGTAAAGAAGTTCACATACGCGTTTCATTATGGATTGGACATTTTTGTTGATAGAATCTCTGGAAAGAGTAAAACTCCTGACAGGTAGGGGATTTTCGTGAACACCTTCAGTACACAAGCATAGCTCTCCCGAGTCGACTTTTTCTATGAATATGTGTTTCAAGCCATTGCATTTGCTAGTGGGATGGTTGACGAACCTGTAGAAGTGACAGTATTTTAGATTTGACATATCCTCTCCAGTAGGTGGTTGTCACATGGGTGGTAGCTTGGTAGCTCCATTCTGTACCCATAGTTCTAACAACTCGAGGACCTCTTTCATGGGAAAGGGGAAATACGGATTGTTAGATCTGTCTTGTTTCGTTGCGTGGAGCTTCGACTAAGCCTTGTCCTTGAATTGATATTGTTGCTTCAGCCGGATCTGATGCAGTGCTTATCCTGTGATGCTAATTGAGGTGTTTTTTTTCTCTTGGATCCTTAATCAGTAATAACACCTATAGAGCGCTGGGTAAAATGTTGTCTGTTCACAAGACACATGTTTCCACGAGTGTCTCCATGATTTTCTTTTCTGCAGGTCGTATTCTTTCCAACAAGGCTGGAGCAGTTGTTGCTGATCTCTAAGCGGCCTCGTGTAGCTCAGAGAAGGTTTGAAATCGTAAATTTTCTAATAAAAAATAATAAACAGGAATCATACCATTAATGTAAAGCTCCACCAATTGTTGCTCAGTCACATTCTGGTCATAGAAGTCGAGAGCTTGTGTTCTGAACCTCTTTACGTACTCGTTGGGATGTTCATTGTTCCTATGAAACATTCTTCCCAGATATGATAGAGAAATTTCTTAAGAGACTAAGGAATACTTCTTATAAAAGTCATCAACCATCTGAGACCAACTATGGATACTGTTGGGAGCGATGTTGTTGTACCAAGTGTAGGCTTTTCCCGTAAGATATTTCGATAATTTTTTGAGCCGCAATACTTGATTATACTTATGAAATCCTAGCGATTCCAAGAATCAATAAACATGCTCTCGAGCGTTCCTGGTACCGTCGTACAATGAGAATGGAGGAGACGAATATCCGCTCGGCAGTGCAACCCTCTGATTTATGTTGGGTAAGGGGGTGGTATTGATGAAATGCAAATGAATTTTCCTTTCCAGGTCTTCACGAGTGACAAAGTTTTTTTGTGGTTGACTCTTTTCTGGTGCACGGTCAGTGATGATCTGTACTTCATCATCCTCTTTTGCATTAGCTTTTGACGTGTTGGCACCGCCGGCAGTTGCGTTCTTGACTTGCTCCTTTTGACGACGACGCTGCTCTGGTGTTAACTGCTCCTTTAAAGCCTTAAGGAAGGTAAGAACTTCCTTCTAAGTGGTGGCCATGGCTATTTGAGTTTCATCCAAGGTCTCTTGTCGCTTCATTAAATCGGCTATGGTTGGTGATGCCTGCTCCTTGACTTTGAACTTTCAGTGGTACGGAGAGGAGTTTTGGTACTTTCAGTGGTGGTGTTTTGAGGAATGATTTATGGGGTTCAACCACTGGAGTTACCAGTGTTAGTAATGGTTGTTGAACTTGAATTGGGATTTGTTGTTGAACCTGACCTAAGGTCCACCATTTTTAAAGAATTGAATTTTTTGCTACTGAGAGGTTGATCTCCCATTGTGGTCGCCAATTGTTTGTACCTAAAAATTGCTCCTAGGAAAAACAATGTAATGTTGAAGTACTTCTTAGGTTCGAGGATCAAAATCATACAAAACAAATCCAAATAAGTAGAATGTCTGTACACATTATGCTTCAGTTACAAAGAGAGGAGATGGGTTGATCTTAGGGGAGGGAAATAAAAAAAGTTGAAGGAATTGTGTGTAGAATTGTGTGTTGTGGTGGAAAAATAACAGAGCTTGAGAATGATTTTCTAACTATTCTCTGTCTGTCGTATTTTTAAAATTGTCTAAGCAGCCTATTTATAATGTTTTGGTACTACACACTTTCCTTGTAAAGTAGTGGAAGTTGTGGGGAGATGGAGAAGTGGAGGTTGTGGGAATAACCGTCCAGTTTGTCTTGGGAAGTTGGAAACTTCTAGAATACTACTCCATTATCTCTTCAACTTCTCCTACTACCACTTACTCTATAACTTTCTTGTCATGAGGTATTGCTACTCCCATGTTGTTGTAACCACCCGACCAAACCCCATGTTTTATCCCCCCATGTAATATGATTTGATGACTTATAAGAGTTTGTGGGGTCATGGCTTCAAATCCATGAAGCTTATTGTGAAATAATGTTTCTAATAGATTTTATTCCAATCTTGTCGTAGTAATGGATTAAGTACCGGTGCTATCTTGAGTGAATAATGGTACTAACTTGAGCAAAGAAATGTTGTTGCAGTGAAAAATATGTGTGGCAACAATAAAGCGTGGGACCCAGCAGCACGAAGTGTGGGCCCGACAATGGAGCGTGGTGCGCAGCACTGAAGCATGGGACGCAACAACAACACGGAGCGTGGGCGCGACAGCAGCACAGATCATGGACGCGACAACAACAGCATGTGAGACGCGGCAGCAACGCATGCGCTGCAGTGGCCCACCTCATGCTGTGACTAGAACTTCTCCGTAGTTTCGCGTCTTTCGCGGCTTCGTGGCTTTTTTACTTTTGTCTCTTTTATTATTTGACACAGTTGTGTTGGAGGTATGTTTTAAGGCTTACTAAAGCCTGTACATGTTGTTACCAGGGCTATTGCCTATATACTATTATTTATTGACATTGACTAGTACCATGACCATGACTATGGCTTATTTGGGGTTTTTCTCAGTCTTGTGAGATTTAATTATTAGCATTTATGCCTAACTTTTGTGTAGTGCATACATAACATCTTCAAGAGATTCATCCGTGAAAGTTTGCGATCTTGAAATTATGCTTGGTGCGACTCTACAATTAGATGTATGCATATAATTAGTGTTTTTGTTCAGATATGGTGTATCCTTTATTATGAATGTTCAGGATTTTGTATAATCAGTATATTATGTTTTATACAAGTATTTTTACGAGTGCTCATGAAATAACGAGGTTTTTCGTCGAATAAAGCTATGAAATTCCTCTGGTGCATATATACACCAAAGACCTACATGGATAGTTTAGCCAGGAGATGAATATACATTCTCAATTCTCTTGGGGAATGTAAGGTAACAGTAATACTCATAATTCTGATGCTCGTCAAAAATTAACGTAAATTTATTTCATTCTTCTGCAACTAGGCGAAAAACAGCATTTCAAGAGAAGTATTACAATTTTATCCCTTGTCAAAAACTCACCATCAACACTCTTATACTTCTTCGTCTTCTTCTTTCAGTAATATGAAACTTTGTTAGTGTTACTTGAAAACAAAAGTTATTAATCAATAAATAAATTGAAGAAACCCTATGATTAAAATAAATATGATAAATTTTAGTTTTTTTATGAAGTGGTACTTTTTATGGATATGAGTTTGTTTTGTATCGACTTGTTCATAGAATAATGTTGAAATTTACCTAAACCATAATTACCAAGTGATATAAACAACAATCAACAACTAATACACATTAAATAATAATGGAAAAAAAAAAAGAACAACAACAATGAAACACATGTAATTATTTAAAAAAAAAAAAAAACTTTAGCATTTGAAATGAAAAAGATTCTCATATTTCTCTTATACTTTATATACTTTTTCTTCTTTAATAATTTAAAATTTATTAGTATTACTTGAAAATAAAAATTATCAGTCAATAAATAAATTGAAGAAACCTTATCATTAAAAGAAACATGATAAACATTTGTTTTTTTTTTTTAGAATTACATATTATGGATATGAGTTTGTTTTTTGTCCACTTGCTGATAACACAATGTTGGAAGCTATCTAAACCATGATTAACAAGTTATATAAACAACGATTAACAACTAACATACGTTAAACAATAACAAAACATAAATATTTTATAAAGAACTTTAAAAATTTATCTTTTTGAAATGACAAAGGTTCTCATCTTCCTCTCGTACTCTTTATACTTCTTCATCATCATCGATAAACTTTGTGTTACTTAAAAATAAAATTATAAACCGACAAATAAATTAAAAAAGTTTTATTATTAAATAAGCATAATAAACGTTGTTGTTTTTTGTGAAGTACGCACATGTAGACGTTCTATATACCAGTGATCAGAATGAAACTCAAACATACGATGAGAATGAAACTCAATTCCACCGAGATGGTGGCTCTGGAAAACCCATTAGTTCTTTGAGCAAGTCGATAAAAACTATTAACATAATCGAAAGGTTTCTTTTCAATCCCCTTCATGCCGACACCTAGATAATTCCAAGACGTAGACCTTCTGATCCAGTAAGAGGCGGATGTTGCTCTACGTGTTGTCTCGAAACCTAGTCATCACTTTCAGTAAGATTCGGTCCTGCATCTGGATATTTCGAACGTTGTTCATCATTTTCACAGCAAGTAACATCGACTGATCGAGATGCAGGATTGATCTTACTGGAAACCTGAAAACAATGGCCAGGTTTTAAAAAAATCCATTAGAGAGAAAAAAAACAGACATTAAGTCTTAGACATATTAAGATCGATAGTTTGATTAACAATGAGCAGAAGAGACGATTCTTTTAGCGTTTTAGTGACTCTCTTGTTTATATACTCTCAAAAGAGAGGGCATATAATACGAACATATTCCATGGTCCACCGGTTAGGTCTTTTATGACTAAAAATTACAGAGAGGCGGCGTTATCTAGAAATTAATCTGACTGTCTGCGATTTCTTTTTTCGCTTTTAATGGACCCTAGGAATATGATACTTCATCCTCTTTCTACTCATTTGGGTAAAATAACTTATTCACTTTCTTTTATCCAGTTTCCACTGTAGTAGTAACATAACAGGTTCGATTTTGTGCCACTCTTTAAGGTTAAGTTATGGTGGTTGCCTCTTGTCATGATAGTTTTTCTGCAAATATTTTCGTTGGGATATTATTTCTCAAGATATTACTATCTTGTTCGGCATTTCTTTAGAAACAAATTTTTATTTTATCGAAAAATGGGTCTATTACCCAAGATTTCCTAATGTATGGTTCTAATGAACTTGTAAAAAATAGGGTTGGGTGAAATGGACACAAAAGAAATAAGATAAATATGTCCCTCAATTTTATAATTATTTCTTTTTTATCATTTTTCTTTCCAATTTAAAAAAAAATCACAAAAACACTCAAACTCTCAAAATATTATCCGATTTAATAAAACTTATATTTTTAGAAAGAATTTTAAATTCTCTTCAAAACAAGATCCATTGTTGATAGTAAATTCGGAATTTTTTTTTTCCGAAAGAAAATAGCTAGGATGAAACTGGTTGCATCTTGAATTAAAATAATAAAAAAAATATTCAAAAAATAGCTTGGATGAAACTAGATGCATCCTGTTTTAAATTAAGAAAATAAAAATATTCGAATAATAGCTAGGATGAAACCGGTTGCATTATGGTTCAAAATAAAATTAAAAAAAAATATTCGAAATAGCAATGATGAATTTGGTTGCATCCTAGCTTGAATTTGTTTTCATCCATGTTTATACTAGTATGAAACTAGTATCATCATACTCAAAACACTATCAAAAAATTGGTGCATGGCTCAAAAATGCTTGAGAAGAAGAAAATAAGGTAAAAATAATAAAAGAGGAAATCTGCAATGTTTTTCTGGTGTTACAAATTAACTGTTGCAATAAAGCTGAAGATAAAGGTTGCAAAGCTGAAGATAAACGTTGCTGGTTGGTTGAAGTAACTGTTACAGCTGAAGATAAACGTTGCAAAGCTGAAGATAAACATTGATGATTGGTTGAAGAAATCGTTGCAGCTGAAGATAAATGTTGCAAAGCTGAAGAACAATGTTGCTCATTGGTTGAAGAAATCGTTGCCTTTTCTCTGTTCTTCCCGTCTTCTTCGGCAGCAGCAGCACAAACAAATTCTGCATCGATTTTTTTCATTCTGTTTAGCTTCCTGAGCCGGAAAACTATGTTTGTAAGAGTTATTATCTCACTAGCTACGGATTTACTAGTTATGTTTGCCTTCAGAATGAAGTTCCTAAAGTTTCTTATAAATAAGGGAAGCAACAGCAGTAGAGAACGTTAAAAATCAGCAACAACCCATGGGTTTTTTATGTTTTGCTTTTTTTTTTTTTCAAAAACCAGTTGCCGTTTCCCTACCCTGGTTTTTGACAGCATGCTGTTGTTCTCGTTTTTTGATAGTATCAAGTAGATCGGCATTTATAGTTACATTGATGAACTCTTATGACGGGTGCTCACAATCGCATGCTCTCTATTAATGGTTAATAATAATAATAATATTAAGGGGTATACTAGTCAGGCTAATAATATTTATCCATAAAAACTTAGGTAAAATATCCGAATTAGATTTTAGAAGAGTATCTTTGGAATCTTGGGGTATTAGAACAATATTTATGTTTACTTGTTTTCTACACCCAGAAAATAAAAAATATGAATTATTAAACCAATAAACTATTATTTAAATCCATGAATTATACTTATAAGTCATTTTAATGCCAAAAGTTCAAAACCCTTATATATCTAGTGATTTTAAAACGATAACTTTTAATAACAAGGTGAGTTTTTGTTAAAAGTAAAAATTATAAATTACATATTAAAGAAAAATGATAATGAAAACGAAATTGTTCTTTTGTTTATTTTCTATAACAGTTTATCCAAAACCTACGAAGTTTTGGCTTTCATAGAACTTCAACCAACAACAATTTTAACATTTACATCGCCTGTGGGGTTTAAACCCATGACAATCGTAGAACAATCAATTTATTTTTATTTTTATTTTTCAATTATCTCCGGCATCTTAAAGCTCTTACAAAACAATACTTAAGCTCTTACAAAACAATAATGTTCAAATATGAAATTAGTAACTACTTGAGCAGAGATGACTTGTTTAGAGATATCCCATTTCTCCGAACTTGAACCTTATAAACACACATTAAACAAATAAAAAGGGTTAAAAGATCTTATTTATATGCATATAAAAACGTTGTTAGCCAGTGAAGAAAATAGCGACAACATATGGTTTGTGGTAAATCACACCAAAAAAAAATTGAATGTTGATCACGAAAAATGACATATTAAGATGACTTCGAATTAAAGTGAAGATTTCAGCAAACCTTTATATTCTAGTCTACATAGTGGAGACCAAACAAGGTTTACAAAGTACATTCTTTTTCTGTGGGTTTATTGTGAGCGTAAAGCACATTTATGAGATATCTCAAGCTTTCGCCCATGGTTTATAAGGTGTTAATCTTTCAGTCCTGCGGTCACTCGGATCAAGGGTATATTCACCGCTGCCTACGGTGGGTATATGTATATTTACCGCTGCCTACGGCTCTGCGCATATATCATAATCGTAAATCACAAATTTTTTCTTAACAAGAAAATATATATCAATTATTGGCTATATATAATCTACAGAAAAAAAATAATATGGGAAGGAAGTGGCACTACGATGTTGGTAGTATTATCTTGCACCCTAGTTTATATTGACATCGGTAAATTGTCCCTTAGAAAAAATGGAAAACAAACAAAAGAAACATTAGAATTATATTTTCAAAGACTGATCTCTATATTGAACTTATTTGGTTCCTTTCTTGATTATAAGACTCTTGGAATATAGGGATCGATTTTATTATATAAAAGCCTCAACCCGATTACGGTACATAAATATTTATAACCCCTGCAAGTTTGAGGCTTGAATAATTTAACTTTTTTTATACAAATAAAATTTTCATTAATTAGAATTCTCGTCCAACAATAATTGGGTTTCTAAAACACTAGACGGCTCATCATACCAGGCACTGGATATGTTATGCCTTCTAGCATACTTCACAAGCAAATATGCCGTTTTATTACAAATTTTTTTTTAAAAAGTAAACTTCCAAAAGCTAAATGTCTTAAGTAAATTTAAAGCATCAAATAAAATGTTTTCATTCTCCCAGGTAATAGTACTTGTAAGGTTATTAATATAATCAGAAATATCGCGCAAGGTAGTTTCAATGATTATTTCTTCAATCCTTAATTCACAGATCCATCTAATTGCCTCCAGGAATGCTAGACATTCTATTTGTTCCTATCTTACGACTCCATCCAAGTTTTTCGACCTCCCTCATTTTTAGTTACCTGCATAGTCACACAATATAAGTCATATTCCTCCAGAACTTAACTTTTTTTTTATAAAATATGCGTCACAATTTAGTTTAAAATAAGGTTGAGGTGGTGGAAACCAAGATGATTTTATTTCGATAGACAACTGCTCAGTAATAGGGTTATGCCCAACATATATGGACATAATTCTTCTGAGATTATCCGCAAAAGAGACAACTTTCCTTACAATGTTCTTTGGGTCTTGCTTTTTTTTATGAAATATATACTCGTACCTTGCAGACCAAATACGCCAGCAGACAATCATAGCCAAACTGACCCACTCTCCATTCTTCTGCAACAGATTTTCCTGGGTAACCCACTCTTCAAGAATAGAGCTCAAACTACTACAATAGTTGTTTAAGACCTTTCTCCAACCTGGGATACACATCCAAACAGCTTTAGATAATGGACAATTCTTCAAAATATGCATTGTACTCTCGTTTAGCTGACTCCACATTTGACAGGTTTAATTAATGTAGCCACAAACGCTTGCTATCCTGTAGTTTGTAGGAAAAATGTCTATCAAGCCTTTCCAAAAGAAGAGTGTAACTCTAGGCCAAGTATTTATATCCCAACGATTCTTCCACTTCAAAGTAGTACCCTGAATTTCTGTAGAGAGAAGTGCATCACCCAAACTCAGTTCATATAGTTTGTTATAAGCAGATCCGACAGTGAACCCCCCATGTTGAGTGAGAGTGCAAATAAGTTTGTCTGGAACATTTTTGAGTAGATACATACTTAAAATCTTGTTTGTAGATACATCATCAAAAATAGTTTGCATAGGATGGACATTCCAAGTGAAACTACCAGCATTTATAAGCTAACTGACCCAAATGTAATCCTCTGCATTTGTGGCTGCGTGGTTTTGTTGGGGTGGCTGATCAAGACCAGAAACCCATATATACAACCATATTTTGACATTAGTACCACTGCCAACTCAGCGAAATCTATGTTTTCAAATTAATTCATTTTGGTGTTGAACAATTTTCCAAGCCCAGAAAGAGTTGGCTGTTTTCGTCGACTGAAGCATTCCTTTACCAGGAAAATATTTAGACCGAATGGCTTGAACCTAAATTATTCTATAGAAACATAACCTCAAAGTAGCTTTTACTAGTAAAGATTGGTTCAGAATCTTCAAATCTCGAAACCCTTGCCCACCAACTTTCTTTGCTCTGTTGAATTTGCTCCAAGAAGTGAGGCAGACTCCCTTCTTATCTCCAAACCCCCACCAAAAGCGTCTTAATTTATAGTTGGTCAATTTGCTTAATTGTATCATCCGAAATCTTCATACAACTCATGGCATAAGCTGAAATTGAGTTTGTGACATGTTTAACCATTGTGGGTCTACCACTTTGAGACATAGATTTGCCGCACCAAACTTGGGTTTATTCTTCACCTTATCAACCAAGTTAGAGCAACAAACCTTTTTATTCTTTTCAATTATATAAGTGGGATACCAAGATATTTTTCTCACCTTTCATTTTATGAACCTTGAGCCTTCGTGAAGTAACCTATATAACCTTTCTGGGAGGGACGCACTGAAGTGAACACTTGATTTATTGAAATTAACAAGTTGACCAGGGGCATCACCAAATTTTTGAATAATCTGGAGAATATTATTCACATTATGCAAATCAACATGGAAATATAATAAGCAATCATCCATAAAAAATAGATGAAATATTGATGGCGCATTGCTTTGTACTAATCTTTATACAATGAATTAACTATTGTTGATATGCATGAAAAAGTTTTCTCGAGATTCCTTCCATAAAAATGATGAATAAAAGAGGGTACAAAGACCTTGCATAATGCCTCTTGTTACTTGATAATTCTGGAAGATGGCACCATTCATAAGTATCGAGATCTTCGTAGTGCTTATACACTGATTAATCAAACTCACCCATTTTTCACAAAAATTCATTTGCTTCATGACATCAAGGAGAAAAGACCATTCCATCCTGTCAAAGGCCTTGGACATATCTAACTTCAAAGCAGGAAATCCATTATCATCCGTTTTTTGTTTAACTGTATGAATTATTTCTTGAGCAAGTTGAATATTGTCCAAAATCTGTCTTCCTTGCACATAAGCTTCCTGGAATGGAGATATGATCTTTCTAATTACACTCTTCATCCTGGTAGCCATGAACTTTGATAACACTTTATAAGTGGTATTGCATAAAACAATCGTTTTTAGATCAGTAGGAGTTTGTTTCAGCTTGGTCTTCAGAATTAAATAAATACTTGTTTCATTTAACTTTTTCAGAAGATAACCAGAAGTAAAGAAAGACCTTACCATAGCACAGATTTCATCACCTACAACATCCCAGTGGGACTGAAAAAACCCTGGCGGGAAACCATCTAGCCCTGAGCTTTCCAAGGTTTCATACTCTTCAATGCCTTATATATTTCAGAAGCATCAGAAATTTTAGTAAGCATTATATTATTATTTTTTGGAATGGAAAGAACAATGCAGTGAAGTATACTATCATCTTTAGTAGAGTTCGAAGTAGTATGAAGACCTTGGTAGTGGGTAGCTAGAAGATCTTCCAACTCCAATCGAGTAGAAAACCAATGTCCATATGAATTTTTTAGAGTTAAGATATTATTTCTTGATATCCTTCTGTTTGCTTTATTATGATGATACTTGATATTTTTGTCCATCTCTAGATAGAACTTATCTCAAAAGTTTTGCCTCAGAAGTCACTCTGAATCTGGTGCCAATGTTCTAGCTCTTGTTCCACTTGAATAACTTATTTATATGTGTCTACACCACTTGAAAACTGTTGAAAAACTTCTAATTTTTTATGAAGAAGTTGGATACTGTTGTTGATGTTGTCGAATCTTTCTCTATTCCATTTAGTTTAAATACTTCTAGTTGTATCTAACTTTCTCGAGACCTGATAAGCTGAAGAACCCTCAAATTGTGTATTCCAATTAATCCATAATAACCTTTGATTTCAGAGTAATAACCTTATCAAAACATTAAAAGTATTTTCAGTTTATTCTTTTATCACCATTAGAAAAACTAGTATCAAATAAAATAGGACAATGATCTGAACCAAGCTGGGGAAGGTGAAGAATCTTTACGTCAGGGAAGAATAAACTCAATTCACTATTTATTAAAGCTCTATCCAGTCTTGTTTTGCGAATACCAGTGCCGTACACATTATAAGTCCACGTAAAAGGTTTCCAGTAAAACCCAAATCTTTCAAAACCGTTTCATAAATGAGATCCACAGTTGGAGAATAATTAAAATTAGATGCATTTGTCCCAGTATTATGTAATCTAATTTTACCATTTGGTCTTTCTTTATTGCTAAAAGTGAAATTAAGATCACCAGTAACCACCCATGGTATGTTGAGAGTCGGGCTTAAATTTTTAATATAGCTCCATGAAATATTCTTTTCGTCATTGTATGGAGACCCATACATATATGTGATTACCATTATGGATTAAAAGGATCATCATACACAAAACAATTAATAATCTAAGACTTTGTATTGGAAACCTCAAAATGGAAGATATCCTTCCACTATAAAATAATTCCACCAGTCGTCCCCTTAGGTGGAATAAGTTTACAATTTGGAAAATATATGACCTAATCAACTTTTTCATCTTTTCACAAGTAATTTTTCCTCTAAAATGAAGATGATATCTGGGTCATACTGGTTGAAAAGATCCCTAAGATGGTCCCTAGTAGCCTTTCCATAAAAACATAGACAGTTCCATGGAAGGATTCTCATAATATCAAAAATTTGAGTATACACGATATGAAAACAAACAATCTGATTTTGAATGAAATGACTAATTAGAGCTAACCTAGAATTTTATATGAATACTTACTGTTACGACTAATGCTAAGGATAACAAGATAGCAAGAAATTATATGATGGACGTAACAAGAGAAAACAAAAATATGGAAAGTATAAAACTGTTTAACAAAAAATAGCAAAGACAAATGAGTTGGTTGAAAACTTACTAAACTTGCAGATTTCTTATGGATCTCAGGAATAAACTCTTTGGAGGGATTCACATCTACTCAATTTCCTCCTATTTGAATTCCATCCATATAGTCAGCTTTTTCTTTGAGAAAAATATCGTTGCCATGTGTTAAGAAATGCGAGATCACAGGGTTTTGAATGGGAAGAGTTGTTGAGGTAGGGTTATGTATTTGATCCCTAGAACTTTTACTATTTCTGTTATCATTTGTGTCTATAGTTATTTCTACAGTAACATTTGCTTCATTAGGAAATTCTACATTTTCATTGTTTTCTTGTGCACTTGCCTCCTTATTAGCCATCCATTACTTATAATAATTCTCATATTCTTCCTCTGTCAAGCCTATAACGAAGAGTTGCTCTGCTACATCAGTACAAGCCTCTGCATCATGCTTTACGGTCCAACACTGGTCGTAAATTTTATGTGGATGCATATCCAAATGATATTTCACCTAGGAAACCCCTCTAGCTCTTGTATTCCACCATTCATCCCTTTTCACAAGACAAAGTTCCCTCCCAACTTTGGCCATTACACTATTATTATATCTTGGTCTGCTATCCTTTGGATAATAATCACCAATTTTATTTCCTAGATCATCCACAACTTCATCACAAACGACAATGGAATGGTGTTCAAACAACAAATTTTTAAAAGTAAAAGTCCATTTCTGGTGCGTAAAATCCCAATCTTCCACATCCCCATTTGTTGTATATTTTTTCAATGGAATTAGAAATCCATTTACATTCCATGGTGATTTTTTGAGAATTTCCTCTTGATCCTTCTTTGAGTTTAATTTGAACACAAACATATTTATGCCTACAACTTTAAATCCTCTTCTTTTATACTTTTGCCAAAGTGCATTACTCTCTTCTTTTTACATTGTTTATCTCAACTGGATCATCGTTCATAATATTCTCTATTATGTTGTTCGACCATTCATTTGCAGCCTCATAAAGTGCTTGAGAAGAACCTATAACACCACGAGTAGGTCTAACCCTCATATATTGAATATTTTTTGCCACTCATCTTTTCAGTAATATTTGAAAGTTGATTAGTAAATTTGAAATTCCAATAGTGTTATCAAAACTGAACCGGTTTCATGAGCTACAATTATGTATGTTAAAATTATTTACCTCTATTATGAAAGTGTGGTAATTAAAAATATAATTGCCATAAGTACCTGACATAACACTCGCTTGAGAATATTTTGTTTGTGGATAAGTAACAGAAATTCTATTATTTAATTATGAACGTGGGTGTTGAAAAAAAACTAGAAATTTGGTAATCGAGTGAAATAATAAAAAAAAATATTTTTTAATAATTCCGGCTCTGAAAGGGGAAAAGTTTTAATTTAAAATTCTGGGTGTTGCAGGTGATGAAGGATTGGATATGTGTACACATAATTCCATCAAAAACTTGACACTGAACGTGTTCATGGCAACAATCTTTACTCAATAAGTAACGCACTATTGTAGGATCAATGGGTAGGAATACTGCTGGGATAGATAATATCGTCGACAGCGTAAGAATTGAAATCCTCACCAAAGTCCAATACTAGATGCATTCTATCATGTGAACCTTAAAAACCTGCAAGACAGATAGTAAGCTTCCATAGAGACTGAAACAAAACTCACGGACAAAAAGAAAACTGAGAAGTAATAAGAAAAATCTAAAGATCAAAAAACTTTTAGAAAAACATTAACTTTAATCTAAAGGTTAAAAAACTTGTAATCCTATGCATGTTCAACTCTAACAGTAAGAATGATTTTATTAGAAATTTTATTTAGTTAGTTTGAATAGTTTAACTTAGTACTACAAAAAAAAGTGAAAACTATAGTAATTTCATAGACTGACTCTATAATTTATAATTGCACATCATACCATCCGTTAATGTTGCATTGTTTTACCTCCATTTTAAGTTACTGCATTATTCTATTTGTGAGTACAGAATCTCCCCTAACACGTGGCGATATTCTAAGTTTAGAGTATCAAACGGGATATACACATGATGTATATAATCAAAGATAAAAGTCTTTATCCCATCTCAAGGTAACCTCGGAATCAATGACTGATATTGGTATCCATGACGGTTGATAAGACTTAACAAAGATGGACAGCTGTCATAGCATGAGAAAAAATGTGACTGACGGTATTAAATGTAAGAAGGATACGCGTCGAGTAAAACATTAAAGTCCGTTCTTAGCTATTTAGGGGTTAGTAAGGTAACTCCAGCTGCGCGATCAAAATCAAAGATTAAAGATCAAAAATTTTGATCTTTGATACGCTGCAAGAACAGATATGAGTAGTCAAGCGAAAAACTGGGGTCGTGTTTATATTTGGCGAAGTGCCAGCGTAACGCTTGAGAAAACGGACGAACTCCTACTATCTCGTTTGCTTCAGACAGTGTGACAGTGTAACGCCTGATGTGGAGCGAAATTCCAACTCTTCGCCCAAGTCGAGACGGTATCCTAGATTTCCGCCCAAGTCGAGACGGTATCCTAGATTTCCGCCCAATTCGAGACGGTACCCTAGCACTTCGCCCAAGTCGAGACGGTATCCCAGCATTTCTCCCAAGTCGAGACAGTACCCCAGCACTTCGCCCAAGTCGAGACGGTACCCCAGCACTTCGCCCATGTCGAGACCGTACCCCAGCTTTTCACCCATGTCGAGACCGTACCCTAACTTTTCGCCCAGTCGAGACGGTACCCCAGCACGACGCCCGTGTTTTTAAACGAAATCCTAGCCCACCGCTTGAGTCCAAACGAATTCTTGGGACTTCGCTTCATTATAATTTTTAGTCGGGGATCAAAGATTACTTTTAATCATGAACAGTGGATTTCGTCGATTATATTTAATCAATGATTGCACGGCTGTTGTTGGTTTTTGGTGATCAAAGATTACTTTTAATCTTTAATCCGACTTTTAATCGACCCGCTGTAGTTGCTCTAAAACATTAAAGTCCGTGGATTTTATCCGACCCGATCTATCTATCAGCGTATTGGACGCAAGCCGATTTTTGAAACCCCAGATTTTACAGATCGGATGTGGGTGAAACATCACACATCCGTTGGATACTCGACCCTAAAGATAATGTTGGTATTGTACATTATAAGAAATTGGTAGGTAATATATATAGTTTCGTATTGATTAGGGCTTAGTGTTTTCTCTTCAACGAACTTTGATCCCCACTTCCCCCATTCAGCGATTCTCTTCCTTGTTCTTTCTGGGTTTTTTTTGTTTTTCCTGCATTAAATATTCTTATTTAATTGTGGGTAGGAAATTTACATCTTCTTCTCTATAAATAATTACTTAAAATTCAGCAACCCAACAAGACGTTACGTTACTTTTGTTATGTCGTAATTACTTAAATGTCAGTAATCTAAGTTTTAAAGTTATATTATACTTGTTAAACATTTATCTATTTTACGTTTATTTATTTTTAAATCCGCAAATCCACCCACATTCAGTTCGTTCATCCGTTCACCCGTGGGTGTTACATCCGATGGGTAATGAGTTGGACGTGGATGGAAATCTCAAATCCGCTATTTATATGGGTTGGATGGTTGAAATACTAAATCTGCATCCACTCATCCGTTGCTCACCCCTATTGCCATTATTTTACGATTCCTTTCCGTCCAAAGAGCCCAAATAATAGCCGAAGGTAAGATTGGCCATATTATTCTCCCAATTTATTCCCTTGGTTGTCATACCAAAATTCCAACTGCTTTTAAGTTGTTGTCTTATGGATCAACTTGATCTTAAAACCAGATATGAAGTAATCTCATATTTCTTTCGAGAAAGCACAATGTAGTAGCAGATAATATGTATTTTCCTCCAAGTGATTGCATAGATAGCAGTTTCTCTCATCAATCTCATACCCCCTTCTTAACATATTTTCTACTATAGGAACTGCATTATGCATAACTGATCATACAAAAATCTGGACCTTTGGTGGCACATATTTAACCCAAGTGATTTTGTGAGGAAAACAATTAACACTTACACATGCAGACCTATGTTGCTTCTGGAGCGACTGGTAGCCTCCCTTGCAGTTGCAGCTGAGTTGTGGATTAGAGTATCTTCATCATAAGCCAAAACAAGTGGATCACCAAGTAGAAAATTATTAAGTTAGATAGTTTTTTGAAGTTCATCAGCATTTGGTTGTATTTTTAAGGTCATCTTCCATCTTCCTAGATCAATTAAGTCTGCCACTTTTGCAAACTTATTTGTTGCAAGTTTAAATGCCTTATGGTAGGACTGAAATAGAGGTGTTGGAGAAGATTATGTAATTGCACTTGGTGTACACAATCTTTCTAGAATAAAAGTAGACGATGAACATGTCAAGTTTTATTAATGCAAGGTTCCGATGGCTTGATGAATATGTATGGATTGTTTAGATGGATAAGAAAATAGATATAACACTAAATGGGTTATATCGAATTCTGAGTATTAATACGTTTTTGCGTTTTATTCCCTTTAGTGTGAGTGGATTTCACGGCGAAGCAAGGTTCCAAAAAAGGATCACATGTCGGGTCACGACCATAAGCAATGACCGTTATAACGTGTTTCGACAGTGTGAGTATGTTTTGGAAAAAAATGCATCATTTAGGAAAAAATGTGTTTTTTTGACGATTTTATTTTAAATAACGGGTGTGATAATAGTTACATAGAAAAAAAAAATTCTTATCTAACGGTTTTAACATGCATGAACACGGTTATAACGGGTATAAATAATATTGTTACAAACGTTCTTTATGTTAAATTATTTTATTTTTTTATTTTGAAGGTTTTAACTGTAATTTTTAATCTTTAATTTTAAAAATAAAAAATTGAGTAAATGTAGAGGGTGGATTTTTGACAAGGGTTAGAATTGTAAAATCGCCCTCTACCTAGCAAAAGAAATATAGAAATATCCACGCATATTTGTGCGCATATTTTTGGCATATGAAATACTGTATTTCTACTTATATTCCGCAGAAGAATTAATGATTTAGTATCTACCAATAGCTACAAGCATTCAATACTGATCTTGTAGTATCTCTAATGTTTATTATATTTATGCCATATCGAACCAGTCTCAAGTAATATAATTCTCATAACTGAATTCCTTGAACTTGTCTCGAATGCGCATTGATGTCCAAATAACATCTATTCTAAAAATAGCTAATGTCTGATCTTCAAAGACGTATTCTGGCTTAATACCCTGCTCGGAAAGAGCACATCACAATTTACGCGTCGTCCCTATTGGGGGGGCATCACACATGAATCACGTTGGCCTAGTGCCAGCACCAGCCTCATTTGGCCTAAGACGCGCCCAAAGATGCATTATTCATCGGCGCTGATCTAGTGCCAGCGCCAGCTTCGGTTCAGACGCATCTCCAAGGACGCGTCACTCTCCAGCGATGGCCTAGTGACAACGCTAGCTCCTTCTCAGATGCGTCCCTAAGGACGCGCCACTCTCTGGCGCTGGCATCGCTAGATCCTTCTTCTCCAGAGCTATCCTAGGTTAGCGCCATCCCTTCCAACTTCGGTGCTTGCTTAATGCCAGCGCCAGCTCTCTATGGCTATACATCAAGCTTTTTCTTGCCTGAATTCTCGAGTGCGCCACGATTGGTCCTTCGGAACTTTTGCGTACTCTTGGGTTCAAACACTTCCAAATTTATGTCGTGTCATTTTTGAGATGATACTTGGCCATTAACTTTATGCCATGTTACTCCTAAGCTAGTACATTACCATTAAACTTACTAGACTCAATACTGATCAGTTGAGAAGACGAGGAGTAGTGGTCAGACAAGTCCTCCTTATTTTTCGGACATGAATCCACTACAATCTCCACAATCGTCACTTCTCCACCTCTTATGTAATTTCCACAACTTACGAGAAATTAGTGTGTTTCCTCTCAAACTATAAATATATGGCCTTATCTATTTGAAACAAGAAACTAAGACACAATCAGCGATTTATCCCATAGATAATCTATTCTTAAAACTACACAATACTATTTTGAATCAAAGAGTGATTTCTCAATCTTCTTTGCTTCCCTCCTGTAAGATCAATCCATCATCTCCACCTTTGTGACCGAAATTGGACAAGAACGGCTATTTTTTGATCTTTCGAATCTACTAAAAGTATTCTTTTGTAGTACATTTTTTTCACCCTAAAAAAATTGGCGACCACAACGGTTGATCAACCTCTCGATTACAAAATCCAATTTTCAATCAGCTCAAATGGTAGATCTTAGGTCTGGAACAGTTACAACTCCTCATGCCATTTCTGGTAGCACTGGTGGTGACGGTTCTGAACTCACCCATGTTCCTAATGAACCTCCTCACACCAACATTGTTACTGAAGCCGCCACTACCATGCCTCTTTCTGGTGACACGCCCGTTGAAAACACCAGGAACACCCAAACGCCGCTCAACATTGTTGATCTGATGCAGAGACAGGAAGTTCTAGTCAAAACACAAGAAGACATGGATATCATTCATAAAGAGGTACTCATTTGTCTCAAGACCCTAACTGAACAATTTTCTCTGGAAGAAATTCATCACTAGTTGCAGCAATAAATAGTTCCAAGACAAGACTAACAACGTCAACAGCTTCAGAATCAACATTCAAGACAATAACAAGATCCTTATTCAAACAGAACAACCAAGGAGCCAGTAATCCAACCTCGTCACCCATGAAGATCTGGACAAACTTTTACATTTCTAGTCAAGGAGGGTCCAACCCCACTTTATCAACACCAACTTCCATACCTTCATGCTATCTAAAAGATCCCTTCGCAAGGGGATATCTCTCACTACACCATTTTTGGGTATTAGTAACTAAAATTCGTAATGGCCCATGAGCCGTTATGAATAGCTATTATGAACCAGTTGTAACAGATACGAGCCGTTACGAAGTTTTATGTTATTCGTAACAGGTTGAGCTGTTACGAATTATAACATGCAATTTTTTTGCGTGTGCCATTCGCACGCTTGGTGACACTAGGGTGGTCACACCTGAGTATTTTTTCCACCCAACTTAGTTTGAACTAGAAGATATTTTTCCCCCTTTATTAGATATTACCTCCCCATTCTTGACTATTCTCTCTCTTTTTCTTCATTTCTCTTTTATCATTTGCCTCTCTTTCCTCTTTTTTTCTTCACTGAAGTTTCATCTTTAATAGATCTGTATTATCTTTAGTAGTAGGATATCATCAACTGTAGTAGGATTTCAGTTTCGATTTACTTGTCTAAGTCTTTTATAAATCAATTTTAGGATTTTAGGGTTTCAAAAATTGATTTTAGGATTTCAATTTGTTAATCGAATATTTCTGTTTTTTCTATTTTCTAGGGTTTGGATTTTTTTCTACAATACCCAAATCTAAGTCTTTTAGTTCTATAGAGAAAGAGAATCAGCAGAAGAGAAAAAATGGACGCGGGTCAAATGCAAAAAGAAGACTAATTCATTATGCTGCTACTTTCTGTCAAGAAGTTAGTTTTTAGAGATGGGTTTGTATATTTTTTGTTTTTGTTTGTTTAATTTTTTGTTTTAGGATTTTAATGATGGGGCTAGTATTGTTGTTTTAGGGATTTCTGGATGATCATTTTACTCAGCTACAACGATTATAAGATGCGAGTAATCCAAATTTTGTATTTGATTTGTCCATAGCTCTGTATGTCTCTCTGATTTTTTTTTGGGGTTTTGTTTGATTACAACTGAAGTGATTCTGAATAAAAATTTCTTCTAATTTTATTTAGGTTTTTTTACAGGAGTCAACGGTGTGGAGATTTCAAAAAGATTGTGCTCATGTTCATCAACTCAAGGACAAAAGTTTTAGATAATACTCCCTCCGTTTCAGCAAAACTGTTACTATCACTTTTTCATTTTTAGCCTATTTTTAGGCTAAAGTGAAAAAATGATAGTAACACTTTTGTTGAAACAAAGGGAATATGTTTTTTTTTCTTTTGGATAATGATCCCTTCTCATTTGTAGGTTAGAATTAGAGATTACGATGTTAAAAAGGTTAATTTACAACTATTTGTATTTTGTAATTCTTCAGAATTCTCTTTTGTTTTAAGTTTCCTATGATGACTGTCTTCTACTCTTTAAATTATGCAGGAAAGAGCACACTATTGAATTATCCTTTTTGTATCAATTTTAGAGAGATGGATGATTTTAGAGGAAGTCAAGTTGCCATATCATCATTTACTGACTCCATTTCTTGTTACTTTGATATTTATTCATGATTTTCTATTGAAATTCACCAGAGGTATAAAAGTTGTTTTTCATTCTTAGGTCTCAAACCACTAAAGGTATTTGGATGGCATAATGTGTTGATATTGAACCTTGTACACTAGTCATGGATTTGGAGGGTACCGATGAAAGAAAAAGAGAAGAGGTATGCCCGAAATACACGTATAAATCTTAATCAATTTTGTTTACATTATGTTTACTTAATCATCTCTAACTGAGATGTCAGTTAAAGCTTTATTTTACACTTGGCTTGCATAAGTTCCTTGTAATATCTTAGCTAGTTGTGAATATTTTTTAGTATAAGCTCATGTTATCATGGACTTTGGTTTGTTGCACGAGCGAGAGAGCTTATGGAATTTGGTTTGTTGCAGGACCAATTGTATTGATTGCCTGGATCACACCAACGTTGCACAATATTCGTATGGCTTGGATGCTCTTGGACAACAACTTCCGCTGATCATAACAGTTACATTTAGGTCTTGTTGGATCTCTGCTTCTTGGTAATTATGTTCCTGGTACCCTTTTGTTTCTTAGTGTTGCTTAAGTTCTTGGGTAGCACTTGTGGCTCCACAACTGCATAGGGTCCATAATACATAAGCATAATATTGCAATGAACGTATCATGTTTGTCGCACTTCGACACTTGGGTAATGAATCTTGCAGTAGGTTTAGTTTTCTCATTTACTTGCACCTCTTTGTATGTTCAGTTTTGTCTGCTTGTAAATTTTATAAAATTAGCAGCCTTAGTTAATGTGGTGTGGTTTGTTTCGTGTAGTATAGGTTGGGAATTATGAACTTAAAACCATAGATTATGCAGGACTTGATGAACAATGCTGCAAGGATATCTTAGGGGCTGATTTGTGCTTGCTGACTAGTGTTTGGGAAGCACATCTGGGATCGTACACTCAATCGATATTCATCCTTCACAAAAGCATGCATGTGAAGTAAGTTTTCTGCTCCACTTCTCTTACTTCCTTCCACTAGTTTCATAACTTCTCCCCTCTAGTTTTCGTGTGTGTCATCCAACCTGGGATAGCTTACTCTTTCGCTTACTTTTAACTTCTAAGTGTTAAGGTGTGCTTTGTTCGCAGGTTAATTGATGGATGCTCTGTTGTGAGATCATAAAGGTTGGAGAACAAAGTGATTTAAGTGACAACGACAAGCATTAGGTCCCTTAGCAGCTGCAAGTTTTGAGTAAGTTTTTATGTAGTATTTGCTTGTAGTGATTTTAGTGACAATAAACTGAACTTAGGAACTCAGTAAGTTTCTATGTATTCCCTCAGAATTTGATGCTTAACAAAAAAAATTGCTACTTAAAAGATTTTTTTTTTCTATATGAATTGATTTAATGTTGATATGAATTGATTGAAAATGTTGATATGAATTGATTGAAGAAATTATTGTTGAATGTGGATGATGGATATAATGAAAGGTGTATGCAGATTATTTGGAATTCCGACATATTTCCGGCAGGAAAATTACTCCCATTCAACATTGACAAGTTACGGTTGGACCCGAGTCCAGCATTCCAACCGTAATTATTCCTTGACACTTTTTGTATTTCACCGTTTTGGTCATAACTCCCTCATCTGATGCCCGATTGACCTCATTCTTTTTGGGTTGGCTTCGTTTTTCAATTGTATAAAACATATACTTTTTTGGGTTGAATGAATATAAAAAGATATATACTCTAAAGCACTCCAAAACCTATACTTATTTTTTCTATTTTTTTAATTTTTTTTAATATAGTTTTTTAATGAATTTTTTTCCTTTTTTTTTAATATGCTAAATTGAAATACGAACTATCAAATGAAACCAATATTACCATGGGAAAAGGAATTTACCACTTGATTCTTCATCACTTGTATTTTCTCGATATCATAAAATTCAATAACTCTCATTCTTTAATTTTCTTCTCTTTTGTACTTAGTCTTCAACTTAGATATAAAATTTTTACTCCTCTTTTCATCGCTTGCAAACCTTGATTGTCTTCAATTTTCTTCATTATTTTGATATCGCGCCGCTTGTTGATGATGATGTGTTTTCTATTGTTGCTTTGTCGAGAGAACGGTGCCAGCTGCAAACAAGACTACAAGATAAAGTTAGCAACTCTGATGACACCCTCATGATTAATAGAATTAGCACTCAAGAGATCAAAAAGTAGTGTTGAAGGGGTGCGAGGTTGGGTAGCTCATCATTCTACCCGGAATTTGCACAGATGAAACACTCTAAATGGAATATTGAAAGTTTGGTGCCTCACTCATGGGTATTGAATGATCATCTTCTCTAATACTGTATTATCTGCCGGCGGTTTAAGTGCCTTTTTATCGGAATTACCTCTCAACAACTAAGAACTCTGAATATAGTTCTCTAATACTTCTAAGTTCAGTTATTTCGGTAAGAACTCTGTATGTAAACTTAGCTAGAAGTATACAAAGTGACTCTAAAATATCTAAAAATTGGAGGTTTTCATGCAAACATGTACAAAAATTTTAAAAATTTACCAAGTGAATATTAAAAATCTAAACACTTACCAATCCCCCACACATAAACTTTACATTGTCTTCAATGTAAATTGACTCCTTCAATGTAAAATCAAGATGAGAAATCCTAATATCATATGAAAAACGAAAAAATAAACAACAAAAGATAGAAATACAAAACCAATGGGTTTCCTCCCATTCAGCGCTTAGTTTAACGTCCTCAGCCTAACCTTCTGGTTAGGCCCGTAAACCAACAATCTGAAAATCTGGGGATCCACCCAAATAATAATCTGCAGTTCTAATAAAAGCTTCAAAAAAACGTTAGCATACAAATAAAATAAGAAAACTGTTATTTGGTGGAAGTTTCCCCAACACTTAGTCTTTTCCACACTTGGAAGTGTATAAAGAACATAGAGTGCGGGAACTTCTTTGGGTTCCTCTCGGTGAAACCGCACAGTGTTAGAATAAAACATATCTAGTGGTGGAAAATTAGAAGAAAAATAATTCTTCAGAATTTTACTAGCACAAATACCCAACCCTAAGTGAGGTAGCTCCTTAAAAATCGGGTAAACAACCTTTTGAGGAACTATTTCGATTGGGGAAGGAGGATCAAAATAAACCTTTCACAATCTCTTGTATTACGGGATCCTCATCATTCTTAAAGAATTCAAATGAATTATTTACCTCATTTGTAACATGGTACTCTATCAAACTCTTTAGCCAATCTTCGTCAGTTTCTGCTTCAATCAAAATCTCAGCATCATTATAATCCTTGGCAAGTTCAATTGGGTCTTCCACGAAATCAATCAATTTGGTCACATTCTCAATCAACATCTCTTCAACACTCTCGTCATCAGAAATAGAGTCATCTCCTATTAAGTCTAGTTCATTGGTGCAAATCCTAAAATATTCGCTTGAGTATGTTACACCATTTATAACAATATTTATGTCATATCTAGTCTCCTCCTTTTGAATAGGCGAATGATCGTTTATATGATCCGGGGTTGGAATAACTTCATCATTGTTGTAAGAACTTTCCAAAGGTTGCTCATATTCGTAATCGTCAACAGAATTTTTTCGTCAACCTCATATTCTCCATTATCCCAACGGCGTTGGAATTCCATCTCTATGACCCTATTAATTTCATGAAGAGTTTCCTCTGATACTCCATCTTCTTCCAGTTGATCTTGTTGTTTAAAGAGTTTCCTGATGTTAATACGTTTTCCTTCATTACTCACGATAGAATTTCCAGACCATATTTTTTCTTTTGAAAAGGCACGATGAAGAGGAGTAGGTCTTGATTTGGTATCATGATTTTTGAGTTCCAAACTCTCTGACATCTTCACATTACTATAAAACAATTGATCAGAAGTATAACTATCCTTCCACCCTCGTAATTGTTCCCTTACGTACCCGTCATAAGGTTGTTGGCATGTATGAGAATAACCATAAGGTTCCGTAGGGTACTGGTCATAGAAAAAAAATGGTTTTGATTATACCCATGTATGGTTGGTAACTATTATAACTTTGAGATTGAAAACCATATTGATTACCACTATTATGTGATTGATCTTGTGCACCGTACATGTTATTTCCGTAAGGAAACATGAGGACTCACAAGAAAAAGAAAAATCTAACTAAAAACTAAAGAAAAAAAAAATGATACTTACAACCTGTTTTCAGAATTTACCACCCACTTTTGACGAGTGGATAACACCTTCAACGAGTTGTTAACACCACGAAAACCTAATAATCTGAAAAATGCTAAAGAAAAAGGTGAGAAATTCTAAACTACTAAAATAAACTAAAAATAATAATAAATCAATTAGCGATTGCTCCCCGGCAGCGACGCTAAAATTTGATGCGTGTCATAAGTGCAACAAATTAATCAAGATATTTCCCACTAATTAACTAGTAATATAGCGGTAGTAAGGATCGTTCCCACAGAGAGTAGTGTAATTGATAGGTTATTTAGATTTAGCAAAACTAGATTAAATACTGAAATTGGTTGTTTAAAATAATCAAAAGAATAAAAAGAATAATAATAAAAAAGAAATATGATCAGGGAATCATTCGTTGTTACCAAACGTTAACTCGAGTGGTTATTTATCTATCTTCATTAGAATCATCCATCACCAGCCGTAGAATAGCAGCTAGAGCAGTGCTATTCCCCAAACTCCTTGAATCACTGAATGCCGAAGCACTCGAACACCAAATTATATCCAACTGAGCCACCAAATAGTAGAGCACTCAAGGTGTAACCCAATCGAATGCTTTAGGGTTTGTTAATTTAGGTTGATCCCAGTAGTTAGACTCTTAGCGCAAGGTCCACTTACTAGTGTTCTATTCACTCGAAATTTCTCCACAGAATCCCTCTGCAAGATCTCGCGATTTCTACTTTTATACGAGTCAATGGACGATTACTTATTTCATAACTCAATACTAGCATTAGACTGATCAATAGAATAATCGAATTGTACAGTTGAAAAATCTAGAAATCAATCGTAAACCCTAGATATAGTGAAAACGAACGATAATGCTAAGACTCCGAATAAATTAATAACACTAATTTAGCTTTACGTCCGGAACATTGATATCATCCTTAATCGATAAAATATTTAACTATACATATTAATAAGGTTTATAAAATAAATAAATAAAAAGAACAAAAATTGAAAACTAAATCAAACCAAACAGTGAACCCGGCCCATCTTGCTCAGCTTGTACTGTTGGGATTGATGGTGTTTTTGTGGCTTGGATGGAAGCAAACAGGGGTGGAACGGGACGCGAGATATGGGTTGGAGAGGCGCAAAATATCCTCTCTTTTGGAATTGGGAAGAAAAATAGGCGTGAGAGAGGTGAGTTTATTATGTAGCCTTTGCTTCCCTTTTATAGCTCTCAATTTTTACCTGCAAACTTGATTCCCATGGAAACTTAACATCCCAAACTATCTCAAACTCTAAATTCAACCGACTTTCAAATTAATTCAAATCCCATCCCTTCAACCATAGTAATCAAAGGTCGCAAACACTTCTCAGTCCGTGTTTAATCTTTTTTCTCGGCTAGAATATCACCAAGTCCCGTGCCAATTCAAAACCCAATAATTCGTGTTGTTCTCAACTTCTTCTAACCCTGTTTTCACGAATTCCATTAGCTAATGTTGGGATATATGTTTAAAAAAGAATTCTTTTTTTACATTTATATCAACATTTAACTTCTAGTCTAGTGGTAAAGGATTTTGGGCATTGTAAGGTAGGTTACAAGTTCAAACCTCTTCCCCTACTGATTGGTGTATATATGCACGTACCCGCATGTGTATAACATTAGTCCGGGAATGGGGCCTTCGGGGTCTTGGGAGGTCTCTTGAATTTAAAAAATTATTTCTTGCTCATTTTAAAAATATTTTTCAAACACGTTTTTACTGCCCTTAATTACGTTTCTAATTGCACTAATTATGGTATGATTTATTTGTCCATTTTTTTGACTGTTGAGTGACTGTTTTATGGAAGAATTAATTACTTTAATTCTCCATTAACTCGATTTTAATTTTTGGGAAATAAAATCAGATTTTGAGAAACAAAAATATTACACAAGTTTTTGTTTTTGTTTTTGTTTAACTGTGAATCAAGAGACTAGGGTTCTGAGCAAGATTAGAAAGAATGAAAGTGTGCAATCTCTCATTGTGTGCGTGAGAGACTGATAGAGAGTTTTCTCGGATGTTTTATCTTGGGGACGTTGTGACGAAGATTGAACTGCTTGCACAGAACTCAAGGAACCACAAAACGTCTTAAAGAGAGCGACCTGGTCATGACTCAGCCGTCATCTTGTTTTGTTTTTTTTTTAATCTTTGTTTTGCAAGTGTGAGATCAGCAATTGTTCCAACAATTTTAAGACGAGATTTATGCCATGGAGACTGATAAGAAAACTGTTGTTGATATCAATAAGCCTTTCAAGTTTAAAGGACTTCACTTCAGAAGATGAAAAAACAAAAGTTATTCTTTTATCTCAAACTGATGAAGCTGCACATGATGGTGACCTCCAACAAACCAGCTGAACCAAAAGATACAGCTGATATTGTCTCTAACGTTGCACCTACTGCAAATGCAACTCCGCAGCCGACTGAAGAACCTGTTGTGACAAAAACTACTGAAGAAAAACAAAAAGCCTATGAAAAATTGGTTGATGCTGATTTTGATTGCAAAAACTATATCTTTAATGCTTTATCTGATGATTTGGATGAATATTACTCCACATTTGATACTGCTAAAGATGTGTGGGATGCTTTACAGAAAAAGTATGATACTGAGGAAGCTGGATTGAAAAAATATGATGTAAGCCGCTACAGAAAATATCAAATGGTGGATGAAAAATCCGTTGTTGCTCAGGATCATGAACTTCATAAAATAGCTCATGAAATTCTGAGTGAAGGTATGAAAATTGATGAACAATTTCAAGTAGCTGTAATGATTGATAAGTTGCGTCCCACTTGGAAAGATTTTCGTAATTCTTTGCGTCATAAAACTAAGGAATTTTCTCTGGAAAGTTTGACTGTTAAGATTAGGGTTGAAGAAGAGGCACGCAAACAAGATAAAAAAAAAAGAGATTCTTATTGTTTCAAACAATAAAAGTCATACTCAAGCGAATTTGAAACCTAAGAAAAAAATTATGAAAACCTGACCAGAACCACAAGAAATGAAAACCTAATCAATACAAGAACCAACCACCCATCAAGAAATGAACAAAATTCTAATTCTGATTTTATTTGTTATGGCTGCGGTAAACCAGACCATATGGCTCGGAATTGCAAAATCACAAAGGAAAATATAGCACAAAAGCTAATGTTGTTGAAAGCGTTATAGTTGTTATGGTTTTAGACCCAGAGTTTTACATGGTTGGTGGATCTGATGGGTGGTGGATAGACAGTGGTGCTTCGCGTCATTGTTGTTTTGGAAGGTCCCTATTTAAGAGTTATACATAAATCAAGGAAAGAAAATTTTGTTGGTAGACTCTCACACCACTATTGTGAAAGGTTCTAGTACGGTAGAACTGAAGTTTACTTCTGGTCGGACAGTTATGCTGAAAGATGTCCTTCACACTCCATAAATGAGAAAGAACTTTGTTTCCATCTACCTTCTCAACAAGGCTGGATTGTATCAAACTATTGGATATGATCTTTACACAATTACTAAAAGCAAAATGTTTGTAGGAAAAGATTATGCTACTGATGGAATGTTTAAGTTTAATGTTGAAATGAATAAAATTACATCTTCTTCTTATATGGTGTGTACTTTTAATGTTTGGTAAGCTAGATTTTGTCATGTGATTAGTAGATCAGTAGATACATGAGCAAGTTAGGTCTTATTCCTAAACTATCCATGCATGATTTTGAAAAATGTGAATTCTGTAGTCAAGCAAAAATAACCAAGAGTTCCCATAAATCTGTTATTAGAAAATCTGAACCTTTAGAGTTAGTGCATTCTGATTTGTGTGAATTTGAAGGTGTATTAACTAGAAATGGAAAAAGATATATCATGACGTTTATTGATGATTTTTCTAATTATACTTATGTTTACTTGCTAAGTAATAAGAATGAAGTTATTGAAAAATTTAAAGTTTTTATTGCTGAAGTGGAAAATCAATTCGGTGGGAAAATTAAGAGATTTCGTAGTGATAGAGGCACTGAATATGATTCTAAACCTTTTACTTTAATTTATGAATCTTCTGGAATTATACATGACAAAACTGTTCCTTATAACCCTGAAATGAATGGAAAAGCAGAAAGAAAGAATTGTACTTTCACTACTCTTGTGACTGCATGCTTACTTAGTTTTGGTGCTGCCTCTCACTAGTGGGGAGAGATTCTGATGATTGTTTGTTATGCTTTGAATCATGTTACAAATTCAAAAACAAAAATTTCTCCATATGAACTTTGGAAAAACAGAATGTTTCTTATTTCATAATATGGGGTTGTTTTGATCGTATTTCTGATCCTAAAAGATCAAAGTTATGTAGTAAAGCTTATGAATGTGTTTTTGTTGGGTATGATCAAAACAGTAAAGCTTATAGATTTTTTGATCTTAACAATAAAGTTATTATTGAGTCTATTGATGCATATTTCTTGAAGATAAATTTCTCTTTAAATCTAGAAATAGTGGGGGTTCTCTACCTAGTGTTGCACCTAGTACAAGTTCTGAACTTATAATAAAAGAACCTAGAATTGAAGAATCTTGGGACACTGAAGTTGAACTCATATGTAGCAAAAGAGATAGGACTGAGAAGGACTATGGTCCTGACTTTTATGCTTATACAATAGAGGAAGACTCTTCCCTTCTTCAAGAGGCACTTAATTCTCCGGATTCTAGTTTTTGGCGGGAAGCCATAGACAATGAAATGGACTCTCATAATTTTAATGGAACTTGGCACTTAGAAGGTTTACCTCCTGGTTGCAAACCAATAGATTGTAAATGGGTACTTAAAAAGAAGTTGAATCCTGATGGTTCGGTAGACAAATACAAATCTAGGTTGGTAGCTAAAGGATTTAGACAAAGAGAAAATGTATACTTCTTTGATACTTATTCTCCTGTTACTAGATTGACTTTTATTCTTGTTTTGATTGTTGTTTCTGTTGTGCATAATCTTGTTGTTCAACAAATGGATGTTAAAACAACTTTCTTGAATGGTTGGTTAGAAGAGGAGACTTATATGGACCAACCTGAAGGTTTTGTTGTTCCTGGTCAAGAAAAAAAATATGTAAGTTAGACAAGTCACTTTATGGTTTGAAACAAGCTCCTAAGCAGTGGCATGAGAAATTTGATAATTTGATGATTTCACATGGTTTCAGAATCAATGAAAGTGATAAATGCATATATTATAAGTTTGAAAACAATGTCTGCATCATGATTTGTTTGTATGTGGATGATTTTCTAATTTTTGGTTCAAACTTGTCTGTGGTTGAAGAAAATAAGAATATACTGAGCTCTAACTTTGAAATAAAAGATTTGGGTGAAGCTAGTGTAATTCTGGGAATCAATATTACTAGAAATGATGATGGTATTTCTTTAGCTCAATCTCATTACATTGAAAAGATTTTCAAGAAGTACAATTATTTTGATTATAAAACCTTGAGTATTCCTTTTGATTCTAGTGTTAAACTATTTAAGAATACTGGTGGTAGCATTAGACAATCTGAATATGCTAGTATAATTGGTAGTCTTCGTTATGCAACTGATTGTACCAGACCAGAAATTGCGTATACAGTGTGGGTTTGATGTAGGTTTACTTGTCCTGGTTTGGAGCACTGGAATGTAGTAGAGAGGGTTATGCGGTATCTTAAAAAGACCGTTAACTTAGGATTACACTATAAGAGGTTTCTCGCAGTCCTTGAAGGATATTGCGATGATGATTGGAATGCCCTTTCAGATGACTCCAAAGCCACCGGTGGATATTTGTTTAATGTTGTTGGAGGCACTTTTTCTTGGAAGTCAAAGAAACAGACAATTCTAGCTCAGTCTACAATGGAGTCTGAATTGATAACACTAGCAACAGCTAGTGAAGAAGCAGGATGGTTGAGAAACTTGCTTTCTGACATTCTTGTATGGGATAGACCGATACCATCTATCATGGTCCACTGCGATAGTACCTCGGCTATTGGAAAAGTACAAAACTGTTATTATAACGGTAAAAATCGACAATTGCATCGAAAGCACAGTACAATTAGAGAACTTCTCACAACTAGTGTTGTACGTGTGGATCATGTTATGACTGAATATAACTTAGTTGATCCTTTGACAAAAGGATTAGCTAGAGAAAATGTATTAACTACCTCTAAAGGCATGGTACTTTTTCCCACTAGAAACGGAGTCAGTTTATGATGGATACCCACCTAGAAATAGGTTCAAAGGGAATAACGATTCACAAATGATATGGATATAAAATCATGCATCTTTCCCATGGAATGATATCCTGAAGCGATTAAGGTTGAGTTCTTTAACTCTTAATGATGTCTACAGATCTATTTAGAGTGAGGTACCAATCTGCAGGAGTACCTTTGATAGAATCACCTATGTGAATGTGAAAGTGTGACGCTTTCTATGAGAACATGGGCAGTTCTCTAGATCATTCATTAAAACAGGGATAAGCACAAGGACGTAATGTGCTGGCATTAGGAATTTACTCTTAGTATAATTATGTGTGTGTTAAGTAATTTTTTCTCTCCATAGAGTTCAAAGATATATGTTCACTCTATGTCATAGTTTAGAGAATTTAATACTGTGTAATCGAAAGATACCTTTTCTTATGCACATAACTGCACAGATCCTGCTTAATGGTTTTTTAAAAATATAAGTAGGATATTGTTGGGATATATGTTTTAAAAAGATTTTTTTTTTTTACATTTATATCAACAGTTAACTTCTAGTCTAGTGGTAAAGGATTTTGGGCCTTGTAAGTGATAGACACATTTTAGTGTCTAATTTGCACCTTGGTTTCTATTAAGTTAGTATTCGGTTTTGCAAATATTACGTGTTTTTATGCTTTTGTAGGTACATTTGAAGAATAAAGATTTGTGGAAAAATTGGCTCAAAAAGTAATAAAGGCACCCAAGGACAAGTGTTATTTGGCACCCTAGAAGTTGATAAGGGGTACCTTCGAGTCAACTCGGGTCAAAACCGAGTCAAATCGGTCAACCCGAGTTGACCGAGTCAACTCAGCACGGGTCGGGACGGAAAATCGTCTGCATACTTTGGCAAATTTGATTCATAGTTAAACTTACATATTTTCGTCTCAAATTGATATACAAGATAGATGGGACCAATACAAGATTAAACACGTGAAGAATTAGAGGTTTACGCCGGAAAAATAGCCCCAAATCCGAGTTTCGCCGGAAAAAGGGAGTTATATTTTGATTCGGATTTGTGAAGATTTGGAGAGGTTTTAAAGAGTTCTATTATGTTTAGAACTCTCCCTAGGGTTTGTAGAGCCTATATATACCAAGAGAAGCCAAGAAGAACGGGGAGAATAGCTTAGAATTGAAGTTTCGGAGTCGCCGGAATTGTGGCCGGAATACTCACGATCCGGCCAGCTGCTGCTGCACCGGTCACCGCCGGTGACCGTGTTCTTCATCCCATCGCTGCCGAAGAAGAAGACACAGCAACACTTTTAAGTGTTGCTGTTCTGTTGCCTATAGTTTTGAGTTTCCTTTCCCTTTTCAATTGCCTTAGCCTTTTGCAACGGCTGAACCTTGTTCTGTAACACTTATAAACGCGTCTGTTCAGCTGTTGCACTATTATTCAACCTTGTAATTGATATTTTGAGCAATGAAAAGATCTTTTGAGCAAGTTTTCTTCTCCATGGGCTAAGTTTATTTACTGGGATGATGGAGGAGGTTTTTCTCTCAATTTTATGTGGTAAGTCTATTTTTAATTAATTATTTATAATTCTTTTATTATTATTTGCATGGATTTAAATTAGAAAAAAATGGTTTTTATTAAATAGTTGTGTTCTCTTTTGATGGGTCATGCTTAGTTAATTACTCTTGATGTCCCATGCTTAGGATTTACAATTATTCTTTTAGGAAACATATTTTTGGCAAACTTGAATTAAATTGTTAAAAAGAATTACATGATTAATCACATGAATTGTTAGAAATAACTGAATCTTGATTCCTAGTTTTCTCCATATTTTCTAAAAATCATCTCTAGTTTATTTTCCTGATTTTTATTAGTTTAGGTTAAGTCCAATATTTTCTAAAATCATTACCTTCACAAGTTCGAGAATCGAACCTCTTTTTACCACTATATAAAATTACATCAGTAAGGTAGGTCACAAGTTTAAACCTCTTCCCCTACTGATTGGGTGTATATGTGCACGTACCCGTACGTGTATAACATTAGTCCTGGAGAGGGTCCTTGAGGCCTTGTGGGTCTTGGGAGGTCTCTTGAATTTAAAAATTATTTTTTGCTCATTTTAAAAAGATTTTTTAAAAACGTTTTTACCGCCCTTAATTACGTTTTTAATTGTAGTAATTATGGTATGATTTATTTGTCCGTTTTTTTTTACTATTGAGTGATTGTTTTATGGTAGTAATTAATTCAATAAATTTTCCATTAATTCGATTCTAATTTTTGGGCAATAAAATCAGATTTTGAGAAACAAAAATATTACACAAGTTTTTGTTTTTGTTTGACTGTGAATCAAGAGCCAAGGGTTCTGAGCAAGATTAGAAAAGAGTGAAAGTGTTCAATCTCTCATTGCGTGCGTGAGAGATTGATAGAGAGTTCTCTCGGTTGTTTTATCCTGGGGACGTTGTGACGAAGATAGAACTGCTTGCACAAAACTCAAGGCAGAGCCACGAAACGTCTTAAAGAGAGCGACCTGGTCGTGACTCAGCCGTCATCTTGTGTTTTTTTTGTGTTTAATCTTTATTTTGCAGGTATGGGATCAGCAATTGTTCCAACAATTAACAACAAAACTTTGCTGCCATCAATCACATCACTCACATCCCTTCCTATTCAACATGATTTATCCGTTCAATATAAACTTCAGCCATAACTTCTTCTCAGTCCGTCATCTCGTATACAACCCAAAACCATCACCAACTCAAACCCATTGATTGCAATCCATCAACAATCCATCTGCGTGATCATAATATCAGCTCCATTATCTTTCGAGTCATCAACTGACAATCATCACTACCGATTCCATTTACCCGAGCTTATCATAGACACGCTCAACCATCTCACTAAACCTTCTTCTCTCGAGCAACAACACAGCCATCAGAAACCATGGACTCAATCTCAACCATCTCACCGAACCTTCCTCTCGAAGACCCAAGTTCTATTAATTACCATCATCTCCGCTATTGTCTAGACAGAAACTCCATTGCTCGACTGAACCATAGACTCTATTGACCATCATCATCATGGAATCATCAAACTTCCAAGCTCGAGCTCTCATTTCCATTAACCATCAGTCTGTATACACCTTCCACACTGCCAATCGTTCATTAACATCACTGCCATCATCTTCCATCAAGTACCGAAATCACAGGCTCCATCTCATTAACTCATTGTTACTCGTGTGGAGAAGATGGTGGTTCCTTTAGTGTCTAGGTAGGTGCTGATATAAATGGGGTGTATCAAGTAGAAGTATGGGTGTATTTATAACTTGTGGCTGCTACAAACACTGTTTATGAAGAAGTATGGGTGTATTTAAACCCTTGAAATATGTCTTCCCCTTAACGTACGATGGGTTGCCAATATAAGTTTCCCTGGAAATGACCAGCTTGCCCTTAATTCTCATTTTTCTTATAATTTTCTCATATGAAGTTGGAATGGAATGGAATAACTTCATTCTTTCGCCGTTGGCTTCGTCTCTTCGTTCTCTACATGATGATTACAAGAAATCCTGTATTTGGACGAGTTAAACCTGGTATTTGGTCCTTCTTCACTTGTTTTGGATGATTTCACCTACTAAAAGATAATTATACAAAAACAAACGTAATATACAATAATTCACAAGAAATCTAGCAAATACTAGCATGAAACTGACACTTTAAATATGTAAAATATGCACTTATCAATACTCTATATCAATATAAAATACTTTTTTTTTTTTAATTTATACTCAAAATAAAATGAATAATGAAACTACTATGGCCATGGGATAAGGATTTTACCACTTGATTATTCACAACTTGTATTGTATTAATATCATGAACTTCACTAACTCTTATCTTTTGATTTCTTTTGCTCTTGTACATAAGTCTTCAACACATATATATACTTCTACTCTTTCTCTTGTTGCTTCACTTGAATATGAAATTTTCTCTTTCTTGTACCTTTGCTTGTAAACCTTAAACGTCTCCAACTTTCTTTCGAATTTGTAATGCTCCACTTGTTGATGATAATGATGTTTCTATAGACCTACTGTTGTCGAGAGAATGGTGCCAACTGCAAACAAGACTACAAGATAGAGTTAGCAATTCTGATGACACCCTCATGATTGATAGAAATAGCACTCAAGAGATCAAAAAGTAATGCTGAAATTGGTGCGAGGTTGGGTAGCTCATCATTCTACCAGGAATTTACGCAGATGAAACACTCTAAACATACATTTTACACGAGTACAAAGAATTGAAGGTTTGGTGCCTCACTCATGGGTTTTGAATGATCAACTTCTTTAATATTGTATTCTTTCTGCACCTAGTTTTCCACTGGCGGTTTAAGTCTATTTTTGTCAGCATTACCTCTCAACAACTAAGAAACTAGAATAGTTCTCTAATACTTCTAAGTTCAGTTATTTCGGTTAGAACTCTTTATATAAACTTAGTTATAAGTATACTAAGTGACTCTAAAATATCTAAAACTTGGAGGTTTCCATGCAAATATGTACAAAAAGTTAAAAACTCTATATGCAAATACCCCCACACTTAGACTTTACATTTTCCTCAATGCAAATTGACTCATCGAATGTAAAATCAAGATGGGAAATCAAATAATGATATGAAAAACTAAAATTTAAAAGAAAAAGATATAAATACAAAACCAATGGGTTGCCTCCCATTCAGCGCTTAGTTTAACGTCCTCAGCCTGACTTTCTGGTTATCGCATGCAAACCTACAATCTAAAAATATGGGGATCTACCTAGATAACAATCTGTAATTCTAATAACAACTTCACACAATAATTAGCATAAGATATAAATAATAAATTTTTTATTTTATGAACGTTTCCCCCACATTTAGTTTTTTCTACACTTGGAAGTGCATAAAGAACATAGAATGCGGGAACTTCTATGGTTTCCTCTCGGTGAACCCGCAGAATGTTAGAATCAAACAAATCTAGTAGTGGATACTTAGAAGTAAAATAATTCGTTAAAACTTTAGAAGAACACAATTTCAATCCTAATGTTAGGTAACTCTTTAAAAGTTGGATTAATAACTCTTTGAGAAACTATTTCAATCAGGGGAGAATGATCACGAGAAATAGAATTATAAAGGGGATTAGACAAACCTTCCTTTATCTCTTGTATTGGATTATTTACTTCATGTGTATCGTGGTCCTCTATCAAATTTTTTAACCGTACTTTATTAGTCTCTGCTTCGATTGAAATCTTAGCATCAGTATAATTCGTGTCAAGCTTAATTGGGTCCTCCACGAAATCAATTAATTTGGTATCATTCTCAATCACCATATCTTCAACAATCTTATCATCAGAATCAGAGTCCTCTCCCAGAAAATCTAGTTCATTGGTGCAACTTCTAGGATCATCTGTATGAGTCTCTTTCGAAGAAATAATCGGGTTCACTACTTGCAAAGCAACTGGACTAACAATATTGTAATCCGGATATTCTTTATAACGTTGATTAGTGTTTGAGTACACTACCCTGTTTAGAACAATGGTTCTGTTATACCAAGGCTCCTCCTTTTGAATATGCGAATGATCATTGTAATGATCTGGAGTTGGCATAACTTCATCATTGTTTCAAAGAATTTTCAAAGGTTGCTCATCTTCATAATAGTCTTTATCATTCTTATGAATTTGAGAATCGTTTTGGTTTTGAGACCATACTTCTTCCTCATCCCTATTTTTACCGAGTTGAGAAATTTGTTCGTATAATTTCTCCCAATTCATTTTAATCTCTCGATATGACTCTTCCTAATTATAGTGATGTTGATATTGTTGTAGAAACTCATCTAACTTTAGACTGCGATCATCTTGTTGTTGGATAAATTGCTCTATTATCCTTCGAAGATCGTCTGTCATAGTACAAAAAGTATCTGCAAAACTAGAGACTTTTTGATCAAGATCATAACTATCCTCCCATCCATGTGGTTATTCACTTACATACCCGTTGTAGGGTTGTTGGAATGTATGAGAATATCCATAAGGTAACGTCGGGTATTGGTCGTAACCAAAGGATTGGTTTTGATTATACCGATGGTATGGTTGGTAGTTGTCATAAGATTGAGATTGAAAACTGTATTGATTACCACTATTATATGATTGATCTTGTGCACCATAAATGTTATTTCCATAAGGGAACATGACGACTCACAAGAAAAACTAAAATCTTACTGAAACCTAAAAACAAAAACAAAAACACAAGTGATACTTACAATCTGTTTTCAGAATTTACCTCCCTCTTTTGACGAGAGTTGAACACCTTTAACGAGTTGTTAACACCACGAAAACCTAAAAATTTGAAAACACTAAAGAAAAACGTGAAAAATATCTAAACTACTTAAACAAGCTACAACAAATAACAAATCAATTAGCAACTGCTCGCCGGCAGCGGCGCCAAAATTTGATGCGTGTGGTAAGTGCAACAAATTACTCAAGATATTCGTCACTAATTAAATAGTAATATAGCGATAGTAAGGATCGTTCCCATAAAGAGATGCGTAATTGATATGTTATTTAGATTAGCAAAACTAGAATAAAAGTAAATACTAAGGGGGATTGGTTGTTTAAAGAAATTAAAAAAAATAATAATAAGAAGAAAAGATGATTAGGGAGTCCTTCTCCGTTACCAAACATTAACTCGAGTAGTATACTTACATATCTTTCGTCAGAACCATTCATCACCAACCGTAAGATAGCAATAAGCTCTGCTATCCCCAAAACTCTTTTTATCACTGGATACAGAAGCCCTCGACTACCAGATTCTATTCATCTGAGCCACATTGAATAAGCTCTCAAGGTGTAACCCAATCGAATGCATTAGGGTTTGTGAGTTTAGGTTGATCCTAGCATCAAACACATAAGCCCGGTCTTCTTAGTAGTGTTGTCTTCACACACGATTGCTTCACAGAATCCCTCTGCAAGGTATCGCGTTCTCTACATGTGTAGGAGGTGTTCGACTATTACATGTATCTTACAATCCTCTACTAGTAATAGAATAATCAATATAATAACTTGGTTGTGCACCCAAACAATCTAAGAATCAATCATAAACCCTAGGTATAGTGAAAACAAACGATGATGATAATGACTTCAAACAAACTTGTATTAACTAATAAAGCCTCACGCTTAGAACATTGAATTCATCATTAATCAACAAAGGTTTAACTACTCATATTACAAAGAAGAATGATTTCCCCCTAAAGGTATAAACCCTAGGTTTTTGATGTATTGGATAGTAAGAGATTAAGATGTCTTTTTTGATCCTTATGTGTCTTCTTTTATAGCCTTCAATGCTTGACCTTCAAGTGTCCTCTCTTTCTAGAATTTAGAATCCGGGACTGTGTTTTCCTTGTTTTAGAAGCCCAAACGCGTGCCAAACTACTCTAGTTACGGTTGGTTTCAACCAAAGAAAACCAACCGAAATTCTGACTTAAAAATCCTTGTCAAAATCATCAGATTTACGGTTGGATTCGAGTCCAGAGCTCCAATCGTAATTATTCCTGGACACTTTTTGTATTTCACCGTTTTGGTCATGACTCTCATCCGATGTCCGATTGAACTCATTGTTTTTGGGTTGGATTCGTATTTCAATTATATACAAGATAGAAATGAGAAAATATTCATATTTCTTCCACTTACGGTTGGCTTTGATGTATAAACACAACTGTAACGTTTCCTTGAATTTCTTGCTCAAAATTAACTTCTTTAAAGTGGCTTTTGGGATACTTTCCCAACCGTAAATATTCTTGGAACTCTTGTTTCAAAGTTGTGTTTCCATCCTTTTATCTCTCATTTTCATGCCGGAAAGAACTCCTTTCCTCATCTTAGCTCTCTTTAACACCATTTTCATTGATTTCAGATGATTCACCTAAAGAAACAACTAAAATCGAAAAAAAAATAATAACAAGATAATATGTAAGAAATCTAACTAAAAGAATTATGGATTTGAGACTAGAAACATGTGAATTAAGCACTTATCAGCATCGTATCTGAGCTTAGCATCCTTGAGCAAGCGTCTTTGGCGCAGCGCCCTAGCCAAAAGCGTTCTTGGCACTAGCATGTCTCAGTTAGCAACGTCCTTGGCTAGTACGTCTCAGCCTAGCAGTATTCTCAGCACTACCGTGTCTCATCTAGCAATGTCCTTGGCTAGTGCGTCTCAGCCTAGCAGCGTCCTTGAGCAAGAGCGTCTCAGCCTAGCAGCGTCCTTGACTAGCACGTCCCGGGCTACCAGTGTCTTGGCACAAGCGTTTCAACCTAGCAGCGTCCTTGAGCAAGCATCCCTGGTACTAGCGCATCCCATCCTAGGAAGCGTTCCAGCCAACAGCATGCTGGCGCTAGCTCCTTTGACCAAGTAGCTTCCTAGCCTTAGCACCAAAAACGCTAGCCTCCTTTGTAGCGTCTTATCCTTTGCGGATAAAAAGATAATTTTATTGCTAGAAGATAACGCATTAGCCTTTCTCTCAAGAGCTAGCACATTAATATTGGCGTTAAGAAGCTAGTGCTAGCCTTGCTAGATGCTTCACTCTTTACAATCTTAGCCTCAAACGTCTTCCAAACTTATGCCAACTAACTTCTAAGATCACATTTGGCCATTAAAATTATGCCATGTAGTTTCAAAGTTATTATATGACTACTAAACTTGCCAGATTCAGCATTGATCAATCTGATTACCAATTCAGTGAGTTATGTAACTTGCCTCATTGACTTAGCTAGTCATTTGACTTGACTTGACTTAACAAAAATAGTAGTGGATCACGAATCCACTATCATTTTACGAGATATCAAATACAACACATGAGGGGGTTCTCATTGGGGTATTAGTCTGGCTGTTTATGGAAATCGTGTGTTATGGCAATACATCCACGAACAAGAAGGTAATAAGTAGTGTAACAGTTACAAGGAATTTGAGAGAATGAGGAGTAGTGGTCATACAAGTCTTCCTTGCTTTTCGGACATGACTCCACTACAATCTCTAGAATCGTTACTCCTCCACCTTTTCTGAAACTTCTACCACTTACGAGAAATCAATGTGTCTTCCTAGAACTATAAAAAAAGACAGAAACAATAAGAAAGAAAAGATATATATGATCGGTGATTCATCCCAGAGATAATCAATTCTTCTTTACACACTACAATTACTCATCACACTGAGATTTCTCAACCTTCTTTGCTTTCCTCACCTAAGACCTACCCAATCGTATCCACTTTTTTGATCGAAGCAGGACGTGAACGGCCATTTCTTGGTTTAGGCTCGTCCTGTTCGAGCTTGATCTCTCGAACTTACTTGAAAGTACTCTTTTGCACTACATTTATTTTTTTTACCCTAAAACAAAACCAACGGATATTCAAAACTTAAAGAATTGATATGTTCAAGTCCACGACAAGAGTACCGGAGTCCACCGCCATCCCCACCTGCAGTTCCGATCTACCATCAACTTTTTTTGTCGGTTTCCACTTTTTCCAACTTTGATGCTACTAGCTACAAATCAAATCACATTCTCAAGGTGTCCTATCTCTCATCTACTGCCGCCTTACTGACGCTTTCACTAGCAATTAATCGCTGCATGCACAAAACCTGAACACCGGCGTCTACTACTTGCTCACAAGAAAGTTTAAGTCTAAAGACCAAGTCTGCATCAAAGACATTGCCCGAAGGAGACAAAGCTAAGTATATCTTCTTTTACTCTTAAATTTTTTGACTATATATAATTGTTAAAGAGTATATTGTCACCATCTAGTGCTTGCTGCACAACATTATTGTTCCCCACTAAGCATGGGACTTAATGTAGATGGTGGATTTTTGTCAAGGGAAAGACTTATAAAATCGCCCTCTACCTAGAAAAAAACTTATAGAAACACCCGCGCATATTTGTACGCATATTTCAGGCTTTGTATAAAAATATGAAATACTGTGTTTCTACCTATATTCCGCAGGCGATTTAAGGATACAGTCATTACTAATAGCTACAAGTATTATATATTGATCTTGTAGTCTCTCTAATATTTACAATATTTATGCCATATCGAATCAGTCTCAAGTCGCACAATTGTCATACCTGAATTCCTTGAGCTTGTCTCGAATGTACATTGATATTCAAATAATATCTATTCTGAAAATAGCTAATGTTATCTTAAAAAACGTATTCTGGATTAATACCCTCCTCACAAATAGCACATCCCAATTTACGCGTCGTCTCTATTGGACGTATCATACACGAATGACGCTGGCCTAGTGCCAGCACCATCCTTATTTGGCCTAAGATGCACCCCATAGACGCATCATTCATTTGCGCTGGCCTAGTGCCAGCGCTAGCTCCGCTAAAGAGCGTCCTCAAAGACGCGTCATTCTCCAGCGTTGGCCTAGTGTGAATTCTAGCTCCTCTTCGACGCGTCATTCTCCAGCATTGGCCTAGTGCCAGTTGAGGGGACGGGGAGAAATGGTCATATAAGTCCTCCTTATTTTTCGAAGATGACTCCACTATAATCTCCAGAATCGTCACTTCTCCACCTCTTCCGTAACTTCCACCACTTACGAGAAATCAGTGTGTTTCCTATCAAACTATAAATATATGGCTTCATCTATTCCAAACAAGAAACTAAGAAAGTATCAACGATCTATCCCAAAAATAATCTATTCTTAAAACTATACACTACCATTTTCAATCACACAGTGATTTCTCAATCTTCTTTGCTTCCTCCCCTAAGATCAACCCATCATCTCCACCTTTGTGACTGAAGTGGGACTATAACTGCCATTTCTTGGTTTAGGATCGTCCTGTTCGATTTTGATCTCTCAAACCTACTGAAAATACTCTTTTATAATACATTTTTTTTCACCAAAAACAGTAAGAAAATATTATTTTATTTTTTTCTAAAACAAGGTTATAATATGTGTAAAAGTGGAAAAAATGGTCTAAAAACTCATACTAAAATGTAATTTAGAAGAAAAAAACGTAAAATTCAATTTTAGAAAAACGGTTATAACTGGTCTAAATAATGTTATTATTTTCTATTTTTCGGCGTTAGATAGACAAGGGTATCGGTGACCCTCATGGACACAATATGTAGGTGTTTTAGGGTGAAAACAAATGTACTGCAAAAGAGTACTTTCAAGTAGGTTTGAGAGATCAAGCTCGAACAGGACGAGCCTAAACCAAGAAATGGTTGTTCACGTCCTTCTTCGATCACAAAGGTGGAGAAGATTGGATTGGTCTTAGGGGAGGGAAGCAAAGAATGTTGGGAAATATCAGTGTGATAAGTAGTGTGTGAAGAAGAAAGGATTATCTTTGAGATGAATCGCTAATTCTGTATATCTTAGTTTCTTCTGTCTTGTGTTCCCCATTTCGAATAGATGACTATTTATTTATACTTCAAAGAAAACACACTGATTTCTCGTAAGTGGTGGAAGTTAGAGAAAATTTGGAGGAGTACACGATTATGGAGATTGTAGTTGAGTCATGTCCGAAAAGCAAGGAAGACATGTATGACCACTATTCCCCATTCCCTCAACTTGTAATTGTCTCATTACTTGTTACCTTCTTGTTCTTGGATGGGTTGCCACAACGCACGAAAGTCAATGACTTGCCAAGTAGGTGAGGCAAGTTGCGAAATTTACTAAATTGGTGATCAGACTGATTAGTGTCGAGTCTGGTAAGTTTAATAGTCATATACTAACTTTGACATAGCATGGCATAATTTTAATAACAAAATATTAGCTTAGGAGTGACTTGGCGTAAGTCTAAAAGACGTTTAAGGCCAATATTGTAGATAACTTGTTAAGCAAGAAGTCTTATTAGAAAACCCTATAAGGTTAGAGTTGGCATTCGGCCAATATTGAAAAGAATGGCGCATTTCTGATGGAAGTAGGTAGCAAGGCTATCACTAGCTTCTTATCACAAATAGTAATGTGCTAGCTCTTTAGTCATAAAACCTAATGTGCTGACGTTTTAGGAGCAAGGATGATATGCGTAGTGTGACGGACCGGGAAATCACACCTCGGCGCTATACGCTGGGCAGGAAAGAACTCCCCGACGCGCCACTCGAAAAGTTGGTAACCGTGCCTTAAAGCTTCACTTTCGCTAGACAAATGCAGGTCGATTTATCCTTTCCAAGCATGTTTTACAAGCATGGTAATCGAAACGTAGTTTCCTTACGTCCCATATCGCATACCCAAAAATCCTAATAAGGTCCACGATTTATCGTAAACACTGATCGAGATCTTCTGAGCACATGTCCCATACCGCACACCATGGATCCCAAAAGGGTTTGTAAAACTACCAATAAAATTGATTTAGATCCCTAAACATGTGTCTCATACCACATGTTCAGAAATGCTAAAGGATTTCTCCATACAGGATCCTAAGTGAGCGTCCCATACCATAACACTCAGGATTCCTCAAGGTTCACAATGGTGGTAAGGGTTATCGAATATGACAAGCAATCTTTAACATAGTACTGCGAGGATAAAACTCAATTTCCAGAGAAGTAGGATGCAAGCCTACCGTTACAGATAACGGTCTTCGGGGTTGCCACTTGTAAGTGAGAGCTAGCAGGTCTGACAACACACATCGTTCCAGCAACGGGTGGGGATGATCAGTCCCGTTGTCTTCCACTGTTCCATCAACGGTCTTCCGGGTTACCAATAGTATGGTAAAAGACCCTAATAAGGACTGGAAAAATCACAGTACATTCGAGCGCGTCTGAATCTTAGTGAAGTAACTATCGTAGTAGTTACAGTTTTTCTTAGCACATGCACTTGTCCTGATTGTCCAACAAAATTTTTACAAAGTAACTGGCATAGCAGTCACGAACTCTTCTTTTGTGCAGCACTTGGCCTACTATTCTAACTTTTCCTTTTTTCTTTATAGGAAAATTTTTGTAGTCACATTAAAACACTCACTTGAAGATTCCAATACGCACAATCCCTAGTGTATTTTCTCAGAACTTGCTTTGATTCCAACTATGACGGAGTAGGAAATCCCACCCCCGGAGATTTACGCTGGGCAGGTCAAAACTCCACGACGCGCCATTCGAATAGACGGTAACCGGGCCTTAAATCTTCACTTTCGCTAGACAAATGTAGGTCGATTTAGCCTTTCCAAGCATGACTTATAAGCACAGTACTTGAAACGTAGTATTCATACGTCGCTTCACACTATTCCAAATATTTCCTTGTTTTGCAAAGGGTGCAAGGCTATAAAAGCCAATAATGATGTCTGCGACATGCATCAAACACTTACGAGCATTGTTCAGGACTTAATTCATGCCTTGGACTAGCACATAGTCCATTTTAGACCTTTTTTTTTGTTTCTTTAACTCTGTTTCGACTATGTGATGGGTGCATGCATCGATCTTGCTCTTTCCAAGGGTGCAACAGCCAGGTATATACCATCCATATCATATAGCTTGACATGAAGTATGAACATCCATCAAAAAGATTGCAACTACTTTATCAAGTGTGGCAAAAATCATCTCTTACTTTGCATTACCAAGCCATATGATATGAGTTAGCAAAATATTGCAATCCCCTCCAAATTAGATGATATGAGCGACAAGATGATGCACCTCAATGCATTGTATTGCAGCTGCCTACGTACCCAGCCCGTACCTTGAAGGGATCAAGCATGACCGCAGTTCATTCGTAGGGTTATTTTAATTGGTACAAGCAACGTAAGCCTATTAAGGGAAAACCAACATTGATACCAAAGACCGAACATTTTAAAAGTATATGCTTAGGCATATAAAATCCGCATCTAATAATTTCCAACTTATGTGGCAAGGCCATAGGCCAAGCAAAGCCTAGTCCGTATAAGCCAAAGAGCTTTCGCAAGGTATAAAACTAGATTGTGCATACTAATGCCACTTAGTACGCAAATAGGTATACTCGAGTAAGTAACACGGATGAATGATGCTTTCGCATCATTCAATCTCCATCGACTAAGCATCAAAGCTATTAATACATATCTTAGTTAAGCTTAGCTAAGCATGTCTAGCATGGCTAAGCATAGTTAACCCAAATACGTCTTTCCCTGTAGCATCACTAAGCAAATCCGTTTTCTTGTTAGCATAGCTAAGGAAAGTCCGTTTTATCATTAGTATAGCTAGGAAAATCCGCTTTCTGGTTAGCATAGCTAGGCAATTCCGTTTTCTAGTTAGCATAGCTAACGCAAATCCATTTTCTAGTTAGCATAGCTAGGCAATTTCGCTTTCTAGTTAGCATAGCTAAGGAAAATCCGCTTTTTAGTTAGCATAACTAGGAAAATATATTTTCTAGTTAGCATAGCTAAGCATCCTCGTTTTCAAACCAACACCTCCTCCCTATATATGTTTTACTCGTATTTCTACAAGAATATAATAGAAGCGGAGATGACATCCATCGATTGCACTTTAGGCAAATCCGCTTTCTAGTTAGTATAGCTAAGGCAAATCCGCTTTCTGGTTAGCTGATAGACACATTTTTATGTCTGATTTGTCTCGATTCTATATGTTGTTAGTGCTCATTTTTGTACTTATTATGGTGTTTTATGTGTTTATCGGCGTTTTTGGGAAATGAACATTTATAGAAAAATCGGCTCGAAAAGTGATAAAGGCCCCCATAGAAATTACTAAAGGTACCCATGCACATTGATAAAGGAACCCGAAGTTTGGATAGGGGCACCATTTCTCCTTTGATTGAAAGTGAAAATTGGCGGAAAATTTAGTTTCTCAACTGCGTGCTTCTAGGAAGATTTCTCACAAGATTTTCTTGAAGCTTTTCACGGGATTGACATGGTATTAACCTGTTACGATGAAATAAGGTTGGTAATCGAGTTAGAACTGGAAAGAAACAAGATTTCTATGTAATCTCGAAAAAACAGGGAGGAAAGTTTCTCGGGTTTGTATTTTGAAATATGGAAGTTACGTGCAGAGAATAAGGAAGGATATCTTCTCTAGTTATTGCATTATATATGAGAGGTTGTTGACAGCTAGTTCACGCGTAGCAGATAGGAAAAGGAGAATAAAATCTTTGTGGCTTTTGCAGAGAAAAAGGAAAGAAGAATTTTTGCATTAACTCGCGTGATTGGAGGAGTTGTTGTCTATATAAAGGGTTCTTGGACTCACAGAAAGGATATCGAGGGTTTTAGTGAGAGCAAAGAGAAAAATAGAGTTGCAGTGATCTTTTTCTACACCAGCAGAGAGGAGAAGAAGAAGAAGAAGAACAGACTGCACCAGTAATCTGTCGTTTACAAACTGTCATTTATTCTTAGTTTTGTAACAACTTATTCTGCAACATATATTTTGAATCTGAGACGTTTCACTTGTAACAATGAGTTTGTAGCGGCCATAAACCGTTGCAAATTACCTGCTCTTATTATTTTCTCTCTTATCCATCTTTGTAAACATTTTTTGAGCCATGAATCAATATTTTGAAAGGATGTTTACCATGATGAGCTAATTATCACGTAACCAAGGAAATGGAGGAATCTATTTACGCATGATTGATGGGTAATAAGTTCAAATTATTTTATTTTTTCTAGTTTTATTATATGATTCACTTAATCACTGCTCCTACGGAGTTTTAATTCGATTGCATGATTTTCCTAATTATTTGTCATTCAATTTGATAGGTTATACTTTGTTAAATCAGTTTATAATCTATGCTTAATGGGTACAAATAATATTTGGGAATATGCCTGATAATTAGTGAATTAAGAAATAAAAGGACTTAAAAGGTGACTTGAGTTTTGAAAACTTTATAACATCATTCAATCATAAGTAGTAGTGGAATTCAGAGTCTTGGTTGTTTTTAAAATCTTGTTATCACATTCAATTTATTTTCTTTATTTTTAGTATTAAAAATTAGGTTTGGAAATCAAATCTTTACAAGTCTGAGTAATGAACTTTCTTATCATTTGCTACAAAACTATCAATTTTTGGCGCCGCCTACACGGACTTGTCTTTAGGTTTAGAGTTTTAGATTTATTTTTAGGTTTGAAATTTGTTTTTTTTTTTAGTAGTATTTTTATTTTCTTTAGATTTCTTATTACTTTGTTTTGTTTTACGTTTTTTTCGGTATTTATCTTTTTACTACATATTTTGGATTTTGGATCGAAAAGAAAATAAGCTAAAGATTTTGGTGTTTAAATACTTGGATTCAAACTTAAAGATAAAAGCACGAAGAAAGGACAAAGACTTTTATTTTTTTATTAGAGTTTATTTTTATTTTATTTTTTTTAGATATTTTTTAGAAACTGTATTAGGAAATTTGATATTATTTTTGTAATTTATTTTATCTTTGGACTTTCTTTTGGACTTTGGGCATTATTATTATTTTTCAATCCTACGGAAGGGTAATTTAAATATAAACTGCAACAGGGAAGGACGAAAATTACGATATTGTCTAGGCCATTCGGGTTCGTACACTGAGACAGGAGTCAGTGGCCCGAGTCGACTACAACAGGTTCATCCCCAGTATGGTACGGGAGGTAAGACTCGATCAACCCACGAATCCCCTACAAGTGGGTTTACTGTATTCCTTCGTAATGCATATATGTTGAGGAATTGAATACGAATTTAATTTTTTAGTATAGGGCAAGGGCTGGTCATATAAGATAAGGGTTCGGATTTCATCACCGTTCTCTTCTTGCCCGTCGTAGGAACACGTTACCTAGCGCGGACCTAAGCCATAAATTTGACTTGAAAAAGACCGATAGGGTAACGACCTTATAGGAACGTCGTTCAAAAGGAATGGATTGGTTACTTTTTTAGCTCAACTCAAGGATCAGGATGATTATTTTAAGTTGATTCCATCCACCTTGTAACCTAAGGAAATGTTTGCCAAAGATGATGGGTTATCAAAGATCCTTAGAGCTTATCCTGCTTCTGTTCGACATAATTTAATTCAGATCGTTCAAAGAGGTTTGCTAAAAATGTAACTAGTTGCCTTTTGGAAGAATAGAAGCTGGTCTAGAAACAATCTAAGTGGAGCCATCATGTTTTTTTTTTACGAGATTAAATAAGTTTGCTTGGTCAAGTCAGCCTTGCTTGTGTTTGTTTAGAATTCTCTTCCAATTAGGAGTTATTTTATTGTATGCCCATGCCACCTTAGTGGGCGTGCATGGAGAAGAGATTATATTGGTCGTTTGATCAGTGACGAGAATAGAAACTCTGTTTCTGAAACCGAGAATTTAGGAAACCCTTCTTTTGAGAGCCCTATTTTTGGAAACTTAAGTTTTGAGAATTTGTCTCTTAGTGAGGAAGTTATTCCTAGTATTCCAGCTATGCCATAAATGCTAACTTTAAAAGCTTTGTTGAATCCCACCAGGACTAGTCGTCCACATGTATCAAGTTAGATGTTACTGAAGCGAACTATGAGTTAAAACCTGGGACCATACGGATGCTATCAATCTTCTTAGGAAAAGAAAATGAAAACCCCTACTTTTACATTAGGAAATTTGAAGAAATCGGTAGTACTCTAAGAATTCACAACCTTACGGATGAAGCTTTAAAACTTAAGTTGTTTCTTTTTTCCCTGAGAGACAAGGCCAAATCTTGGTTATATAGTTTTCTATCGGAGTCCATTAAAACATATGAACAACTTACATCTTCCTTTCTCTCAAAAAATTTCCCTAGGAAAAAAAAATCATCTATTAGGCAGCAGATTTGCACATTTGCTCAACAAGAGGGAGAATCTTTGTATAGGTATTTGGAGAGGTTTAATGATTTATTGATATAATGTCCTCATCATGGTTTGGAAAAGGTTAGACTAGTCCATATCCTCTATGAATGGCTAGATTATCCAACGACGACGATGGTCGATTTGTTGTGTACAAGTGGATTTGATAGTAAAACTGTTGATGAAGCGATAACATTTTTGAATGAAATCGCTGAAAAAACGCAGCAATGGGAATGTAGTAGGGAACCCAAGAGAAATTTTTTACTGAGAAGAGGTAATGTCAATAGGGTAGATGGAAGTTTTGAATCAGATGCCAAAATAGCAGTTATATCAAAAAGGTTAGAATCTTTAGAACTGAGTCAACATAATTTTGGAATAGAGCCCAAGTCATTTTGGGAAGGACAGACTGTTGAAGAGCAAACCCAAGCTCTTTATAATAAAACTAGATTTGATAACTGTCAGAAGTTTGACCTATAATCAGAAACCTATAACCCTGGTTGGAGAAACCATCCAAAACTTTCTTGGTCTAATGGCCAGAATCAAGGTCACTCTAGTAATTCTCAAGTTCCCCCCAGGTTTTAGGCTATACTAAGAATCCTTCAGGACCAGCACAATTTCAGAGCCCTTCAAATAAGAAGATCATGAGTTTAGAAGAGTTTTTCACCATATTATCTCATAACACTACAAAGTTTCAACAATCGGTTAACAAAGTTTACAGGATAATAATAAGATTGCACAGGAAAACGAACAGTCTATTTTCGATCTTTGAATCCAGGGTAGTCAGATAAATGAGTCTTAGAGATAAAAAGATAAGTTTCTTAGTCAAACACAACCCAACCCTAGAGGAGTTCATGAGTTATCTTCTGGTGAGAAATTATCAAATCATATGAATTCAATTAAAACCCTTAGGAGTGGTAGAGTGGTAGACAATAAGGTAACCATGCGCGATAGTGAACATGTTGTAGTTCACCCTTATGAGCCTGTAAATGAAGAGACTGATAAAGTCTCTAAAAAAGAGTCCAACGCGGTTCCCGCTAAGCCCGATTTTGTTTCCAGATCCCCATTCCCACAACTACTAGTTCCAACTAGGAAGGAATCCAACTTTAATGATATATCAGATATTTTTAAACAAGTCAACATCATTCTTCCTTTATTAGATATAATTAGGCAGATTCCTACTTATGTCAAGTTCCTTAAGGATCTTTGTATGCGTATGCGAAAGCTTAGTGTACAGAAGAAAGCCTTTTTAGATAGTCATGTAAGTTCAATTATCCAGAACAACGCAACTCCTAAGTACAAAGACCCAGGTTCCCCTACCATGTATTGCACAATAGGTAACTACCGTGTAGAGAAACCGTTACTTGACTTAGGAGCCAATGTGAACTTACTTCCGTACCATGTGTAACTCCTTCTAGGTCTTGGTGACTTAAAACCAACCCAGATAACACTTCAGTTAGCTGATAGGTATGTGAAAATTCCTCGTGGTATTGTCGAGGATGTTCTTATTGAGGTCGATAGGTTTATTTATCCTGTGGATTTTGTTATCCAAGATACCCAACAAGTCCCTGACCTATAAAACCAGATACATGTGATATTAGGTCGCTCGTTCTTAGCTACATCTAATGCGATCATTAACTGTCAAAATTGTATTATGAATTTATCTTTTGGTAATATGACTATTGAGATGAATATTTTCAATATTAGTAAGTGCCCCCCCTGAGCTAGATGACACATTCATTAAAGAGGTGATCATGATAGGAACTTTAGTTCACGAGTCATTACGAAACATCTTATCCAAAGATCCATTGGAGAGTTGTCTATCCCATTTATGCTTAGTTTTTGATGATGATAGCACCATTGATCAAGTGAATGCTCTGTTAGACTCTACGCCCGAGTTAGATCTAATAGATGGAAAGATAAGTTCGAACAACTACCAGTTTCAAATTCTACCTTAATTCTTTCTTTAGAAGAGCCTCCTAAGTTGGACTTCAAACCATTACCATATACTCTGAAGTATATGTTTTTAGGCCCATATGAGACTTTGCTTGTAATTGTAGCATTCAACTTGGATAATGATCAGGAAAGTAGGCTAGTTGACGTATTTCAAGATAATATGAAAAATTTAGGATGGACCTTAGCAGATATTAAGGGTATAAGTCCTACTGTTTGTTTGCATCAGGTTCATTTACAGGATAACACCAAACCTTCTAAGAAAATGTTACATCGATTGAGCCCTAACATGAAATAAGTAGTTTGAACTGAGGTGCTTAAGTTGTTAGATTCGGGGTACTATCTACCCCATTTCAGACAGTAAGTGGGTCAGCCCTGTTCAGGTTGTTCCCCAGAAATCAGGTATCACTGTAGTCCAGAATGATAACAATGAGTTAATCCCAACCTGAGTGACCACGAGGTGGCGTGTTTGTATTGATTATAGAAAATTGAACAAGGTCACAAGGAAGGACCACTTTCCCCTTCCTTTCATCGAACAAATGCTAGAGCGGTTATCTGGACATATTTGTTATTGCTTGTTAGATGGCTACTCTGGTTATCAAATTGTTATTGCCCTAGAAGACCAAGAGAAAACCACTTTTACTTGTCCTTTTGGTACCTTTGCTTATAAAGCATGCCTTTCGGGTTGTTTAATTCCCCTGCGACTTTCCAGCATTGCATGATAAGCATATTTTCTGACATGGTAGAACGGTTTTTGGAGGTCTTTATGGATGATTTTTCAGTATTTGGTTCATCTTTTGATGAGTGCTTGCATCATTTGACATTAGTGTTGACTAGGTGTAAGGAAAAGAATTTAGCGCTTAATTGGGAGAAATATCATTTCATGGTTCGATCAGGAATTGTTTTAGGGCATATCGTATCTTCTAAGGGTATAAAGGTATACAAAGTCAAAGTTTACCTTATTAAGAATTTACAGTTTCCCTAAAGCGTAAGAGATATTGGGTCATTCTTAGGGCATGCAGGTTTTTATCGTCGATTCATTGAGGATTTTAGCTTGATTTCTAGACCTCTTTGCAATTTGCTTGCAAAAGATGTTGAGTTTGTCTTTGGTGATGCTTGTTTAGAAGATTTTGAGAAGCTTAAGACTTTAATCACTACCGCGCCCATAGTCCAGGCACCTAACTGGAACCTATCCTTTGAGATCATGTCTGATGCTTCATATTATGCTATTAGTGTTGTGTTAGGTCAACGAGAAAACAAATTACTTCATGTGATTTACTATGCCAACAAAACTCTGAATGATTCCCAACTGAACTATACCACCACAGAGAATGAACTGATAGCCATTTTTTTTGCCTTAGCCAAGTTTAGATCTTATCTCTTAGGTTCTAAGGTTATAGTCTTTACTGATCATGCTGCTTTGAAGTATCTTCTATCCAAGAAGGATACTAAACCTAGATTGAATAGATGGATCCTTTTGTTACAAGATTTTTCTCTAGAAATTAGAGACAAAAAGGGTGCAAAAAAAAAAAGTAGCAGATCATTTTTCTAGGCTTGTTGTGGATTCCCCTGATGATTCCCCACCTGTGAGGGATAGTTTTCCTGATGAACAACTTTTCCTTGTTTCCCAATTACCTTGGTATTGATACGATTTTGGAAAACCTTCTTTATAATAACCGCAATGCAAATGTCTTACTGGTAGACGATGGCAAATACGGGTCGAACCGACAGGGAGCGGGAAAATACTGCAATCAATATTCATAATCGACTAATCAAATATAATATTTTTTGGGATTTTTAAAAAGTAAAAATGAAATAATAAAATGAACTAAATTAAAATTACGCAGTGACGGAATCAGTAACTAGGGAATTCGGTTTCCACCAATTTAATCATGCTAAATTCATACAATCTCCAAACATGTTTTCTATAATACTCGAGACGAATATTGGAATCAACCTCACATCTCGGAAAATAATTCAATAAAATCCTAAAAGTTTAGTTTCACCAATGCAATCTCTTTCGCTTATAATATAGCAATTCTAAAGCATTGTCTATCAATCCTAAAGCATACATCGTCAAAGAATTTAACCCAAGCACGACATATCAATTGAAAAGCAAAAACAATCAAGAAAATCACATAAATAATTAGATGCCAAGCTATATGAAGTGAAATTACTAGTCATTAAATTATACGAACATATTATTCTGGAGTTTACATGATTAATACATAATTAAAATTGGTTTCTACCCAAAACCCTAGTCATAAAATCTAGTAAAACATTGAGATGGATTTCTCAAAACCCATAAAAATAGTTAGCAAAAGAGTGGAGAAAATTAAACCGTTGTCACCCGGTAATAAATCTTTTTCTTCTCTTGTTTATATGCCTCCGACCAACACCCAACACAACTCCACCAGCCGTGAAAACCCCTTTACAACCGCCACAAACCCCAAAACTCTTTTCTGTCCTTTCGGGGTCCCCCGAACTTGCAAATCTCCCCTCTTTTATACCTTTTATGGAGCAAGAAAACAGAATCGACAGGCCCACTTATTTTGTTTCCCAAATTGACGTCATCCAACAATCCTTCTTTTTCACATTTGTTTGGTATCTGTCAGACTTCTTTTAACTTTTAATTCACCATGTCCACCTGACTACATCCAATGGGTTTCACCTCCTCTCAATCGCTTCAGTCACGTGGACCTGCCTCTCTCTTTTCACTCAATTCACTCAATAGCCAAGCTCCTCCATACAAACAAAGCACTCGAACAAAATTACGCCTCACTTTCTTTTCTAACCTTTTAATTTGTTTAACCACTTCCTGTAAGTCTGACTAGCCAGCCACACAAAGAAAACTCAACTTGTTTTGCGTGCCAAGCAAAATCAATACCCAACTATCTACACTTCTCTTAATTTTCTTTTGTTATCCTCCAAGGACAAGCCAGCTCAAGCTGCTTAACCCACTTATACTGTAACGGACATTTTTAGCTCTTTTTTTTGGCCATGTTTTACTTATTACTCCGGGTTCCATATTTATTACCCAAAAAACATAAAAATAACAAAGTTAGTAGAAATTTAAATGCTAGTAAATTTTAATAAGCGGTAATTTGTATAAATTATGTCTGAATCAAATACCCCCAAACTTATATTTTGCTAATCCTCAAGCAAAACTAATCTAAAAAAATAAATAAATCCTAACTCACTTTCCCAGGAATCACGACTACATTTAGCATATGTAACAAGCCTTTAAACCCCTAAGTGGTTTTATCGGATGAGTTTGTCTCGTGAGGGTTTACAAGAGGTATACCCATACCTTTACTCCAACATTTAGCCACTTGTGAACGATTGAGGATAGACACTAAATATTCAATTTAGTTGGATGATAAGTGCATATTTTACATGTTTTGAGTATAAATTTCATGCTAGTATTTGCTAAATTTCTTGTTAATTATTGTATATTATGTTCTTTTTGTAGTTTATCTCTTTTATTCGGTGAATCATCTGAAATGGAGCTACAAATTTTAGAATGTGCGAGAAAAGAAGTGTTACAAGTGAAGAAGGGCCAAAGACCAGGTGGAACCTGTCCAAATCTAGGATTTCTTGTCATCATCTTGTAAAGAACGAAGAGACAAAGCTAACGACGAAGAATAAAGTCATTCTGACTTCATATGAAAAAGTTATGGACAAAAAGAGGAATGAAGCTTGTCGGTTTCATTGAACGGACAAGTAATGAATTTTAAAAGAGAAAATGCTGAAGGAACTATCGAGTTTTACCAAAGGGTGTCATTATTAGAATATCAATATAGGCGCCTGCAACTTTACTATGGGCACCTCATCTTCCTCACCAATTTCGTATCGTGAATTATTTAGGGTTCTTGTTTATGCCAAAAATTCCTTTCAGCTAAACAACCATTCAAACTCTTGGATTCAAGTTAAATAAATGTAAACTAACAATAGAGAAACGTTCTTTTATGTAACAAAGAATCATACTTTTCCAAATTGTTTAAGCTCAATACAATTGATCATCCAGGTTTTGTAATTTCTGGGTTTATAAAATTGTTTACAATTTTCAATTCAATACAGAAATTCATACATTATACCACTACTTCCCATAGGTTTGTACCTAAAAATTTCTTCCCTCCCTTTCTCTGGTTTTTCTTTCTATTTTTTCCGTCCCCTTCTTTGTTGTTTGATCTCTTCTATTTATAGATCTATTTTTCTGGGTCGCTCTTTATGCAACGTGTCATTTTCTATAGCCTGGTCATCGTTTCTGGATCAATTCTTCTTTGGGTCGATCCATCTTGTCTCGATGTATCTATCGTTCTTGTATTTTATCTTTTACTTGGTGCGATCATATAGATGACAAATCACTCTTAATTACTTCCTGATTCGATGCTTTATATGTCCGACGCGTGTTTCCTTATCTTCAAAGACTTCTGTAATCTCGATCATTAAAATAATAGAGTAATTATTACAATTTACTTTCTCGACCATAGAGTAATTATTACATTTTACTTTCTCGATCCTAAAATAATATAGTAATAATAACTTTTTACTTTCCCGATCAGCTATCATTTAATGCTGTTTGTTTTATTCGATGGTGTTCAGCTTTCTCGATCTTATGTGTCATTCATGCGATTCATCGCTTAGATGTCAGGAAACGTCTCGTGTCTTTTTGAAATTTGATATCTTTAATAATGATCCTGTGTTTCTCACCTTTTTTAATCTGGTTGCTTCTTAACTTGATCTTCTTCCACGTGTCATGCTTCTTTAATTTACTAACAGTTCTTCCTGGTGATACATCGGTAATGGCAGTTTATGTTTAATGGCTTCAAGAAGAGAATGGTGGATGTTGGTGAAGATCTCGAAATGACTCACTGATGGAAGTGGCGAGATGAACAGAGTGAAGAACAAGAGAGGATTGATCATGGAGATTATTTCGACGGTGATGGAACTCAGGACAAGAATATGGAACTTCAACTGTTATTCTTAATGCTACCAATAATGGTTGTACCGACGTATATCGAGTTTTGGTGATGATCATTGATCATTGTTTATGGAACTTTGGTGTTGGTTATGTCGATGATTGATATTGACATTGACTGAGTTTGGTCGTGGTGGTTGATGTTGCCATTGGAGGTGAGTCTATGGATGATGGTTGGAGTTGTGATCGAGCAGAGACATTGGAGAAATCAAAGTTGATATCGGAAGTTAATGGGACTGTGATCGAATTGATAATGGTATTCATGAAGATGGAAGTTTGAGTAGTGAGTTAATAGTTTGGCAGGGATGACGAGTTTGATGGATGTTGCTAGTATTGTCAAGAGAAATCAGTGAGGAATCTTATTGAAGATGTTGAGTCTGGATCGATGGAGTTGCTGGTTGAGTGAACTGAAGATGATTCAATGGCAGAGAAGTTGACGGAACTTCAATGGAGTTGTTAGGGTTGGATAGTGAACGACTGAGTCTATGTTGGAGGCAATGAACTCGAGCCTGGAAGTAATGGTATTTGGCAGAGGCAAAGAGAAAATATGAGATATTCACGGAAGTTGAGTAAAGGGGATTGAAGTGAGTTTGCAAAGTAAACACTCGGTCGAGTTACAACCAAAACTCTGATGAAAGTTATTTACGCGATGGGTCACCCATCGAGCGCAAAACCTGAGGCCGAATAGAAAAGCCAGATGGAATAACTTTTCTCGATGGCTCGAGCCATCGATAAGCTGGGCGTACAAAAATGTGTAATGGGCTGAGCTATTCCATCCTTTATGAGCCCGTTAGCTACTTTTGTGACCCATTCTCACGACTAAAGTTTGGCGGTAACTTATTTTAGGCAATTTGACGTATTTCGGTAAATCAATTTTGACCAGGATTTGAGTATAGGTACTTCTACAACTTGAAGACCTATATAAAAAAAAGGTATTTTTAATACTTTTACATACATCTCTACATACATATATAATTTTATATAATTTTTAGATCTAGAGCTAGGTTTTTACATTGAGAAGAGAGATTTTATTTCATATTTTAGGGTTTACTCTTTTTAGGGGAACCCATGTTATTTCTTCTTCTTTCTTGTATCATGAGTAGCTCGTTTTTGTTGACTACGGATGAATTCAAAATTCTAAGTGTGAAGCTTTATTAGTTATACAAGTTTATTCAGAGTTTTAATCTTTATCATTTGTTTTCACTAATTCTAGGGTTTATAATTGACTTTCTAGATTGTTCAAGTGATCAATTGGATTAATCTATTGATCAGTTTAATGCTAGTAGACAGTTGAGAGATCCGTAATTGTCGTGCATCTCCTACATAAATAGAGAATGTGAGACCTTGCAGAGGGATTCTGTGAAGCAATCTTGTGTGAAGATGACACTAGCAAGTGGACCAAGCGTATTGAGTCTAACCACTAGGATCAAACCTAAATTCACAAATTTTAAAGCGTTCGATCGAGTTACACCTTGTAAGCGTACCTCAAGGCGGCTCAGTTGGATAGAATCCAGTGACTAGACGTACCTGTTATCCGGTGATACAAGGAGTTTTAGGGATAACTAAGCGTACTTGTTATCCTACGATTGGTGATGATTTATTCCGACGAAAGATAGATGAGTATTCTAATTCAGTCAACGTTTGGTAACGGCGAATGACTTCCTAATCATATTTCTACTCTTATTATCTTTTTATTGTCTTTTTTAGCTAATTAAACCAGTCCCGCTTATTATTTACTTTTTCTATAATTTTGCTAATCTAAATAACCTATCAGTTACACATCTCTATGTGGGAACGATCTTTACTACCATTTTATTACTAGTTAATTATTGGAAAATATATTGATTAATTTGTTGCACTCACGACACGCATCAAATTTTGACGCCGCTGCCGGAGAGCAGTGGTTAATTGATTTGTTATTTATATTAGATTATTTTAGTAGTTTAGATATTTTCAGGTTATTCTTTAGTGTTTTCAGATTTTTAGGTTTTCACGGTGTTAACAACTCGTTGAAGGTGGACAACTCTCGTCAAAAGCGGGAGGTGAATTCTGAAAACAGATTGTAAGTATCATCTTTGTTTTTATTTATTTTTTAGGTCTTAGTAGATTTTTCGTTTTTCTTGTAAGTCATCATGTTTCCCTACAGAAATAACATGTACGGTGCAGAAGGTCAATCATATGATAATGGTAATCATTAAAGTTTTCAATCTCAATATTATAACAACTACTAACCATACCAGGTGTATTACCACAACCAATCTTTTTGCTATGGTCAATATCCCTAGGAACCTTACGGATATTCTCATACATACCAACAACCTTACACTAACCAAATCAACGATTTTGAGACATTTATATCTGTTGTTATGAATTTAAGAGACACATATAAGTGTCTCAAATCGTGCGTCTGTAATCTTTGACTTCCATAATCCCATCGTTTTTTACTTCACAATAACTCGGGAATCTAATCCCATAGAGATGATAAATCTTCTCCTACACATTAAGCGACACTTATTAAGTGTCTCTTAAATTAATTAACGACACTTTTTAAAGGAGCCAATATTACTTTTCCCGACAATACTAAAGCGACGTATAAAATTAATTCAGAGACGTTTGATATATGTCGCTCCATTTATCTGCAACACTTATATATCCATCTCAATATTTTTGCCATGTATAATATTTTTTTGCTACGCATATATCCGTCTCAAAATTAAATTAGCTTTAAAAAAACTAATTTTTCTCCAAAATCAAAATTTCCTGCACCTGCACATTTAATTATTTGCACCTGAATATAGGCACCTAGCCATTCCATTCTTAATCATGAAACCATAATTCAATGAATTGCAACATCACATATGAATCAATTTATACAAACCAATCAATCAATCTCACAATCACAATTGCAGATTTTCTGCAAGAAATTAAGAAAGGAATTACATACAACTTGTTCAATAAATATATCATGTTATGCTAATCCAACTCTTTTCTTGAGTTTCTTATAATGCCACTTGATGTAAATGGAACCTCTCTCGGAGTCGATTTAAAAAACAAAAAAAACTGGACAAAATAGGACAAGATGATCAACAAACAAAACAGAAACCACTTATATATACGCATTTACAAATCAATCACAAGTTTTCTACACATCTTTGAATGTACAATTGACAAAAAAGAACTGCAACTAACTTACAGCGGTTAGTTACATATGCATTTTGAACTTTTCAGCAAACAACAACCCCTGAAAATTGAAAGTTAATACTCTTTGATGAATGATTTATGTGTTTCTATTAAAAACAAAACATGATTTTTAGTTCAACCTGGAAAAGACGTATAAACTAATACCTTTTCCAATTGCTATAATCAGTTTCCCTCGATAACCATTGAGAGAGTTAAGAATGTACACAATATGAGGCTCCGAGGATGATAAACCTACAAATAAAGAAAAAACGTAGGAAGAAGCACATCAAGAGGATCATTGTATAACATAATAACCTACCTTATGCCCAATAAGGCAAGATGATAATATCTTTGAATCTTAAACTAGGCAGGAAGAGATTGACATTTTTCTTGAAATAATGTAACTGATAAATTTTATGGGGTATCTCACCTCAAGTAGTGTATCTATGGAAATGTTCCAATTTCCAGGATCATGTTCAATATACTACAACTACTTTGTCCCTATTCACCTGATAGACTTGATCGGTTGGTAAGGACCTAAAATGTACCAGACAAGATATGACGCATGCGTTAGTAACAATATGAAACGCAACCAACTACCAAAGTTAACCACTACAAAGAGAATAAGGTAACTGCTGAAAAGGTATACAGTAATATGAGTCATTGAATCAAGGTGAAAAGTTTGATGAAATACCATAAAAGTATAACATTTCATAACTGTTGCTACCAGTATCTTACATAGAAACAAAATATAAATATGATTCAAGTTTCAGTTTTTATAAAATTCACCTGGGCTCTCAACATGAAATTCTCCAACATTTATTCAAGTAGGATCAGAAGAGCACTCACATGTTGGTTACTCATTGGATAACTCAAAAGCATTCACACTTATCAGATTGGAACCGTTATGTGCTTTACTGCTATATGACCAATTTATAATATTAAGTTTAAAATTATATAGTGTGTTGTTTTGTTATACAAAATCTATTTTTCACAAGGAAAGATAAGAAGACCATACGATGTCTAGTAGATTAATTGAAGAGATAAGTGATATACTAACTTTTTTGACCAGAATTGTATGCATGTTGGAGTTTTCTGGAAATTCCTCTTTAAGAAGCTTTCGTTACTGTGAAAACGTAAAAGCTCAATGCTCATCTTTTCTGTTACATCATTAGAGTAGTGCTAATAACCAAGATCACCTTCATTTGTGCTAGATTCTAAATATCAAACAGTCACAGTTTAATTGAATATTAATCTTTAAACAACAATAGAAAATAATTAAGCAAAAACACCGAGACAAATACAAGTTATATATCTATATCTCTAGAGCCATTAATGTCATTGGTTCATTGGTATATTATTTTATATGGGTAAAATAATGCCAAAAACTTTCCCCGCTCCCTTTATTTTGATATGAACTGAATAGTGGTATAAAAACCATCGTTTAACGAAAATAAATGAAAAAACTTCACCCTCTTAGTTATATAAAATAGTCATGGAAAAAACAACTGATTTATTCCTCATGTTTGTTAGGCTTTCATATGTGTCTAGAAGTTAAAAATAACACTGAGATCATTTTATCATGTTCATTTTCTCAAGCCCGCCAGGAGGAAAAATAAAGGCCACCGAACAGGGATTGCTAAAATTACAAGTTAGGATCTTAAAAGAACCTAAGTTGACTCAGATAAAAAATGTGAAAATCCTTCAAAATAGAATAACAAAATTTAAGAAAATCAAGAAGTCTCAATCTACTTAGGTGAAACATCTGTAATGGCATGCGTGGTCTTTTGAGCAGCAAGTGCTTTCAACTTGTTTGTTGTAGTTTATAAAAGCAAACTCTTCAGATGTCTTTGATGCAGCTTCGCATGCAGATCTTGAATTGTAGTGGAAGGAAGTGAAAGTAAAAACAAAATTTCACCACCCTAACTAATTTTGGTTACCCGTAAGTAGCATCATAAAATTCAAGTCATTTATAACAACATCAGCACCGTCTAGCTATGGTTGCATTTAGACTGATTAGACGTTGGGTTGGTTGTCATTTCTGATGACTTAAGGATATATTCACATTTTTATCGTACATAATTTATTATACATACATAAACACCTTCGAGTTCCCTATTATGTTTAGTCGTACTTCACTATCCTTTTGAATTTTAACCTGCAAGCCCATCCCAACATCAACATAAGCAAGATCCTATAAACCATACCATATTTCAATGGAAAAAATCCTGAGTGGTTGACTTACTGATCTATATGAAGTCGAATAAGTTTGGATATCTCCATCCTGGAATTTTATATCATCTGGTATCATCTACAACATTCATAAATAACCAATTCCATTATGCACCTAAGCATTCATTAAAGCCAATTTCTTAATACTACATATAAGAAGAGATCATTTTCTAAAAATAAAAATACTTACATGGTTTGATATAAATATTTGAATAGGACCAGCTTCAGTAAAAAATCCCCATATGAAAGTATTCATAAAGTATATAAAATAACTGAAACATCTTGAGTGTATAAATGAGGTAAATAATTCATTGGATTTCTTTAAGAATGAGGAGGATCACGATATACATGAGGTAAATAATTCATTGGATTTCTTTAAGAATGGGGAGGATCCTGTAATACAAGAGATCGTGAAGGGTTTGTCTAATCCTTTGCATACCTCTAAATCTTTTGATCTTCCTCCAATTGAATTAGTTCCCAAAAAGGTTGTTCTGATTTTTAAGGAGCTAGATCACTTAGGATTGAGTATGCATGCTACAAAAATCCTTAAGAATTATTTTTATTCTAACCATCTACCACTAGATGTGTTTGATTCTAGCACTGTGCAGGTTCACCAAGAGGACCCTAAAGAAGCTTCTGCATTCTAGTTCTTTATGCACTTCCAAGTGTTGAAAAGACTAAGTGTGGGGGAAACTTCCACCAAATAACAGTTTTCTTGTTCTTATCTTATCCTAACGTTTTTTTTGAAGCTGTTATTAGAACTTCAAATTGTTGTCTGGGTGGATCCCCAGATTTTCAGATTGTTGGTTTACGGACGCTAACCACACGGTCAGGCTGAGGATGTTAACCTAAGCGCTGAACGGGAGGAAACCCATTGGTTTTGTATTTCTATCTTTTTCTTTTAATTTCTAGTTTGCATATCATTATTTGATCTCCCATCTTGATCTTACATTGGAAGAGTCAATTTACATTGAGGGCAATGTAAAGTTTAAGTGTGGGGGAGTGATTAAGCATATAGGTTTTTAAAATTCACTTTGATAGGTAGATATGCTTTGAACTTTTTGTATATATTTTTGTATAAACCTCCAACTTTTTGAGATTCTAGAGTCACTTTGTATACTTCTAGCTAAGTTTACATACGGATTTCTTACCGAAACAACTGAACTTAGACGTATTAGAGAACTATATCCTGGTTGCTTAGTTGTTGAGAGGTAATACCAACAAAATGGACTTAAACTGCCGGGAGAGAATACAGTATTAGAGAAATTGATCATTCAATACCAATGAGTGAGGCACCAGACCTTCAATTCTTTATACCTGTCTAAATTGTCCGTTTAGAGTTTTTTCATCTGCGCAAACTCCGGGTAGAATGATGAGCTACCTAACCTTGCACCAATTTCATTCCTATTTTTTGATCTCTTGAGTACGAATTCTATCAATCATGAGGGTGTCATCAGAATTGCTAACTCTATCTTGTAGTCTTATTTGCAGTTGGTACCATTGTCTCGACAACAACAGGTTCATAGAAACAACATTATCATCAACAATCAAAGTAGCAAAAATCATGAAGCAAAGTCGAATACAGTTAAGGTTTACAAGCAACAGTACAAAAAGAAAACTATATATACATGTTGAAGACTAATGCACAAGAGGAGCTATGGGGTGTCATTATTTGAATATCAATATTGGTGCCTGCAAATTTACTATGGGCACCTCATCTTCCTCACCAATTTCATATCGTGAATTATTTAGGGTTCTTCCTGGTGATACATCGGTAATGGCAGTTTATGTTCAATAGTTTCTGGAAGAGAATGGTGGTTGTTGGTGAAGATCTCGAAATGATTCATTGATGGCAGTGGCAAGATGAACAGAGTGAAGAATAAGAGAGGATTGATCATGGAGATGATTTCGGCCGTGATGGAACTCAGGGCAAGAATATGGAGCTTGAACTGTTATTTCCTAATGCTACCATTAATGGTTGTGCTGACGTGAATCGAGTTTTGGCGGTGATCATTAATCATTGTTTATGGAACTGTGGTGTTGGTTATGTCGATGATTGATATTGGCATTGACTGAGTTTTGTCGTGGTAGTTGATGCTGCCATTGGAGGTGAGTCTATGAATGATGGTTGGAGTTGTGATCGAGAAGATACACTGGAGAAAATCAAAGTTGATATCGGAAGTTGTTGATATGCCTTGAATCATTTGTTTGCCGGAATACTACGGGGAGTCCGAGGGGCAGAGCCTAAACGGTATACGTAATGTATTATGACTGGGATTGTTTTCCGCTTCCTAGTCGAATTAGGGTTTATATTCTTTGCCCTATATATAGGCATACGTTGTACCTAGAGAAAGTATCTTTGGTATTCTGCTCAGTAATAAAACTCTGGTTTCTCTGCCGTGGAGGTAGCTAACGTAATAGTTAGTGAACCACGTTAAATCCCTGTGTTCTTTATCTGTTTATCGTTCTCGTTTGATCTCTCGTTATAACAGAAGTTAATGGGACTGTGATGGAATTGATAATGGTATTCATGAAGATGGCAGTTCGAGTAGTGAGTTAATGGTTTGGCAAGGAAGGCGAGTTTGATGGACGCTACTTGTCGAGAGAAATCAGTAAGGAATCTTATTAAAGATGCTGAGTCTGGATCGATGGAGTTGCTGGTGGAGTGGAATGGAGATGATTCAGCGGCAGAGAAGTTGGCGGAACTTCAAAGGAGTTGATAGGCTTGGAAAGCGAACGACTGAGAGTCTGTGTTGGAGGTAGTGAACTCGAGCCTGGAAGTGATGATATTTGGCAGAGGCGAAGAAAAATATCTCTTATATGAGATATTCACGGAAGTTGAGTAAAGGGGATTGAAGTGAGTTTGAAAAGTAATACTTGGTCGAGTTACAACCAAAACTCAGATGAAGATTATTTGCGTGATGGGTCACCCATCGAGCGGAAACCTGAGGCAAAACAGAAAGTCAGATGGAATAACTATTATCGGTGGCTGGAGCCATCGAGAAGCTGGGCGTACAAAAATATTTAGTGGGTTGGGCTGTTCCATCGCTTATGAGCCCGTTAGCTACTTATGTGACCCATTCTCACGACTAAAGCTTGGCGGTGACTTATTTTAGGCCATTTGACGTATTTCGGGAAACCGATTTCAACCGGGATTTGAGTACGGGCAGTTTTACAACTTGGAGACCTATAAAAGAGGCATTTATAATACTTTTACAGACACCTCAACACATATTTATTCTTTTACATAATTCTTAGATCTAGAGCTAGGTTTTACATAGAGAAGAGAGATTTTATTTCATATTTTAGAGTTTACCCTTTTTGGGGAAAACCATGTTATTTTTTCTTCTTTCTTGTATCGTGAGTAGCTAGTTTTTGTTGATTACGGGTGAATTCAAAGTTCTAAGTGTGAAGCTTTATTAGTTGCACAAGTTTATTTAGAGTTTTAATCTTTATCGTTTGTTTTCACTAAATCAAGGGTTTAAAATTGATTTTCTAGATTGTTCAAGTGATCAATTGGATTTAGCTATTGATCAGTTTAATGCTAGTAAAGAGTCGAGCGATTCGTAATTGTCGTACATCTCCTACATAAGTAGAGAATTTGAGACCTTGCAGAGGGATTCTGTGAAGCAATCGTGTGTGAAGACGACACTAGCAAGTGGACCAAGCGTATTGAGTCTAACCACTAGGATCAAACCTAAATTCACAAATCTTAAAGCGTTCGATCGAGTTATACCTTGTAAGCGTACCACAAGGCGGCTCAGTTGGATAGAATCCGGTGACTAAGCGTACCTGTTATCCGGTGATACAAGGAGTTTTGGGGATAGCTAAGAGTACTTGTTATTCTACGGTTGGTGATGATTGATTCTGACGAAAGATAAATGAGTATTCTAATTCAGTCAACGTTTGGTAACTGCTAATGACTCCCTAATAGTATTTCTATTCTTATTATCTTTTTATTGTCTTTTTTAGATAATTAAACCAATCCCCCTTATTATTTACTTTTATTACAATTTTGCTAATCTAAATAACCTACCAATTACGCAGCTCTCTGTGGGAACGATCCTTACTACCGCTTTATTACTAGTTAATTAATGGGAAATATATTGATTAATTTGTTGCACTCACGACACACATCATTGGCCTACTAAATTCTTCGGCTATAAGGATCATTACCCTGTATGAATCCAATTGATGTACGCGAGTTTGCACTCAGCGTACTAAAATTCATATAAGAATGCATAACTCTACTCAAAACATTCCATTGGTAAGTTATTTACCAGTGAAGTAAATATGTTCCACAAATGGTGGGTTGACACCTTTCTTTATATGGTTTACCTTCAAAAAGTAAAAGAAATGTCATTAATTGGAAATGCTACTTATATTAGTCAGTGTGAAAGAATGATAAAAAAAAAGAGATATCATCAAATGATTTACTATTTGAACACCATCCTTATTGGCATGGTGATATATACAAAGAAGGTGGCTACAATAACTGAGATCAAAGGACCAATTGCAGGAACCCAAAATAATTTCTTATACTTCTTTCCATGTTACCGTAAGCTTATGTAAGAATAAGATCCGTGTATATATATTCCTAGAGTTATAAGCTCGATTTAATCGACAAGATAAAAACTTGGCTCTTACTATGTATTTTGCGGTAAACAAGAAAGCCAAGAATGATACACGAATTATTGTTTCCTTTTGTAAATTATTACATATTTTGATATGTACCTAATACATATGTAACCTATCCAACAGTACATGTTGATATGTACTGATGGACATGTACTGTGAAGTCAATTTTTTTTTATATGTACTTTTAAAAACATTCTATTTTATATTTTTTTTTTTTGCAAGGTAGTATATATTGATAAATACCTAATACATATGTAATCTAAGTATCCAGCAGTACATATTGATATATACATATTGATGTCAAATTATAAATTAGGGTTTTACGTAGTACACACCAATATGTATTATTGAATCATACATACAACAATAATCTATTGATGATGATGGTTATTCAAGTACGATATGTACCGGAAGTGAAATTAGAAGTTGTACCTTTTTTGGGTAAAATCGTTTTTTTCCTTTTTGTTGTTAGTTCATGGGAAACAATGTTTTTCTTCCCTTTTGTTGTTAAAAGGGTAACAATGGTTTTCTTCCTTTTTGTTGTTCGAGAAAGAGACTTGGTTCTTCAATTACTTCTCTTGTTGTTCTGATAATCTTTCTTGTTGTAACCATTTTCTGTTGATTTATTAAAAAAAACTCTGTTTGTTGATGATTTTTTGATCTGTTTTGTTGATGGTTGTTGATTAATGTTCTTCAGATCTGTTTTCTGATGATTTTGATTTTGTTATTTTTGATGATTTTTTATTTAGTTTTTTTTTTGATGATTTAAGAACATTGATGATTTTGATTTTCAGAAGGAATCAAATCTGACTTAAAGATTTTGATTTTTTTTTTTATTTTTTTTTTTATGCCTTAACCGAAAAAGAAAAGCAAAACAGTCGGACCGAATGCTTTGGGAACGTGATTTCATTCACACGTTCGGGGGTGATGGGAAGGTAGGTAATTTCCACTTCCTAAAATGTTTTTGGACCTCGGTTAACAAATTTATCCCGCAGGATCCATGACTAAGTTATATGTTCGGTTATGGACCAACCGACAAATCTCCCATATTATATACCCTGTTAAGTAAGCCCGAACCCACAGTACATTGGTCTTGCACTTGGATAGCACACCTTAGGTCCAAAGTTCAAATATCCTCAAGAGTTTTTCTTGGTGAAAAAGCGAGTTTACACATTAAGAAAGGAGCTGAAGCGCTAGCGAATTCAAATTTCCACAAGAATTTTTTGTACAAAAGAATTAAGAAAATGTCTAATTGTTTGATGCAGTAGCGAGTTTAAATTTCCACAAGAAGTAACTTGTACGAATCTAAAAACTATTAAATACTTTCATATATGCGTACATATAAGAGGACCCGAAAACTAAATTTAAAATCTCTTGGTGAATGAATCTCATCAAACTGTACCAACGACTTAGTAATAATTCATTCACCAGGGAATATGGGATCAAGTTTCTAGTAATTAAAACCTCAAAACGACTATTGTACATAAATATTTATAAAGGTGTAAATTGGACCGTGCTAGCACGTTTACGGCATAGTACAACACGTTAAAATTCGAGCACATCACACCAAGTGATCTGGCAGGACACAGTATGTTAGCTTAATGTGTTGTGTTGTGCCAGACTATTAGGCACATTGGCATATCACAACACGCGGCTCGGATAAGCACAACATGCGGCACAACACAGCACGTTAAGATAACACGTCATAACATGCATAAAACACTTCACAAAACGGTATAATACATCATATTTCATGTATATATTTCATTAAAGGGTTTTTATTTTAGCCAATATATGATATTTTATATTCGTTATGTTAACGTATTTCTACAATAATATATATAATACCTAAATATCTAAAAAATATTTTTATTTGAAAATATAAAATAAACGGAGTGGTATAACATAACACATCACGGTTATTTTTCTGGCATAACAAAATACATCACATCATCTAACACAGTATAGCACAGCACAATACATTTAAATCTCTGATACAGCACAACACAATACGCAGTATGCTAAATATGAAATTTTATAAACTGTGTTGCGTTGTGCCGGCACTTTTACACATTTGTATATTTATAATACCTGCAAGTTTTAGTTAGGTTTGAAATATTTAACTTGTACTACCATAAAAGTAAAAAGCACATTGACTCTAGAATTTAATTTGTCACCATTCCTTCGATCAATGTACATACTTACGTGTTTCTTTATTTACTCCTTGTTCAATGCTACTTTGTTGCTTCAAAAAACTTACTACTCTATTCTATTGGTATATTTATTGACTTAATCCAGCCTTAATTGCTAGATATCTCATTAAAAGACGTTGTTTGGATCCCCATAAGTTACTCAAACGAGTATGTTACTTCCAATAGTGCTCAAACTTTACACCCTTTTCCCCATTCCCACATACTTATATATCTTACATGTGGCGACCTGCTACTGGAGGAAATAGATTCTCTCTTCGTCGAATATGTAAAATGTATTCGAATGTAAAAATTGGCCGTTTTTTATAGCACCATCGTTAAATAGCACCACCGTTGTTTTTTATGGTGACGCCTAAATTTGGAAGGAGGCTAGGAAGGTATTCGGGGAGTCGAATAGCACCTCTGTTAATCAAAATGTAAAAGTCGACGGTTTTTGATATATTTTGAGAGTTTAATGTTAGAGTAAAATGTTACCCCGAGCATAGGATTGTTTCTCATTTTCTATTTTTTTTTAACAGGAAATAGCAAATTCAATCAAAAAGAAGTCACAAAATATGACCAAAATACAAACTAGAAAATCAATAAGACTAGCCGTTGAAAACGGCACCCAATTACAAATGACAGTAGATAAAAAAATTTCCTAAACAACTTTACCACATTAAATTTTACGATGAGCAACATGAGTAGGAGTGGTGTTTAAGAATTAAAAGTGCCAATTCCTGACCTTCTTGTAAAGAAGGCCACATCACCGGATGTAAATTAGGAATGGGTTTCTACCCTTCCTATTTTTTGTCTCCTCTTCTATAGGAGGATATAGCAGGAAGGGTTTTTCCCCGTAACATAAAGCTCAGCTAGTTTTTTTTTTCTTCTATAAATAGCTTTTACCAAAATAAAAAAAAGTAAAAAAAAAAAGAGAGTTGAAAAGTCTTATCGGTTTGGTAAAACACGTGTTAGTCTACAAAAACGCCAGAGACTGACTCATGTTAGAAATGGGTTACCCATACTGCATACCCGACAATCTTACCCGAGTTACGCTTCCTAAAGTTACTTCCCTAAAACGCATGGTTTTAAAGTTGCTTCAAAGTAGTTGATTAATATCACTGTCAAGAAAGAAAATAGACATTAAAATCACTTCAACCCATTTGAGCAGTTACAAGTTCATTGATCAGTTTCTTTGGCTTTCGACTAACAATTTTTTTGGTCGAGTCTTATACTAACATTTGTTGTACTATTTTGGATGAAACCAACATATTATATGAATTCCAGACATGGAATGCCTAGTCAGTCCAATGCACCAAACATTAAGTGGCAACAAGATAATAGAACCACCACCTTGCACCAAAAATTAGGTAGTAAGGGTAACTGCAGCGGTGCGACTATCCTATCGAGTAAATATCAAATTTTGTTTGGTATTTTGCTTAAAACACACAGCGGTAAACGAGTAAATTTTACTCGCACGGTCTTCTTAGTAGCCGTATGATATTGAGCGTAATGTTATATGGCCGTAGATAACACGGACGGTTAACTATGTTATCGTATGTTTGTACTGCGTTCATTTAGAAGATCGTGGAATTATACGCTCATTTAAGTGACATGCTAAATAAAATACGCTCACTTAACGATACGTATCATTGAGTGTTTAGTTGGGTGGCCGTATAGTGGAGCGGCTACTTATGAAACCGTATGAGTTACCAGCGGTCAATTGGGAGACCGTGCCTGGGCGGCCATATAAGAAGCCGTGTGACCAGTCAATCTTCTCATCTTATCACTGCAATCATCTATTCAGTTGATTAGTAAGTGGTCTGTATAGGAGTTTTTGTGGAGTTTTAACAAGATTAAAGTTTAATTTATAACAAGAAGCAGTTGTTGACTCGTCGTAACATTAATGCTGGATTTTGCATGCATGATTTGATAGGTTTACTGAATCATTATAACATATGCAGGTTTGCATCAGAGGTTTTCCATGATTTACAAGAGGAAGTGATGGCAACAGCTGCTAGAAGTCATAAAATGATAGCTCGTGTAAATAATCAGCTACCGTATGAAATTCACACGGTTCACTGGGTGACCGTCTGATATTAGGAGGTTGGGCGGCTTCCTACCAGGCCGTGCGTCTACCAACCTCATTCCTAAGACGCTGTTTAGCTTTGGACGGCTTCCTACCAACCCGTGCGTCTCCAATGCGGTTTCCTAACAGACCGTGTTAAGAGGCGTATAGTTAGATGACCGTATCTTTAAGGGACGATGTTGCATGTGACCGTAGTATCAGGCGGACATTTAGATGACCGTAGTACCAAGCGGTTTTCTAAGGATACTTCTGATATAAATACGGTTTCCTAAGTGAACGTATTAGACATATGCTATCTCACAAGGCCGTGCGACTATACTTATAATTTGGAGAAAATTCACTCGGTTACTGTAGCTAATATGGACTAAAACTCATATTTCCTCTCCCGTTGCGGTTGCAGTCTGACGAGTAAAGAGAAAATTTTCTTTTTAGTCTTTACTCTAATCGTCCGCTGCAGTTGCTCTAAAAGAATCGTATTTGTCGGTAGATGTTTTTTTCACTCCAAAAAATTGTTATGGGAAGAACTTATGACTTTGGGTGCAGAATAATTTGGAAGCGGTGGTGAATTTCTCTTCCTGAATACAAATATGGAATCGTTTTAATTTAATTGATTAATAAAAATGAAAAGGAAAAATTAATATATGTTATAAACTAAATCAAAAGATGAACTATTGCACAAAAGAAATATAGAGAGAAGAAGAGGGAATTTCTCATTACTAGATATTAGTATACATTACAAAGGAATGAGCCTCAATTTATAGGCTAATACAAGAGAGGATGATAAAGATAGCATTAACATTAGGAAGTAATGGAATGCATTCTCATAACTAAGGTATTAAACCTAAGTTATTACACTAAATGTGGGGGTTACCAAGAAGTGAAGAGGTGGAAGGGGAGATGATAAGGTGGTGGTGTAAGAGGGGTGTAAGAGTGGTGGAATCCACCAAAGAATTAATTTACAACACTTCCCCTTGGATGACACCACTCTAGTATGATATTGCCTCGTTAAAACCTTGCAAGGAAAACCCAAAAGTGATAAAACCTAGACGAAGGAAAAAGAGTACAAATCATATCATGGTGTTGGACGCGTCAAATATTGCCTCATTAAAACCCTGCTAGGAAAACCCATTGGGAAAAAACCAAGCGAAGGAAAAAGAGTACAACACGCATAAATTTCCGTCACACAATACCGATGTTCTCCCCCTGATGATGTGCACCCAAAGAAGTATAGAAAGACTGATTACATAATGTTGATCTTCAAGTAGAATCACTGACCGTCTTTGTTCAAAACAAGATATAAGTTTGTCTTCAATAATGTCTTCGAATATCTCTTTAAGCAAATTTCTTCAAGTTCGTTGCCTCATCAAAACCTTGTCGGGAAAACCCAGAAGGAAAAAACCTTGACTAAGGAAAAAGAGTACAACTGTAGATAGATTAAGAAAAGGAGTTGGACATATATATATATTGCCTCGTTAAAACCTTGAGAAGGAAAACCCAGTTGGACAAAAACCTTGACTAAGGAAAAAGAGTACAACTCGTAAATTCCAATATATCCTCCAGCAGAAAGAAGATATCTCAGTTGATTTACCACAAGTAGCTAATCAGTAACCATCTTCAGCTCAAATTTTTTTTTGTTGGTAATGGAGACCTTTATGTTGCCATAACTTAATTTCAAATCTCAAGTTGAATTGTCTTTGTCAAATTCCCAATGGTTGATTTGTAGGATCTGATATAACTTTTATTCTTCGTAAATTCCTTTCAAACAATAATAGATGATCATCGTTGTTGCTGCAAAAAGGATGTTGTATCGTCTAACAGCAAATGGAAACTAATTATCTGTAGTTCATTACTTACGAGACTTTGGATAAACCGTCAAAGCAAAGATAAAATGTTAGAGGTACTACAAAAACCAATATACACAATGCCTCCATATTAGTGCTAATCAAATTCACTACCGAACAATTTCAAGTATAACATATAAAGTTTTACATAAAATCAAGCACAAAAACAACTTGTAATTAGTACGTAATACGAACCAGAGAGAGTGTTACATACCCGTTACCGAGATGAAAGTAGATTGCTATTACACAAGTTTTATTAGGAGGTTACATACTTATCCATGTAAACATGTCAAAACTTTCTAAAGTTGACAAAATCATGGACCATTATAATGCTTAATAAGTTTGATACATGATTCCAAGATCTTTTATCTTGAATTCTTTCAATAAGGAAGTATAACATGTGATAATCTTTTAGAAGTTTACACGAACGTTATCTTCGATAACAAACAATTATGTCATACTATAACATGTAAAACTGGAAAATAATAGTTTCCCTTAAAATTCATCTATCAACGGGGTACACAATACTTACCAAAGTATTGGGTATTTTCAAATCACTTAAGAGTAGAAGATGTAATTTTACAGATCTCAAGTGTCTGTAGAAACTAGATGCCACGAGTGGCGCTGTGCAATTAGCGTCCTTGTTCCTCTCGTCTCACTTTCATGCAAACTAATTAAGCATCAAACTTGTAACCTTCCGGGTTCACAATTTTTATTTATGTCCAAAAATGTTTATTAGTGAGAGGACAACCAAATATGGATGCCTTTCACCCATATTAGTCAACCATACATATTGTCGACACTTCACGGCAGTTTCTCTGCGAAAAAGGATTTTGTCTATAATACATGTATGGTTGTCGCTACTCTGAATAAATGTTCGACAATAACTACGATTATGTACGCGTATAAAAATCATTCTTTAACATCGACACCACTTGTCCACTTAGGAATGAATTCCTCTTTAGGAGATAAATATGGCTCGGTAATTAAAGATCGTAGTTAAATAGTCTCATTGAGAACATTATCAATAGCCTCCCCAGGAGAACTATTTGGATCCAGCGTGATTGGCTTCCTCTATCAAGGAATATATATTATTTTTATTTTTATTTTTTTTCATCAACAATTCAGATGAGTTGTAGACGACTCAATTATTGTTAACTCATGGCATGCCCTGCAGGGACATAAACTAATGCCAAAATACGTGCAACAACAAATGAGTTTTAATTATTCTTCTTGTAAGAATAAAATGCTTCAAGCATATCATAATGAATGAATAACTTCTCCACCTTATACCGAATTGGTGCAAGAATTATGATGAGACCAATTCATGACGTTCTTATAACGACTGCTTTCCTCCCTCTAACGACGGGAAGTCTCATCACATCTAGTATTATTCTTGCAAAATATATTATGGGTGAGTGACCTTGGATCAAAGTAGGTCATCCGAAAAACTTTTTTTTTCTTCGGATTGTTCATCATAATATTACAATTAATAATTCTAAATCACCCATGCTCATATATGTAATTAAAATTTGACAGCGTATACTTTATCAGTGTGCACCCTGATTAGCATTTATTATAAACGATAGTAGTATTGGTACGTCTACCAAAATTTGAGCGGGAAATTCCGCTTGATTGGTACTAATCAATCAATATGTCGGAAACGTTTAATGCTGTAAAAAATTGTGCTCTTGTAGCAAAGAATATGACATATATTTTGAGTTTTGAAAATAAAACCATTAACAAAAGTATTTAGTAACTATAGGCTACTTCGGGAACCCAGAATTTTACGGATACCTAAAATCCAAAAAAAAATCATAGACCACTTCTGGAGTCTATATTTATGGATTACTGCGGGAACCCACAATAATTTGGATTGCTACAAAAATTTATAATTTGCATGTTAGACTAATTCTGGAGTTAATAACATCCCATGGATTGCTTCTGGAATCCTTTTTTTTTTTTTTTCAAGACCAATAATTAAAATAAACAAAAATCAAAATAAATAAAGAACATACACAGATACAGTACCAACATAATTTAAATATCAATTTTGTCATCTTCGGGTTTGACGAAATATTCATTGCCAGTGTACACGTGGACACATTATTTGTAAAATAAAATTGTCTTAACATCAGGGTCATGTTACTTCAGGAACCGCGGATAGAGACATGATGTCACTTTGTTACGGGTCACTTCAGGGACCGATCGATTAACCGAGTGAACTTCCTTTGTCCGTATTGTGTCACACTGAGTTCCAACTTCAGGTGGAACAGTCTTTTTTAATAATAATAAAAAAAAATGTACTAACATGTTCATGAATATCCTTAGAATAGTTAAACAAATAAATCAGATTATTTGCTTAGAATAATTAAAAAAATATATTTTGTAAGATAAAAATTATATCTTAATTTCTTACCGCTAAGGAGAGCTAGCGTGCTGATAACGTGTTATAAACTAAATCAAAAGATGAACTATTGCACAAAAGAAATATAGAGAGAAGAAGAGAGAATTTCTCATTACTAGATATTAGTATACATTACAAAGGAATGAGCCTCAATTTATAGGCTAATACAAGAGAGGATGATAAAGATAGCATTAACATTAGGAAGTAATGGAATGCATTCTCATAACTAAGGTATTAAACCTAAGTTATTACACTAAATGTGGGGGTTACCAAGAAGTGAAGAGGTGGAAGGGGAGATGATAAGGTGGTGGTGTAAGAGGGGTGTAAGAGTGGTGGAATCCACCAAAGAATTAATTTACAACAATATATTTAATGAAAACCAAATTTTGGTTATAAAATTTCAAAAACGAATAATTTGCTATCTAAGAAAACTTTACTTATCGGAGTAGTATTGAACATGTCTAGATTCAAAGATCAAAGCATAAGTTCCGATTTAATCCTTAGGAATTTGACTACGACGAAAATTTAAATCGGCAAAAATTTCAAGTAAAATATATATATCCAGTCAATTATGCATTAAAGTATGTGAAGTATGGGAAAAAATTAGAGCGACGTTAATTTGTGTTTAGGGTGTTTTATATGTACGAAAGCAGTACAAAAATATCTAATAATTAGTGGAATGATCCCTTGATTTAAAATTTTAGATTTAATTTGTTATTTAATTTCTCCGTCATCGGATGTAAGTGATTTAATGGTTGATAATATTTTTTTGATTTTAAAAATCTCATCTTGATTGACCATCCATCCATTTATTTATGATGGTAAAAAAATTAAATAAAAAAATTAAATTATGAATTTAAATTGAAGAATCTGCACCCAATAACTAATACTCTATTAAGAAAACTTACAAATGAACCTTTATTGGCTATTAAAATATTTTTTAATCATCCACTATTTAAATTTTAATTTAAAAATATTATCTCAACGAATGTGGTTTGTGAAAATTAGAAATATATGATTTAAATTTGTGGTACGATGCCCTTTCAAGATACAATAGAATAACCTGGTTAAATTGGGGTCTATAGGAATTATTTTGGCCCTACTAAATTTTGTGTCTACACATATTAGTAAATAAGGGGTATCTATTTTTGCACGAAAATACTAAATTACCCTCTACAAAAACCTAAAATTACAAACTAAAAGTAAAACCAATTACTTAAACGAATTAATCTAACCCATTTCGTATTCTTCATCAACCGATTCTTCTTATTCTCTTCTACTCTTTTTTCTACTCTTTTTTTCCATTTCAAACCAAAACATCGACCCAGAATCGTTCTATGTGGACATTAACATCGAACGATTCTAGGTCGAGTTACAACTGGACATTTATGTGAATCGTTGGATGTGGACATCAGTATCGAATGATTCAGGGTGGAGAAGAAACCCAGTGTGTCTGTTGTTTTTTTAGCCTAGAATTGTTGGTTATGAATACCAACATAAAACGATTCTAAGTTGTATCAGAATCGTTGGATGTGGACATCTATATCTAACGATTCTTGATAAAAAAAATCCTCAATATTTTTGTTGGTTTTTTAGCCTAGAATCATTGGATATGAACATCAAAATTGTGAGACCCACACTTTAAGACTGTCTTAACTCTTATGGTACGCCTTTCTAAGTTTTGGGTATTTAAGTTTAATGCATGGATGGTGCCCGCCCAAACTTAATGTATGATTGCCTTAATAGATATATTTACATGCATGAAAGTCATATATCCCACGAAGAGGGTGTTAGTATCTCTTTTTAATAGATTTATAAGCCCTTAATATACAGTACTTCCTTAGTTTTTGAAAAAATATTACTATTTTTTTTCATTTTAACTTTTTAGATCAATTTAACAAATTGATAGTAATTATTTTCATGAAAGGGAGGTAATATTATTTTTGATCGAACACTAATTTGGGTGTATTTGGGGAAAAATCACCATTACCATTTCTTCCTCACACCCACTATATTACGACAGCAGTGCTTCCCTTGCGATGTCTATACTGCAAAAATCTTACCATCTCGCTATCTCCCTCTTTCTCAACTTTCTTTCCAAAACAGTTTTAGGAATTTCCATTTAGGGGTTTTTACTCAATTCTTTTGCATGTATAAATTGAAGCTTAATAACGATGGATTTAAGCTCAAACTATTGATGTGGGGATTTTCCACATATACTTTCCCTTCCCTCCCTTTTTCTTTCTGTCTTAAAAAGTAAATAAATAAATGGGAATTCGATTTGAGGTAACCGGTTTTAACTGAATTGATAAAGGTAGTTCTTATTAATTTCATGAGAAAATCTGTAATAAGAATGGGTACCAATTTGTTTTGTTTTTGGGTAAGAATGAAGAAGTGATGTTGCTGCTAGATTTTTATGGTCATGTAAGAGAGAGATCATTAAGAATTTCAGATGTTAATACGAATAAGGAGAGACAGTAATAAACACTCATTTCCTCTCTTCCATTCTGTGATTTTATTGGCTTTAGTTAAAATAGAAGCGGAAAGAGTATGAAGAATTTTAAGAACAAAGAAGAATTCAGTGATTTACACACCTCAGATGGATATGGAAAAGATGGGTTCGTTGAATAACGGAAGTGATTTACCATTTTTTTGTAGTTTACTTTAATCTACATCTTGGGTATTGGTATGTCTCAATCTCATCATCGTTTTTCTTCTAACAATTGTTGGTAAATTGATACTACTGATTGTGCGTAAGAAATTTGGTACAAATGTGTACCACTAAATAGAACTCTTATTTGTCTTGGTTTGAATCAATTAATTGCTTTTCTTACACTTGAAAGTGGATTTGTATAACCAAATTTTGATTTAGTGTGGAATCTCTTAAACTACTAAATCGATTTAGATATTGGGGGTAAACTAGTAGTGCGTATACAGTGCTAGTAGAAATGCCTGAACTACGGTTCGTTGGAATTGTGTATAGGTGAAAACTGAGTTAAGAATTGGATGGTGTTCATTTAGAAACATTTTTTTTTGTTTACGACACATAGAATATCTTTTGATGAGTATCTATGAATGTGATTTTGCAAAATCTAGTGAACTGATGTTGTATATCTCAGAATGTTAATGTGGAGCTAAGTTTACTGTGTTGTTTTCAGTGACGCCGTGATCAAATTTAGGTTCCTTGTTTCAACTGCCACTACTAACTAATTGGTGTCACCAAAACCAGGTGATTATGTCATGCATGTTCTTTATAAATTTTGTATATTAAGGTTTTAAATATTATAATCTTTTGATTTTGATTTCTATGTAACTTGATATTCATAGAGTTATGTATAGGCATGCAGTATACTGACCCATGTGAAGCCTGTTCTATGGCTCTATCAAAATTATAAGTGTTTCCCTTTAGAGATTTTCGGATGTGCTTAATACTGCGTGATGTGTTCTACATTTATTCTTTTGGCTATCTTGTTGGGTGTGAACTTAATTGTCTTATAGTGGGAAGGGCTTTACTTAGTTGGTTTTAAGTGTGTAACTAGTGGGGAGTTACTGATACTTTGTAAAATGAAATATGGGTGGCTAGAAAGAGAATTGCTAAGTTTTCCATGAATGACTCCTAAGCTTGCTGATTTTGTACCTAAGTTGATCTTAGAATCCAGCCTTGTTCAGTGTAAATCTATGGCATGCGGGTACTGTTTAGTTCTATTATATGCCACATAAAACACCCATTTCCAAATAGGAAAATACTTATGAACCGTGTTTACGCTAGACCGTTTGGTATTGCTATGCTTGATTTTTACTTTGTTGAAAATGAAAAGAGATATATGGCTTGGTGGGATTTAAATAAATGTAGCTCTTGATTATGTCGTTGTAATTTCCTACGCTTCTTGGTGATAGTGTGTGAAATTATCAGTATTTCAATATTATCGCTATTCTAGAATAAATTTATAGTCTTTAGTATTTGGTTCGTCTATCAGAGCATCTGCAATCGTCGACTATTTTGACGATTAAAGATTATCTTTCATCGATAGTTGGCAAAATGCAGCCACAGTCGTCGATTAAATATAGTATTTAATCGAGAAAAATTACTGTCCGAGATTAAATCTTGTCGTTGATCGACGACGATAAATTATAGTCGCGCGAAATCATAAGCCCTCGCCTGTAACCGAACGATTTCCCAGAGTCTCGCTTAAAAATACGGGCGAAGAGTTGGCATTCTGCCAGCTCAAGCGGGATTCTAAAGTTCCGCTCCACCAGACGATACCCCAGAAGATCGCCTACACATAAGCGAGTTGCTGAGATACCACTCAAAATTTTAAAACACGGGTGGTAAGTGAGATTTGGACACGTCGCTTCAACAAGCGAAATAGTGGGATACCGCTTGGGGAGTGGGCGAGGTTCTGGGATCTCGCCTGTATGGTTTTTTTTGAGGCGGGAGACCACAATCTCGCTTGTACCAGCCGAAGTGTTAATGTCTTGTCCGTTTTTCCAAGCGAGAGAATAGTACCTCGCTTACCACCAAACGACATGCTAGTTTCTCGCATGATCATCTCCCGCTGTTTTTATCCCGGATCAAAAATCAAATTTTTTGATCTTTGATCGATGGGTTTAATCACCCCATCGTGGATGCCCTTAGACAGAAGATGGGAAAACGTATTCTAGCCATCAGCTTTCACTGTCCATACATTTGTGACATCCCTGTTCCCATTTGAACACTCTTTTCCATTTGTTGTCGTGCCTGGATTGGCATCCTTAAGAGCATTTGCAGACACTAATAATGATCCATTCTCTTCCAATGGGTGCTTTCCATTGGCATAGAAATGTTTGTTGGAGCCTTTTCACATGGTGATCTCCTTACATTTATATGTCAACTTGTTTTGAAACTGACTTTGTCATAGTAAACGATATTCTTTACGTCATGTTCGCTTTGGTAGGGGACTTATTGAGCAGTCAGTTTGTTTTAGAAAATTTATTGATGCTTGCTTGGTGTTTTTTTTTACTGCTCTTAAAGCACTATTTACTCATGCCTAGATGATGACTTTAATGTTTGGTTTATAGTTTTTGATGAGTGTAGCATTTAAAAGTGCCTAACTGTAGAATGATGCTTAAGGTGTAATCTGTTGAATGGTGTTAATTTATGTGGCCAAATTCTCATTCTAAGATCAATTTTATATATTAGAATAATAAATATTTATTGGATGATGGATTGCGGAGATAATATCATCATCATTTTGGTTGATTTTTTTTTATCATTTTTACTATACTGTTGGATATCATCAAGTTCGGGTTTGGGTATGCTAATTAGATAGATTCTTTTGAAATGTGTTTATTGCCTACGATAATTGTATGATTACAGAATCTGATATTCATGTTATATTACTTTGATATTGTGTAGTTTAGGATATTTGTAGCTACGTAATTTGTACTATCCACTGCAAGAGATGATTGCTACCAAAAAGAGGTAGTTCATATCATCTGAAAAGAGATAGTTGCTACAACTGTTGGTGGTTCATAATATCTTAATAAATGGAGACAAACTACGGTTTTGCTTGATCCTTTCCAGCTACGGATATGTTATTTAGGATCATGCAGATGTCGTGCGTCTTTTAAAACACCAATCGTCAATCAACAAAATGATTTTATGGCCGCTGGATGGAGAAGCACCCGAAGTAAAAATGATTTTCGAAGAAACAGGGTTGATGTTTGGAGTCGACAACTTCGTGGTTTGGTATGACAATCCCCTTGTTTCTGCCTTCCTCGATAGATATTACACGGAAACAAATACTTTTCATCTTCCATTTGGGGAAATGACAATAACCCCAAACAATGTGCAGTTGATCACGGGTCTTAGCGTTGGAGGTAAAGCCGTTATAGGGCCTAACTATGTGAATGAGGTTAGTTGGGAGGACATCTACAATTTCACCTCTAAGGTGTTTGGTTGGGATGCGGACAAGACCACGAGGGAGATGACGGTGGTGACAGACAAAAAACAGAGAATATTCCATCTCAACCACCTTAGGTAAGAGTTATCGGGAACAAAGGATCTTCATGAAAGAGGTGAGATGACCTCGCATCGTATCACTGGTACCGCCACCGCATATATACTCTACATCTTGGAATCTGTTATCTTCCCCAACGTTTCCGGTTCTCGGGTGAACGCCAACTACATCCAGTTAGTGGAACTATTAGGCCGAGTCCGCAAGTACTCTTGGGGCAGTGCTTTGATAGGATTTCGGAAAAACTATATATAATAACCGCAATCGCACGTCATCTACAATGCATACAACGACAAGTACGGGTCGAACCCACAGAGAGTGGAAAAATACCGCAATCAATATCTCTAATCAACTAATCAAGAATGATGAATAAATTAAACTAAACTAATAATGTAAATGTACTGAAAGATTCAATAACTAGGGTTTTTAGTCGTTGAGTCTACCTCGATATAAGAATGACCTCTATCCCTGACCCAACTTGTCCCAAACTTATGTCTTTTACTCACTCCCACTTCATTCACTACTCAAATAGAGCCGGAGAAATAGATTGGGAAATGGATGAAGATTTGAAGCTCGTCAAGTCGTTCATTCCCGTCTTCCGTGAGCGCCCGTTCAAAATTTATTCGATGTTTTGGAAGAAAGTCAAAGAATTCTTCTATGAACGTACCGGGAACCCTAACCATAGCAAATGGAGAGATCTAGCGTCTAGATTATAGATCATCATTCTTGAGACTAAGTAACTGTTAGCGCATTATGTTACATTTCTAAATTCGCGCTAAATGATAATGTAACTATAGTTTAGGATATTAGCGCGTTGCATTTCTAAATTCGACTAAGTCATTTGGTCCAACAAAATTCATATTTTAAATTCAGTCTTCAATAATCCACACAAACCAGTCGATTGTGATTAGTTTTGTTAAATTTGTCTTCATTCTCTAAGAGCATCTCCAATAGAGGATGAAAATAATATTTTTTCACGACACCTAGGATTTTATATCCCTATTTAATATAAGTTCATTTCTAATAGTTATGTCCTACAAACTAGGAGGGATGAGATATTAAATACAAAGGTGTTAAAGAAAGTATTAACTACGTCTTCGGATTCACCTTCATGTCATATATATATATATATATATTTTTAATAATTATTTATATCAAACGGTTACGATTTTATTATATAAGACACTCTAAAGGTTAATCTTATATTATTGAAGATAATTTTTAAACGATAGAGTCCTACACTTGTTATATACGTAACCTCTCGTAAACAAAGGTCTTAATAAAAATTATATGTAGGAGTTTTTACACCGTCGGGGATACTCTATCCAAAACTTATAAGTAGTGTTAACCAATATCATTAACCCAAAAATCGTTTTAAGAATAATATTAAATTTAGAGATCTGGTAATAATTTTTGAAATTTAAACTCATACAAAAACTCCCAAATGAAGTAAAGGTAAATACAAAAAGCAAGGCATGTGACTGAACCCCACAATCACTCCCTCTTCTCTCTCTACATTCACTATTTCCTTGCTCCCAAAAAACGAAACTTACGCTCCCTCAGGTTTTTAAAACCCTTCCTTTCATTATAAAAACAGTCATAACCCTCACATTACTTGGTCACACCAAAAACTCCTCTCTTCTTGTCTCAACTCTTTCATTTCATTTCATTTCATAGCCTCATTCACAACATACATTTTTTTGATTGATCTCAGAGAATGGCTCATCCAATAACACCACTATCACCACCATTAAAAGATGAACTAGACATTGTCATACCAACCATACGAAACCTTGATTTCCTAGAGCAATGGAGACCCTTTTTCCAACCATATCATCTGATTATTGTTCAAGATGGTGATCCTAACAAAACTATCAAAGTACCTGAAGGTTTTGATTATGAGTTGTATAACAGGAATGATGTTAATAAGCTGCTTGGTCCCAAAGCTAGTTGTATCTCTTTTAAGGATTCTGCTTGTAGGTGTTTCGGTTTCCTTGTTTCTAAGAAGAAATATATCTTCACCATTGATGATGATTGCTTTGTAAGTATACATCTAATCTAATTTAATCCACTTTTTTTTTTTTGATTTTCTTTTGCTAGTGTGATTCGATTCATGGTAATTAAGATTCGGGATCAACATTTTTTTTTAGTACATTTTTCAGCCTTGTTTTTGGTACAAGTAATTATGGCATTTTCATGCATCCCAAACTTTTTCAACGGTTGTGGTTTTTGCTATAAATTCATGTCTGTAACTAACCTTGTTAGTAATTCGGAATTCGATAAACATATAAAACATACGTGTATTATTCGGATTCGTAAAAGTCAAAATCGATTAAAAATTTGATCAACGGTCCGTGATACGACAATAGTTCAGAACGGTATACGTATGTATATAACTCGTTTTATTAATTTAAATTCGACACTTAAAATTCGTTATATATTAATGAATAAAATAAATATGTTTTAAGTTAATTTGATAAAATAAATAAAATAATATATGATTAAATGAATATATACATAATATATCTAGATTTAACACCAACAAACATCTAGTCCAGAGTTGGTTGAAGGCACTGTGAAGAATGAATAGGTTGAGTGTTCAAAGCCCAACTTTCACATTTTCTAAAAAAAGCTAAAATCTGGATTATAAAGAAGATATGGGCTGGGTTATATTATAAAGAATATATCGGCTTGAATACAACTTGATCGGTGGTGGGCTATACGAATGCACTTTTGCTGAAGTAAATCACATCGAATCAATCGGACGAATAATACGGTAATTCGCGAATTATTCGCCAAGGCCACAAGATACGGTATATGGTTCGGTGTTGGAATAATTCGGGCATATTATTCTTGGACGAATGATTTGGTAAATTTCGCCGAATTCTAACTATGGTCTGAAGGCCTTGTGTACTGGTACAAAAATATGTGGGGCCCACTTGGTCTTATGGGTCCCAAAATTACGGTCAAAAGGAGTCAAATTCATCTTGACTTTTGTCAATAATTTTCTGTTTTGATGTTGTTGTTGTTGGGGTGGATTTGTTTTCTCAGGTTGCAAAAGATCCCACTGGACAAGAAATCAACGCGTTGGCGCAACATATCAAGAACTTGTTAACTCCATCAACACCATTGTTCTTCAACACTCTGTATGATCCATTCAGAGAAGGTGCAGATTTTGTGCGAGGATATCCATTCAGCTTCAGAGAAGGGGTTCCAACTGCTATTTCTCATGGTTTATGGCTCAATATCCCTGATTACGACGCTCCAACTCAGCTCGTCAAGCCTCTCGAGCGTAACAACAGGTAACACTAATTCGCTTAGATCAAACTTTTCTCAATCTACTGACAATAGTCACATTTTGATATGAATTATGAAGTTGTAACCGACAGCGAGTTCATTTAGTCTTAGTTTTAGTTTGCCTAAAAATTGCTTGTATTAATTTGTTTTGTTAGCGCAAACAGGTATGTTGATGCAGTCATGACAATTCCCAAAGGAACTTTGTTCCCAATGTGTGGAATGAACCTTGGGTTCGACAGGGAGCTCATTGGCCCTGCCATGTACTTTGGTCTCATGGGTGACGGTCAACCCATTGGTCGTTACGACGACATGTGGGCTGGATGGTGCTGCAAGGTATAATGGATGTATTTTATGTTTTTGCATCAAAAATGAATTTTTATCTGAGATGTTGCACCATAACTACAGATTCAAATTGAACTGAACTTAATGTGGTATGCATAACAGGTGATCTGTGATCATTTGAACCTAGGAGTCAAAACAGGATTACCGTACCTTTGGCATAGCAAGGCAAGTAACCCATTTGTGAATTTGAAGAAAGAATACAAGGGAATCTATTGGCAAGAAGAGATCATTCCGTTCTTCCAAAATCTTACGCTACCAAAGGAATGCACAACTGTTCAAAAGTGTTACATTGAATTGTCCAAGCTAGTCAAGGAAAAGCTTGGTCCTATTGACCCTTATTTCCAGACTCTTGGTGATGCAATGGTTACTTGGATTGAAGCATGGGATGAACTCAACCCACCAAAAAAAGCTCAAGGAGCAGCAGCACTATCAGCTCCAGCACCAGCCAAGGCGGAGCCAACACCCAAGGCCAAGTAAAGAGGATAAATTCACATATATTATCTTCAAATAATCACAGGAATGGGAATATGATCACATTTCTCCCAAAAATTTATTTTCTGTTGGTCTGATTATGTTGCACTGCTTATTCCATTTATCGTCGTTATATTTTGTTGTACTTCAACTTTCTCTACAATGTATTAAGGTTTCATTTGGTGTTTTACACATTTATGATCATTTGATCACTTGTTGCTATTTTGTTATTCATAAATGAATCTCTTAAGTTTATTAAGGATCAATCACAACCTCAATATAATTTTCATTTTCCGCTTTATGAAAAACTGTCTTTTCATTTCATTTCATTCTGCTTATAGTGACATATCATCTGCAGGGTAAGTCTCGTAGGACAACTCGCTGCAAGTAATAGTGTTTTTACAAAAAAAGAAGAAAACTTGGTCGAACAAGCATAACAGAAAAACTATATCATCTACAGACACATTCGAGAGACTGGCATGACGATTCGGCCTCGCAAAGGCATTGAGCTTAACTTCAAGAATGAAATACGACCACATACTCTTCGCAAAGGTGCAGGAGAGAAAGATGTGATCTGAAGTCTCAGAAGGCGGAGACACATAAGGCAATTGCTGGCAGTAGGATTTCCACTTGCAGAGAAAAGAGAGCTGTTTCTCTTATGAAGATTATCAAGTGGGTAGCCTGTCCAGAGCAGCTTGCCACACAAAAATCCTATTTTGTTTTAGTGCCAAAATATCTATGGGTCACGTGGCGCAAGATTAACACCAAAGTAATTTAGCTCAACAACAACCATGTATAGAATAACCTATTTTCCAATAGCTTTTATCCTAAGTAGTCAGCCCTAAAAGTAATATTGTAACTCGATATACATCCATTTCTCTATAGAAGAGAAAAAGTGATATGTTTTTATGGATAAACTTCTTCTTCTCTTTAGCTAACTTCATACGAGACATTCTCAAGTACATTAGGAGTTTCATTTTCCTTTAATGGAGTCTCATATAACTAAATGAGATAATAGTAAAACCCAAACCCGTAGATGTAAATCTCATGAACGATCAAACCACGTAAATATTTGTACTCATTACTTTTAAGTCATTTACTTTTATCTTAGGTTGGTAGATTCATCCTTATATGTTAGATCTTTTGGGGGCAGCAATTAGATTTTTAACTATTATATTTTAGCGCTAGGAACAGGACTGTGTCCAAAGATCTGTTGTGTAACTTGTGGATCAGTGAAATTAGATGCCGAGTTTTGAGAACTAGAAGTAGTTTTAGACTTTAGTGAAGATGGTACTCTTAGTGACAGATCTACTGAGTTAGCAAGTGTAGGGGCAAATACGAAACGTTTGTCCAAAAAAAACAAATTTCAGACAAACCAGAGATAAATATGGAGAGAACTTCGACAAAAATGGAAGAGGAGAAATCATCACCTAATAACAAATCTAAACATGATAAATCTTTTTCCCTCTCTTCTCTTTTACCTTGCTCTTAACATTCGGTCAATTTCCTAAAACTCTACGAATTATATAAGGATACTACTTCTAAACTTAAACCTAGGCCTAAACTAGGAAACTCATCATATATTGCCAAACTTCTAACAATGTGGGACTAATCTCCACACGCCTCCTCACGTGTAAGACCAGTCATTCGGCCTAACACGTGGACCTATATACGAGTGACCCGTCATTCGGTCAACACACCTCCTCACGTGTAAGTCCAGTCATTCGGCCTAACACGTGGATTTTCTCCTGTAATGTTAACTTCACGAACTCTTGAAGCTAACGATACCTGCGATGCAACTCCTTCTGCACCACCTACTTCATCTGTAGGATTTTCCTCACCTACTTCATCTGTAGGATTTTTCTTCTCACCTGCGATGCAACTCCTTCTGCACCACCTACTTCATCTGTATGATTTTTCTTCTCACCTACTTCATCTGTAAGATTTTTCTTCTCACCTACCTCATCTGTAGGATTTTTCTTCTCACCTACTTCACCGTAGGAGTTTTCTTCTCACCTACCTTATCTGTAGGATTTTTCTTCACACCTACTTCATATCTAGGATTTTTCTTCTCACCTACTTCACTGTAGGATTTTCTTCTTATCTCATCTCAACCTCACTTATAATTCTCTTTCCCTCCCTCAAGTTGGAGCACGTAACAAAGTGAACTGTCCAACTTGAAAGAAATTAGAGTTATTGACTTGTAGGAAAAACATCAGGAACAAAAAAAATTGTATTGTTTTTTTATATGATTCTCTTTAGCTAAAGATACTTAACATACCTAAAACACTAAAAAAAACATGAATTCTCCAGCTTTGTCTCTCCTCTCTCTATACTGGCTCTGATACCATATTAAATTCTATGTAGGATCTAACAAGAAAGAGGAGAGAATAAAAGACTACATTGATAATAATCTGGTGTCTTACAAAGATGATAACTAGTGCCTTTTATAGGCATCACAAACCCTAAGTCAATTTCCTAAAACTCTACGAATTATATAAGGATACTGCTTCTAAACTTAAACCTAAGCCTAAACTAGGATATTTATTCAAACTAGGAAACTCATCATATATTGCCAAACTTCTAACAATGTGGGACCAATCTCCACAAGATCTGAGAGTTTGAAATTAAAAGGTTTTCAGAAAGCTTCTCAGAAAAACTAGGGTTTGTTCTTGAACAAAAATTTGAATTACTTTGGAAAGCCTAGCTCGATTTCAGTTTTGATGAGAGATTTACTATTAACAGATCTTGTTTTACAAACCCATTCAAACCATTTTAAAAACATTGAATGATGAAATCTTTAGCCGATTTGGGGACTTTACCCTGTGAACAAATACAAACGAAGTTTTAGATGATGCATCTCGTATTTCAAATAATTCGGCTTGAATCCTATCTTGATTATCCACCAAATTGATATGTTGTCTGCAGCCATGACCGAATGGATCAATTTTTAGCGTATGCTGTTGATGATGAACAGACACAGGGGAGCAGAGTTTTGTGAAGAAATTGCAGAGCAGAGGGAAAAGTTCATCACCATCTTGTCAATTTTCACCACAGAGCGATTCGCGACTGTAAACTATGATCAGCATCAGTTCGGCTACTTCAGTGGATTATCTCACGAACTTGCTCGCAAGCATCAAATCCAGAGCATCATCAAAATCTTATTCTTTAGGAGATTGACCATAAGAACGAAATCCGTGGAATCAAAAGCATTTAAATCCTTGAAATTCTTCTTGTTGTTACAAGGGATTCCATCCCATCAGCACGGACTTATCGTACCAGCTCCAGATTCTGGGCTCACTAACGAATTAGTGGTTATTTCGACATGGAGAAGACGTTACCATCCCGGAGTCAGTTAACCTGTGGTCTCATCACTACATCGGGTACTAGGGATGTCAATCTTTCTCCGGAACCCGACATCCGAATCCGATAATCCGGGATCCTATAGGATATTATCCGCTATAACGAATATCGGATATCGGACACGGATATTCCTATCGGATATTAAGGGTTAACGAAACGGAACCGGATAAGTCATTATCCTATAGGATATTATCCGTATCCGATAAGAATGTAAGTAAGGTGTAAAAAAAATTAAAAATTTAATGTTCTTCCAATTTGTTACCTAACAACTTAAACGAGGAAAAACCTCCTTCTTTCCTCCAGGGAAGGTCTCTGATCTTTTTCTTCTCTTAGCAATTGAAAAAAAAATCTTTTCTTTCTTAAGATAATCTTAGAGAAAAATCAGTGATGACAAACCTTGGGTTAGAGTTTGAAACAAGAACTGGAGAGTTTTCTAGCCGGAGAATTAGCGGAACAAAAAAAAGTTTGCGTCTGCCTCCCTACTTTTTTTACTTTTAATTTTGTTGTTATGTGTTCTATAATCGCTGATATATACATAGAGATTGTGGTAGGAGAAGTACTGTGCGCATGCAACTTGGTTGTTGTACTGTATGAACCAAAATGAATTGATATTCATTTCTATTTCTTAATTTTCTCTTGTATTCTCATTCAACAGGTTCAATAAAATGTTGGGTTTGTGTGAGTCTGATCTTTACCATGTACAAGAGAAGAATCTATTTATGCATATAACATGTTTGTGATATTTCCTCTACCGGGGTTCATAAATTGTAATTGTTAATACTTGCTACTAAACTTAAGAGTTCATAAGGAGAGGGAGGCGACTGCTAGCTTTAACCTTGGATAAACATAGCTTAAGGAAGGACTACTTATGCTTAAAAATGTTGGCTAACATTACCTTGTTAGTTACCTCATTTTGAATAATCAGTAGCTCTAAATTGCTTATACACAGCTTTGGCTTGAATAAATGGTAAAATGGTTAATTACTTCTTAAGTGACAACCTTCTCTGGTGGCATACATGTGTTGAGTATATGCCATGTATTCCTTGCCTGGGTATTAAAGATGGCTATACATTTCCTATGATAATTGACAATAATATCTATCACTTGTGTTAGAACTGATTTAGTTTATCGGATATTTAAGTTTTCAGTTTTTTCTTTTTGTGTTACATTTTGCATTTTATGTTTCTTATCGGATATTTACCGGATATTATCGGATATCCGATAATCTTAACGAAACGGAATCAAATATGAAGATTGAATGTCCGTCGGATATTATCGGATATCGGATATCCGATAAGCTTATCGGATATCAGATACGGCTGAGCCAATATCCGTTCCGATAACATCCGTTGACAGCCCTATCGGGTACCAAGTCATCTCGGACCATAAGCATATCATGCATACTCCAGACAGCCAGTGCCAACTCGGGAGTGCTCCGGAATATCTCTGACAGAGCTATCTCACTCCAAACTTGACATTATAAAGCTATATCGGGAGAGCTTGCTAGAATCATGTGATGGGAAAACCATGCTTTGGAGGATGTTAAACTCAAGGATAGTTTCGAGTCGCAGCAACATCAATCACTTCCCTGTTAAGGACATAAGAATATTTGTTGTTGCAGCGAAGATCAAAAGGCCCACCTTTATTTTTCGCCCATGGCAGATGATGTGGAAATTAAGGTTGTATACCTTCATGAACCATCTCTGGCTGAGTGAAGGGAAGCAAATTTAGAGGAGAACTATTCACACGATCATCTCGGACTCAATTTTCCTACTCGGATCTTCTCGGGCTAGCTAGCTCCTGTTGTGCCAGAGAAATTTGGTGTGAACCATCTCTGGACAAAGGGACAGAGCTCAATTTGCGCCACACCTAGCATTCACTAATCTGGACATACCTTCTCAGTCGCCATCTCGGGTCATCATGCCATTTTGAGACCCTGTTCGTATCAGACCACCTAGGATCACCAGCCCATATCGTTTCTGACATACATCTAACCATTCTGTGTTGGAGGAAATGAGTTTTAAACTAAATGGTTTTGGTCTTGGATGCTCACTTATTTCCTTGAGTGAATGAAACTCTTTAGTTTACTCCCACATTGGGTATTCTAGAGAAGGGTGTCCACTATAGGGTGGAATGGGGTGGGCAAATAATACAGGTGCTAACTTATGTAATGGGCTAACCTATGTATTGGACCTACGAATTTGAAAGATATCATCCATGATCTATTATTTTACAAGAAATCCTAAACCCTAACGGTTTCCAAAACCGTAAAGGTTTCTTTTCTCCTATAAATACAAAACGTTTTCAGAGTTAAAATCTATCCCAGAAGCGGCTACTATCCTGTCTTCTTTTCACCATCTTCTCGCTTTGTTTTGCGCTTTTGATTATTTATTTCCCTTCCTTCCCTGTTGCTAAGTTCAAGAGTGGGTAGTTTGTATTGTGCTAATGCAAGCTATACCGGGCAGTCTTATCCTGGACACATCTTCGCACGTTGGGGTTTAGCATTATTGAACTTGTGATTCTTCCCTCGTAGTTGTCCGTGGTAGAGTTGTTTTCAATTCAGTTCTTTATATATATTATTCTGGTACATCTAACGCTGTTGTTCATTGTTGCAAGATTCCAACAATCTTAACACATTATCTTTTATCTCGTAACAATGGGAAATAACGATGTTGAAAAACCACATAGTTCAACGGAAAGGATTTCAAGAGATGGCAATCCAAGATGTTGTTTTTCCAAATTTTTGCCATGTTGCTGTTACGAAGATCTGGGGAGCTTATCTATTTCGTCAATAGATCATTTCCAATACAAAAGAGCTAAGTATCAATAACTTTTGGTTATTTTTGAATCGTTGACGTTGATATTATATTGGAAAACAAAGGATATTAATTGTGAAGTGAAAAACAAAATTGAGTTTTTTGGTCAGTTGTAGAGTTTCGAGTATATCTCTTAACTTAGAAGGAATTTCGACAAATCCTTTTAAAAGAATATAGTAGACATCCTGATAGTTACCCACACCAAATTTCAAAATTTTTGGAATTGTAAAAGTATTTTTTAGGTATTTTACAAAACTGAGAAACGTTCCTGAAAAATTCTGACAGGCAGAAAAATATTGTTGACTAAATTAGTTTTTCTAGCCTATCTATGAGTTTTATTTTTAAAATGGCTCATGTGTGTATATTTGATATCCTCCAATATGTGGTGCACAGTGTGTTATAAAAATTAAACACCTCTTAGTTCCTTGTTTAAACTAATATATGTCAAACATGTTAATCGATAAATTTGAAGTTAAGATATTTTGTCTCATATATCTGTTTGATATCTTGCCAATGAGAAATTACTATCTCCCAGTTGGGGCTTGAGTGATTAGCTACGGTTTTGTTGATACTCACATCGATTGTTTATGTAATTGTTGTACGTGCAGTTCATTCAAAGAGTGATTATTCATATTATGTATCATAAGTATCATCGACGCCAGGCGGCAAGAAGAAAAGGTTCGCTAGGATGTAGGGTTGCTAGAAGAGCAAGTAGTTCCGGTTCAAAACTTGGAGACTACAATCAAGTGTATGATCTGTTTTGATGACTATGCTCGTGATGATATGTGTGCTGCTACTTGTGGTCATCTATTTTGTAATTTGTGTTGGACACAGTATGTAAGCATAAAGATTAGTGATGGACCTGGGTGTTTAATGTTGCGATGTCCTGATCCGTCTTGTAGCGTCGCTGTTGGCCAAGACTTGGTTAATGAATTGGTTTCTGATAAAGACAAGAAAAGTATTCTCGTTACCTTTATAGATCATACGTCGAAGATAAGAGAAAGATATCCAAATGGTGCCCTGGTCCAGGATGTGAGTTTGCTATTGAATTCGTTATGGGTAGTTCAAGCTACGATGTTGTTTGCGGTTACGGACATGGATTTTGCTGGAATTATGTTGATGATGCACATCGTCCGGTGGACTGCGAAACTGTGCACAAGTGGGCCATGAAGAATACTGATGAGTCTGAAAACGTAACTTGGATATTAGCTAACTCTAAATCTTGTCCAAAGTGCAAACGACCAATTCAGAAAAAACGAGGGGTGTATGCATATGACATGCCGTTGCAGATTTGAATTTTGCTGGCTCTGCCTTGGTGATTGGAAAACTCATGGGAATCCTACAGGTGGTTTTTATGCGTGTAATGTCTATGAAACAGCAAGAGCACAGGGCATATATGGTGTGTAAGAAAGGAAACATAAGTCAGCAGGATATGTATCTATTGGCTTCCATGGTAAATTTGATGAGCTGTTCACTGTTGCAAACAATCTGGTCCATGCAAAAACAAAGTTTGGGTAATCTTATAAGGCTAAAAGATTATTCTCAGTGTAAGGAGTACGACATGATAGTAAGCCTCATTAGTTGTTTCCAGCAGTGCAGCATTAGTCAACCAATGAAAACCCTAGTATCAGATTTGATGGCACATTACCCAGCAAGGCACAAGTACTCGAAAATGATGTTTATGCACTTTGCAGGCTTGCTATTGTTTAGTTTTGAAGATGGAATTGAGTTCCTAAGCAAGGGTTGTATATTCATGCTGATGACATTGATGAATCTATTCATTTTCGAAAAGGGTAATCTAGATGCTCTGAAACAAGCCACTCATCTTGTAGACGAATCTTTATCATCTTCAAATAAATCGTTATTGAAGGAAGCACTGCGCAGTCTGAATTAGTTCATGAGAGATTGCTGGCTATGTACATATGTGCTGGTCGAGGATCAGAGGCTGAGCGGGAAATGAAGCTCGTGGGTAAACAACCTGGCAGAGAACTTTACGACGTGGTCTTGGCCATATGTGCCTCCCAAAAGGAAGCCAATGCTGTAACACGGTAAATTATGGATTTCAACTACAGGGGGTGAACTTATCTTATCATGTTAATTGTTGTACTTATAGCCGATATGCACTTGCTCAAAGTAAGAATTAAGTGTTAAATAATTTTAAGGAAAACACTTTAAATATTGGGGACCTTATACCTCAACTGTGGGGTATAAGATGGAAACAAGTGTTTGTTTGATTTTTCAAGCAGATTCATAGAAGACCATAGACTTATATGTGCCCTACCCTGTAGACCTCAATTGTGGGGGGTCTAAGGTGTGAATGAAGCGTCGACTTTTTCAGCAAATCAGTGCATATGTTTAGCATGCCTTTGTTATGTGTTTTACAACCACTAACAATTTTTTGTTGTTTAAAGTTTGACAGGAAACTAATATGTTGTTGAAGTGGTCTCAAGGATCAGAAAGAACCAAACTGTCAAATGTGTATTGTAAAATAGGTGCGCATGTTTCCCAGTTTATCCTGGATAATTACAGGGTTGCTCTGATCACGGGACCAGAAAATTGGGATGCTTGAGGTACATATTTAATTTCAAATATGTGATATATATATGGCACTAATCTTTTGAGGAAAATGTAATGACCGTACTATTATTTAGTACATGCGACTTTTACGATTTGATTGTAAGGATAAGTTATTGTAGACAAGCATGATCTAAAGGATCATTGGAACCAGAAGAAATTCTGACGGAAATGGTCTTTGTCAAACTCGATATGTTTAATGTGTGTTGTAAATGTGCAGTGCATTCGGTGTACAAATACATTTGTGACCCCAGAAGAATTAGTGGGATGATCTGATCAGAAATTTGCAGTACTTGAGGTACATTTAAAATTGTGTATGTGCATAATACATATTGGACTGACCTTAAGAGATGTTGTGATTTCAGGCTTTGGAGATTCTGAGCCTATGTGTGTACCTTCTTAAGGAGTGTATGTCTAAGGAAGTCCTTAAAACAGACATGATGAACTTGATTTTTGAAGAAATCAAAGTTTGTGCGCTTTAATTCAAGCACTAGAGAAAGCCGAATGGCTATTAAGATGCTTCTTAGAAGACATTCTATGTGATCGAAGCCTGTGGCCACCATTGCTGAAACTCAATTGAATATGTGAGTCTAAAGTAAATGAGCAATGGAAAAGTCTAGACAAACTCAGAGAAGGCGGCTAATTCGGTTAGACAAATACTCTCTAATGAAGTGATTTTTGTAGACTTAGTGAAGTCAAGAGAAAAATCAGTGGATCCTTTGACGAAAGGATAATCTAGAGAGATAGTTTGTTATTACATTGAGGGGGATGGGACTTAAGATCGAGAAATAAAATTGCCATGAAGGACACTCAACCTTAGTGACTGGAGATCCCAAGATCAAGGTTCAATGAGATAACTAATTTGTGGTAATTAAAGGTATGCACTATCAAAAGAATTACATTCTCTGTCCCTCCCTATGGTGCATTGTTGTGATAGTGTGACTGCATGTGAAGGATGACTTTTAAGAAGTCTTAATGATTTCTATAGTTTCAATTTTAGATTGAAGTGGGGTGTAGCAGTAACACTCTTGATAGAACTCACCTATCTGAATGAGGAAGTGGGCCGCTTCCTATAAGAATTTGAGCGAATTCTTTAGAGCATTCTGAGAAACGGGATACGTCTAGGGCCAAAATGGACATTTACGACACGAACTTAGCAACGCCAGGAGGATATCATGTATGGTTGTTATCGCAAATTGCATCAAACGCTAGCAGTTCAAGACATCGCGTTCACTGTCTCTAGCAAGTAGTTTCGGTAACTTCTCACTAAGTAAAGGTTCAAGACCTGATGGACACCTTTGCCTATATGGTATTTTCCGCATTCTGATTTTTTTCATTTTTACCGAGATTTCATTCATGTGGGGGATTAATGGAGAAAATGAGTTTTAAACTAAATGGTTTTGGTCTTGGATGCTCACTCATTTCCTTGAGTGAATGAAACTCTTTAGCTTACTCCCACATTGGGTATTCTAGAGAAGAGTGTCCACTATAGGGTGGAATGGGGTGGGAAAACAATACATGGGCTAACTTATGTAATGGGCTAACCTATGTATTGGGCCTACGAATTTGAAAGACATCATCCATGATCTATTATTTTACAAGAAATCCTAAACCCTAACAGTTTCCAAAACCCTAAAGGTTTATTTTCTCCTATAAATACAAAACGTTTTCAGAGTTAAAATCTATCCCAGAAGCGGCTACTATCCTGTTTTTTTTTCACCATCTTCTCGCTTTGTTTTGCGCTTTTGATTGTTTATTTCCCTTCCTTCCCTGTTGCTAAGTTCAAGAGTGGGTAGTTTATATTGTGCTAATAAAAGCTATATCGGGCAGTCTTATCCTGGACACATCTTCGCACGTTGGGGTTTAACATTGCTCTTCTCGAGTATACCCGCGAACTAATGTGTTAAGAACAACTTGTTGAACCTGTGATTCTGCCCTCGTAGTTGTCCGTGGTAGAGTTGTTTTCATATCAGTTCTTTATGTATATTATTCTGATACATCTAACGCTGTTGTTCATTGTTGCAAGATTCCAACATCTAGAACATCAACAACTTAGCCACCTACTCAGACCAGGCACATCTCGGGAAATCACCTACTTCGGAGGTAAAATGTATCCACCTCTACCTACCACGACTTCATCTCATCTCAGAAAAGCTTATGAGGACGCAAAAGTTATCTCACAAATGAAAACCAAAGGTACTTGGTGTGGGTTATTTGCCTCAACACGCTCAGCTCGAATAATTGACTCAAAACCAATAATCATACCATCTCAGTAGCCATTCATCTCAGAATAGCCAGCTCTCGAAACATCATTTCGTGTGGAAAAACTATCTCGGAACAAGTAGTTCAGATCAATCGGGCATGCAATCCACTTGGGTTCAACCAACTCGAACCATAAACATCTAGGATCAGTGTGTATCGGACAATCACCCACTTCGGGGCCTACTTCACCAACTGTTGCATCCCAACTCGCAAAAGCTCACAATGACGCGAAAGCTATCTCATGACCAAATCACATGGAAGATCATCTTGGAAGTAGCAATCTCGGACCAAATCACATCTTCCCTCACCAGTTAAGCTCCATATAAGATCATCCCTGGTCTCCTCCAGATGTTACTGGCAAAGTCAGCCCGTATCGGAACAACAAAGGCTGTCGAACCCACAACGACTGCATTAATAGTTACACCATGGTCAATAACCGTATGAACAAGGGGTTACGGCAGTGCATGAGAAGGAGGCCATCACTTCGTAGCCAAACAGATACAAGGCTAAGTCTTCGCTTCTTTTGTTCTATCTCATTCATATTGTATCACAAATTTGCATCTGAAGCATGACCAGAATTCATCTGAGCTTACTTAATATTCACACATATTTAGAAACCTTCATTATAGCTCTAATCAAACATTAGCAGTTCACTATACCATATCCCATGTAAATAAACATGTATTCAATGTATCTTCATTAACATATATTCATATATTCTCACTGAACTTTACATCCTTAGGCGGTTAATGTGGGTATTTGAGTTGTTGCAGACTTATTTAATGCATTTTTGTAGCACCTTGAATTGGTAGCTAAGTTGGATTGGTTATAGTTCAATATCGACGCTTTTTACGATGCTTACAATATGATTAGAGGATTTGCGGATTTAAGATTTCAAAACGTATTTGGGTCATGCTGGTAGAAATCCATTGTTCTTTATGTTGTTTTGGTATTATTGGGATATCCGTTTTCCTTCAAACCTCAACTTTATTTGTTTTTCTCATTTGAATTCCAGAATAGCTATATACGGTACATGCTTATTTTTTAAGCGGTTCACTATTTTTCATGTTTTGGTAGTACCCAGCTTAGGACATAACTAACACATGCACTTCTCAAGAGTTGTTCTGTGGAATGAAATATACTGCTTCAACTTTCGCTTCGGTATTAGAAGGTTTTAATGAGAAGCACAGTGTCACTTACATACAATGATCAGAATGAGGAGATATATGAAAGCCAACACGAAAGCCAATATCTCTGCAACAGCTACAGTGGAACCTTTCATCCTCCATTAAGCGGTTGCATAGGCAGCAACATCAATCTTTACAACTACCACTGGTTAGAGTATTATACCAACGACTGCAACAACCACAAAGGCATAAGATACCTGCGCTCTGTCATGCATTCATTAAGGGACAAGTTAGCCGAGGCTTCCAAGAAAAGCGTGGAACATTATGGTGTGGAACTATACAATCTTCTAAGTCACAAGCTAGTATTCCTGAATACCTTAGCTTCATAGAATTATGGATCTTTGAGAGAAGTCAGGAGAGGTACGAACAGTCACACGATGGAGACAAACCTGCAACACGATGGTGACAAACCTGATGATAACAGCCAAGGAGCACTTCATTTGCCAACTCACCTGGATCTGGCATAAACATAAAAACGCACCTTCTCCTCAGCAACGGCAGCAGCAGCAGCAGCCACAACTTCAGAGACATGAATTGATGCAGCAGTTACCTCCCCATCAGCAGCAACCTCCAACAGGCGCTCAAGCAGAATATGGGACAAGGAGGAGTGACGCACACCCAGCTATCACATCTGCATAATTTGTAAGGAACATCTCAGAAATTCCAAGCGATGCCGAACATGTCATCTACGGATTGCATCACATTCACTGTTCCCTAGGATATAGTACGGACTATCCGATGCACATCAAAAAAGGGATCCTTTGGTACTCTGGAATGATCATATATTCAGCATGGAAGCGGGAAATCTTAATAATATGGCGCCATGGCAACAGAAACTACAAGTCGGGGAATCACAGCTGCAACATCAACCTTCACAACTACAAATGGTTAGAATAGTACAAAGCATGAGAAGGAATAGCTAAGAAACGCGACATCCAGAGAGTGAAGATGTACCTATGCCAATTCAAATAGAAAGGGCCCTGGTTTGGCGCCAAGATCTATGGAGATGACCATGTCTGGAATAAGTAAATCACGGTTACTAATTGGATCATTCGTACTCGGGCCGGGCAAGGTAACGTCCTTCCCCGAGGTGATCTGAGGACTTGTAGACTACAAGTCCAGAGTCAAAGGGGCCACCTAGAGACTAACACAGGTTGTCCCATAAGATTGGCCTACAGGGTCAATTGATATGAGAAGGGGTTACCCACAGACTATATGGTAACCCCATGACACACAATGGATCATTCGTACTTGGTACCCAAAAATATCCCGAGGTGATCCGAAGAATCTGGTAGGACCAGAGTCAAAGGGGCCACCCGGAGACTAACCCAGGCAGTCCCATGGGATTATCCTAGGTGGTCAATCGAAGAGAAAAGGATCCCTGAAATAACTGATTATTCGAATTGGGCAATTGGTAAGCCCCAATGTGATCTGGACCCTAGGTTAGGACAGTTAGTAGACTTAACACATCCCATCACTAGAGACTAGTGATGATGAGATATCCAAATTGGGACATGTCACTGCCCGATAATCTTCCCTGTTATGGATATCGACTATATAGGATAATACAACTATCTGATTTTGCAGGAGTTCAATGTGTAAATAAATAACAAGGAGACTACGGGGCATTAAGGTTGCTAGATATGACTTTTGCTTTCCAAAGCCTTAGGTCCTATGCTTTAGAAAGCCAAAAGGGGAATCATATATCGAGGCCGAATTTGAGCATTAACCAAGGAGCAAGCATAACAATTTCGAACACCACAATCTTTCTTCAAGTCAGAGTCTAGCAAGCCATCTCGAGGGAAAAAGAGTTTCCAACAGTATTTTTGGTTTCCAACGGCAACAACAAAGTATGGGGGAAGAGAAGGTTTTCCCAACCACGATATGAAGTCAATCACTAGTCCTCATCATCGGGAGTTATAGTATGATGAAATCCATGGGATCACGATCAATTTAATTAGGCCTCGCCAATTCAGCTTCGGAGAGAGATCATTCCGACCAGTTCACCTACGACAACAATTATCTCGAACTACCCAACTCTGGCTAGTACTCACACACTCGGGTGCTAGCTTGATAAGGTTGAAGGTCTGTTTTGTCATCAAGAAGTTCACCTAAATTTCTAGTGAGCGGAGTAGATGTAAACTTCCATCATCCTTGGCTCATCTACTTCAATAAAAAATCACTCGGCCCATACCAAATCCAATCAGCCTTGTTCATCTCGGACAAATTAGTTTGGGGCAACAGTCGATTCGAAATTAACTCAATTTCGGAGGAGATTGTCCCTGGAGTCTGGACAAACTGCCACAGTTCAACTCGGAAAACCAAGTCTGGTCAGCTTGTTGAAGTCAAATCAACTCAAGATATTTATTTCTGACCCTACATCTCGGACAAGAACCATATCTGTCCCTACCACCTCAGACCATAGAACTTTTTCTTTCAAAAGCTTTAAATTCCTATGCTTTTAAAAGCAAAAAGGGGCATCATGATCATGGTACCGCCAGCAAAACCACTCAAGGCCATCAGCCACCTCTCACGATAGCTAAGTATCATCCACCCTAAGGAATTGTTTTACTGAGTATGGTAGTAATTGTCTCTTTGCATAGTCTTAGTGGTAGTGATGAATTTATATATCCATTATCTTAGCATATGCCATATAATAGCCTGTATAACTTACTATTTCTATCTATGAACATGCTTAATATTTCATCTATGTAATCGTAAGACTCGGAACAATCATTAGCATCTCTATAACCTCATAATTTTAAGTTTTATTATAAAAATGCTGCATTTTAAAGTAAACCTTTGGGGGTCAACTCCTTAGTCCCGACAACTTTACAATTGGAACGGTATAGAGTTTGGCTTGTTTAGAAATATTGGCTAATCTGCATTAAACAAAGCTAGAATTTTGATCAGTTAGAATTGTGACTAACACAATCACCTAAGTTTGGTACACATGCATCATGAATTAGTACAAGTATATTCAGGTTATTGAGGACTAGAGGGGCATACTTGTTCGTCCGAGCTTGAGTTCTTTGAATACCTGTAGTACTGCTTTCAGAAATCGTTCAGACTTTTATCTTGGCCGACTTTTGTTATTACCATGTCAATGTTGTTATGGAAGGTCAGCTACTGGTCAGACTTGTCCGGATTAGAGGAAGTTCAATCATGTCGAATTTAGATACATCTAGTAGTTTTAGTTAAAATGCAGTTTCTATATTGCAGAAGTACTATAGGCAGGCTTTTCCAATATTCATTATCTTTTATAATTTTTATTTGACTCTCTAGTGTGGTATTTTTATCGAGTTAGGCCATTGATTTGGGGCAGAGGTCAAACTTTACAGCGAACATATTGTAAAAGGACATGGGAAATTTAGCAAAACCGAGAGGCAGATGCTAAATATAATTTTGTGTCTAAATTATTCTCAAATCTATATATTGTTAATGCTCGATTGGTACTTACTGTGTGATTTTATGTGTTTGTCGGTATTTTTGAGAAATAAACATTTTTGAAAATTTTGGCTCAACAAGTGATAAAGGCACCTAGAAGAATTACTAAAGGCACCCACAGGAAATGATAAAGGCACCCAACAGAGTGATAAGGGCACCCTTTTTTAATTCGATATTCAAAAATGGCGGGAAACTATTTCTTTACGGAAGAGATTCAACATAATGTTTTCTGGTTTATTTGATTTCCTATTTTTAAGGGATTGAAACAAGTATTTGATATCCCAACATGACAAACCAATAAAAGAGGTTGAAACACATCAAATAGATAGTTTCTCGCCGTGAAGCGTGGCTGGAAAACCCATATGCATCCGGAGAATGAATTGATTTCGGATTTGGATTAACTCGAGTTTTGATCTGTTTTGGAGAGTTGTTTTTAATCCTTATCGAATCAGGAGAATATATTAGGTTTACAAAACCTATAAATAGCGCAATAGATCGAAGACAAAGAGGAGGGGGAGCTCGGCCGGGAAAAAAGGGGAAGGAATTCTGTTGGAGATTCCTTGCTCTTGTGGTGTAGAAAAAGGTTTTATCAAGTCCAGAAAAGATTGAGAGAGGTTGGGTCAAGCTCAGGAGGCTAACAGAAGGAGAAAAAAATCATCACAGGAAAAAGTGTGATGCTCCTGCTGAAGAAGACGTGAAAAACAGAGAAAAGGCAACGGTTTCTTCAACCATTTTGCAACGTTTATCTTCATCTTAACAACATTTATCTTAGAATCTGCAATGTTTATCTTCAGCTGAAAACACTTTCCCTCTGTAACAGTGAGAACAATGGTTTGCAATGCCGTTACACCGTTGCGAACCATCTGTGTTATTATTTTTTCTTCTTTTTACACATTTTTGAGCCATGTTTCTATCTTTTGAGAGTTTTTTGAGCATGATGAGCTAAACCCAACCACTGAGACAATGGAGGAAGCCATATTTCATGAATGAATGGTAACTATTTTGATTCTTAATTACTTTTGCATTGATTTTTAATTGATTTATGTTTTTTCTTAATTAGTTATGATTTTGTTTGATGGTGCATGCTGGTACTTAAGAGCTTTTGATGCACCATGCTTGTGATTTACAATTAATGTTTTAGATATCTACTTTTGTCAATGAAACAGAGTCACGAAAAGAGCTATAATTGCTAAAGAATTATTGTATAAATTATTTAGATGTGATTTTGGTGGAATTATGAGTTCCAGTTCTTCCCAATATTTTCTAGTTTAAATCAAAATTACGTCTAAAACGAATCTTCACAAGTCTCAGCGATCGAACATATTTTTACCACTTTTCTAAAACGATCAGCAGAATAGAACGAATATTATTGCACAACACCAACATTCCGTAATCATTGATTGCAGAAGTTGTTTTGGAACTTTTTAAAAGAATAGGGTAAAGTATGCATACTTCAAAGGCCGATTGTACACTTCTGCTCAGTTCCCACACCAACGATAGAAAACTACAAGGCTCAATATTCATCCTTCTTGTCACCTGTCTAGACAAACTACAACCAACATCAAACCAAGTGTCGCCGAATCTGTGTGAGAAGGAGACCTTCAGATCTTCGAGTAGTAGAAGAAACATCAAGAAGCAGTGTCATAAGCAAATGCAGTTGCAATAACTTGTTATCAGACAAGTAATTTGAATAATCTTCCTGAATCACGAGCAGAGCCAAAGAAGTTATCCCGAAGAGAACTTCAAGTACCAGCCATACAAAGATTTGTGACATCTTTGGATGCATACTTTTATTAAGCCAGAGACATATCTACCTCTCTCGTACGAAGAGACTTACATCCCCAAGCCCGATCATCAACATCTACCTTGGCGCAACTTTGAGTTTGCTCGCAGTTTGAAGAAGGCAAGCTAGAGCCGATCAAAAAAGAATTAAGACAACAACCACAATTGAAGAATATTGATAGTGAAGTACAGACAGGTCGAAACTAAAGGATAATAGAATAAAATACACCGAGTCCGAAGAAATCTTACCAGAAGCCTAGCCCAAGCCCAGATTCGGATAACCCGCAGTTCAGTAAGGGGCCCAAGTTTGGGAGACACGTGATACAGGAGCAAGTCAAGACCAAAGCATCCAGTGGACTTCAATCTTAATGCAGACACCAGACTTAGAGGATTATCTTAAGGAATCTTCTTGAAACAATCCTCAAGAAAAGGGGCAGAATGTAGTTCCAAAATATCTATGGGTGTACGTGGCGCAAAATTAACACCAAAGTAACTTAGATCTACAATAACCATCTATAGAATAACCTATTTTCCACTAGCTCTTATCCTAAGTAGTCAGCCCTAAGGGCAATATTATAACTCGATGTACATCCTATAAAAGAGAAAGAGTGATATGTTTTTAGGGATCCAACTTCTTCTTCTCTTTAGCTAACTTCATAGGAGACATTCTCAAGCACGCCAAGAGCTTCATTTTCCTTTAATGGATTCTCATGTAAATAAATTAAATGATAGTGAAACCCAAACCCGTGGATGTAGATCTCATTAATAATCGAACCACGTAAATATTTGTGTTCATTATTTTTATGTTCTTTACTTTTATCTTAAGTTGATAGGTCTCAATTCCTATATATTTGATCTCTTGGGGGTAGTAGTTAGATTTCTAATTACTACATTTGTGAGGCCACCTTTTGCTTTTGATCTTGTTGCTAGGAAAGGTGTTAGCAGAGGTGAGGAAACAAACAACATTGTAGGCAGCAAAAGCAAGTCATCTTCCTCCTCAGGGTTAAGAGTGATAGAATACATAAGTTGAAGTAGACTAGCCATTTCTTCACTCTCAATGTCGTACAATCTCCTGCACATAATTCTCAACTCCCAATTTAGGCCTGAAGCATGAAGAGTGTAGGCCTGCTGATCGAAATCATTTAGGACTCGATCGGGTCTCTACATGAGCTCATCAGGGCTTTACATGCCAACCGGCCTCTACATGAGCTCATCAGGGCCTCTACATGCAAACCGACTCCCAATCCTGACATATTTATAACACATTTTCACAAATTCCTCTTTTAAATTTGTTATTTTATTCATTGCTTGCTCTCACAGGGTGCGAATATTTTTTGAACTGGTTATGCAAATATAGCAAATAGTGCTGAACATTTGATATTTAAATATGCTTTGGACCTCACATATGCAGAGGAATGGACTCAGAATTGGCCTTAACGTATTGAACAAGCATTATTTAGGCAGTTTGGGCTGATGTCAATGAGAGTGCAACTTTCTATTGAGCTCATCCCATGAAGATCTACTCTAAACGTAGGCCCAAAACTCTTTAAGGAGGATGTGTCAAGGGTGTGTACTTCCTGCTACTTTCTCAGTCATTTCCATGATCTTCTCTTTTTGGTTGCAAAAAGATTTAGTTTGTCAATATTTGACTGCCAATTTATAGGTTCAATGGTTCTTTTAGATTCCGAGAAGAAGAAGAAATCTCATACGAAAAAGAACACGTGATCGTTTGGACCAATTTTTTTATTATCGTTGTAGTTGGACCCTCCAACAACAATCCCTTATGGCATACGTATCAGATAGTGAGATAGGAAATGGGGTTCAATCGTTATGTCACACCCACCTACTACCAAGGAATCCGCTGCCACATATGCCCAGTTCTACTGCCTCAATGCTTCTTGCCCAAAGAAAAAAATTATCCACCAAAAAATCTGCCCAGATGTCTAGGTATGGCTTTTACAGAGGACCCAAAAGAAAAAATATTTCGTCTAATATAAATCATCTAAGTGGCATATCAACTCCAATTTTCGTAAAGTATATCGATGTTTTATATCCTCCGAAATTTTTTTTTGTGTAGGTCTGTACAGACCCAGATTAAAAACATCCCAAAAACTCCAAAGCAAAATTTGATTTAGGACAATAATAAATCATTTTAATACGAAAACCATAAAACCCACTAGAACTCTCTTGCAATGTGGATGTCGTGGTGTCGGTTCTAGGAGTGTTTAAAACCACGGAAAGAATTTTTTAAACAAATTTGACAACCAGGGAACAGTGATTGGTCATGAAAAGTGAAGAGGAATCACCCGTCAAGAGCACATGTTTATGTGGCATTGACATATATGTCTCACTCTCTGGGGCATGAAGTTGAACAGTCTCACATACTATTCTACTAGCCAACTCAAGCTTTTTTGCTTAGAATTCCTTCGAGCCATGCAAATGTTTGATCACCAATTCCATCTTGCTTGAATGGATAGTTAAAATTGAGCTAATTATGATGGAACAAGTTGATTTTCATTTTTATCTTATTGACCAAAGAAATGTTTTTCAACCTCAAACTTCCATTCAAAGACTAAATAGTTTAAGTTTAATATATGGTTTTTCTAAATTTTAATGGACATTTGTTTCTTCCAAATCTTATTCTATCTCTCCTGGAAATTGAATTTCGTTCTTCGTTCCAAGATTTTGAAACAACTTGTCTTTATACGTGACTTTTTGCTCTAGGAATAAATGGCAAATCAATGAGTGATTTTTGTGAATTTATTGAAACGTCGACACGAACAAACAAATGTAAAATATTATGTGTCGGAAAGATATTGGCTATATATTTTCGTTGATGATGTCATTAGAATCTCCGAGTTGTAGGCAAGATGTTAAAGTCGGGAACCCTGAAATAACCCGTTTTCTATTTTTTTAAATATCAAATTATATGTTAAATTGTGAATCAGAAATTCATAATCAATTCTATTTTATTTATACTTTATACAGTGAAATGAACATTTATCATATTATCTTTCTCATGGTTCAGTGGCTAGGTTATTGGTTCAGCAAATTAGAAATCATAGTATTCGATTTTCGCTGATAGTTTTTGTTTTAGAAAAGGAGAAAAGCTTGAATTAAACAATGCCAAGGTTCGAGTTTAAGATTAATATTTCAATTCATGGCAGATTCAATTCGCATGTATAGTTGGCATGTCTATTCATACGAGTCTAAAAACCAAGATCGTAGGTTTCAGATGATTCAACTACAGTATTTTTAGGGTGTTTTAAATTTCGGTCTACATAAATCCACTATTTTTACTATTTTTTTATATAACGAGTGTAAGCAAATACTCCGTGCATCTTTTTATTAGTTTGCTTTAAAAAAATTAATATACTAAGGAGATCGGAGGAATATTCAAATCTATCCATATTAAATACTACATTATTACTAAAAATAAAAATAAATAGTATTTAATCCGTTTTAAAATATATGTGTTTTGAAGAAGTCAAAATATTAAGAAGACCGGAGTGATATCTAAAATTATCCATATTAAATATTTTATTATTACTAAAATTAAAAATATATATATTTAAGATATAAAATAAAGGAAGATTGTTTTCAAAATTATACAAATATCATTTTATTCTTAAAATGAATGAAGTATAAGCAAAAGAAGATATTAACACATTTGTTTCCTCATTATACAAATATTATTTAAGATTTTAAACTAGAGCGCTAATTCGAGCAAGGCTCTAAAAATATGAAAATATGCTTGTACAAAGTGTCGAATTGGGCTGCCTTTTAAGGTAAGGAATGGATAATCATTGATCCGATGCTTCGGGCTGGGTCCAATTAAAAATAAGTTTATGAGTATAAAAGATCCATGGATATATTTGAGAGTTTATCGAGATAATACGACTGTAAACAAAAGCCGGACATAATTTTAAAACTGACAAAAATGAAATAGAGGACATATATTTTGAAACGGAGGGAGTATAAATATCTGATAAATAATCTAATATTTGTAGCTGTAAATATATTTTTTTTCTAAAAATGAATAAAGATAAATAGTAAAGATGTTAATTGGATTTGTTTGTTTATTTACAAAGATACAGTTGAAGATGTTAGATGAGGTTATATTAAAAATAATTTTATAATTATAAAAATTAAGGATATATTAGATAGTTTAACGAAAAAATATCACTATAAAAGAAGTTGAAAACTATTTTAAAACAAATGAAAATAAAACAGAAAACTAATAAAAAGACGAAAATAGAATAGACAACTATTTTAAGCAGGCAACTTTCAGCCATATTTTTAGCTGTGAATTTTAAATTTGGAAGGTCCATAAAAAAAAATAAGCCTTAGTAATATTTATCGCTGGTTTAACTGCCATTGTATACCAACACGTCACCATGGTTGTACTACTTTTCTACTAAAAACAACGTAGAAAGAAACGTATGCTAGATCTGTTGTATGGAAAGTCATACAAAGTTGAATATATCGTACGTCGACTATAAAATTTGATGCGGCTGCGGAGGGACATATATCATAACCAAATAGGGAAATAAAACTCATGCTGGTTTAAGAATTTCGTGGAAACTCATGCTCATTTACTGTTACTACTAGATTCAATTCATTATACCTTAAAAGTAACTACTTAACTAAACCACATTAATTAAGATCTACATGCACAGTTCTTATCAACTTTATTATCAACAAGAAATACCTTTTGAAGTCTCTGGTCCTAATCTTTATATGAATCCACCATGGAAATTTCTATCTCGTACTTGTTCAACTAATGGTGGAATCTTCTACACACCAGTCATCACTTCACCCATGGCGATGTCACACACCAGTCATCACTTTAACCATGGCGAAGTCTCGATAAAGTATAATGATAAATTTACTAGGTGAAGGTATTAATGATCTGAGTTCAAAACTTATTAGTTCTAAAATCTTTACTGATGAAAAAAAAAAAAAAAAAAATTTCCTATCCATGTTAGTGGGTGTAAAATGGACTTGAGAGACTATTTTATATTAAAATAACAACCAAATAATTGGGCTTGGAAACCAGGTATCTTGTACTTGACTCAGATACCTTTGAGTTAAATATATCGTTGAGGTTTTCCTTGAGTTAAACATTAGAAAAATAAAAACCCAACAATAAGACGTTTTATCGAGACGAATCAGACACCGAAACAAACAAGATATTAACAAACAAGATATTAATTACACTAAATTTGTGATGATATGGGAAGAGTCACACTCTCGAAGAAAAAGATGTGTATTACTTTTTCGGTCATCTTCTTTTTTTCTAACCTTCGTGTGACCTGTCTTTAGATATGTAATGCGCATTTAGACCGTTGGTGCCTACCTATATATAATGGATTGAACTAGCAGCCTTCTTTTCACAACTTTTTGTTTATATTACAAACTCTAACTTTACAATAAGCTCAAGTGTAAAACCACATATTTAGTTTTCATCACTAAACCATCTATTTTCTCAATATTATTCCATGGATAATCAAATGATGTTCTTCCCATTCTCATCACCATCTCTAGCTGCTTTTCCTAACCATCATCATCAGCAACAACAACAATCAAACGACATCGTTGATTTCGATTTCGGCAGTGTTTTGCTTCATGCTAATAACAATTCATCAAGTAGTACAACTGGGTTGTTATCAGGTTCAACAACATCAAGTTTATCATTAGGGAATAAGAATACTTATTCTAACGAACATCAGATTATATGTGATCAGATGATTGATACTAGCGTTGTTGGTGTTCCTATTACGGGTACGTCCACAACGAGTAGTATTCGCGAGAATTCACAATCTAATTTGGATAACACAGTTAGTAATAAGCAGGGAAATGATCAGAAGAAGAAGGCGAAAAAACATAGATTTGCATTTCAAACAAGGAGTCAGGTTGACATATTAGATGATGGTTATCGTTGGAGAAAGTATGGGCAAAAGGCAGTAAAAAACAACCAAAACCCAAGGTACAGATATAACTCGAATTACTCAAATTAAGATTCGTTATATATTTGCTCAAATCGACACATCGAAGTAGTAGTGTTACTAGTGTAGTACTATATGATCATTTAACCATACGTAACGTATAACTAGTCGTAGTCCTAAACCTTAAATTGGATTTGTTTGGGGTACAGGAGCTACTACAGATGCACACATCAAGGGTGCAACGTTAAGAAGCAAGTGCAGAGATTATCCAAGGATGAAAGCATTGTGGTTACAACTTATGAGGGGATGCATACACATCAAATCAATAAATCTACAGATAACTTTGAGCAAATTCTAATGAATCAAATGCAAATGTACAATGGTTTTAACTAAGCGTTAAAATCTTTAGAGCTGCTAGTGTAGAAATTGTTATTGTTTTGGTTAATAAAAGATGCAGCATTAAGCACTGTTCTTGCATATGCAATACTATAATTTGGTCAAAAATATCTGCTTACGAATACATACGTATGTAGAATTACCCCCAAATATCTATAATAAACTATATATGTTTTTTCTTTTTTTTTTGGCTCGGTCAATCAATAAAATCAGCTACAAATGCAGGAAAAGAGACTACGGACGATCGAAAAAAATCATCTCCAGTTTACAATAGCATCATCTAGGCAAATATGAGGAAAAAAATTAACTTTGATCTTTGTTTCAATGATAATGGCTTCTGGAGGCTTTTCTTTTTTGTTGAAAGATCTCTCGTTCCTCTCGAGCCAGACTGTCCGGATAACATCAGACAATTGGTTTAAATTCCAAGTTGATTTTATTTTATTTTGAAGCATATAAGACGTTTCCATAGCTCTTTTTGCATTTGCTGAAATCACTTCACCTCCATATATATGATAGAGATTGATATCCCTTATACTCGTAAGCTTCAGGCTAAGCTGGTCCAGATTTATCAGGCTAATCCGTAGGGTCCGGTGGAGGTAGTAGCCAGGGAACACATACCACGCTCCAACTGTAAATGACGCTCGGCGTGCACATTTGTGGAGTTGGTCACTCGCTGTGTCAAGAAGAGCTTTGGTAGAAATACCCGATGTGGTCTTTGGATCATCGGAGATACTACTGGACCTAGACTTGACATGGTCTACTTCGATCTTCGTTCTTAAATGGTTGTTCTCCTTTCTTGTTACGAGCCAGCCAACTTGTATGCAATGTAAGAATAATACCGGACCGGTAAACCAGAAAAATAAAAAATGGGTTGAGTTATCATAAACCCACTAATTTAATAAAAACTGTGTTAAAATTATTCGAACCAGTAAAACCTGCTAGTCCAACCAGTGAACCAACTGACACAACTAGGTTTTTACCGGTTAATAGTAGTGTTTTTAGTATGTTCATCCGGTTTTTTCTCCATTAAAATTTTAAGTTTTTTTTTTCTTACTTGAAATTATTCTTTTCTCTGTGCAAATTCAACAGGTTAAGTTTCATTATAAAAATGGCATTCAAACAAGCAATCTAAAAGCCACTAATATTTTTGATTCCACTTAAGGATTATACAAACACGAATAAAGCTTCATAAAGAGAAATAGAGAGAAGTTAATTTTCGGACGACACAAACAAAACCTTTTCTCTGTTTTTGTGGTAGTAAATCTTTGATAGTTTATAATAATAAAACCTTGATTTCTTCTATCAATTGGTATTTGAATTCTTCAAATATAGATGGAGTTTGTTGTGGGTGTTGTAGAGGCAAAGGGAAAGAGAGAGGTGTAGTGGCCAGTAGCCCGCGGGTGAGAAGTGAAAAGCGACAATGTATGGAGTTAACAATAAAGGGGTCAATATGGAGTTAGTCAGAGAAGAAACACTGCCCATCAGTATCAATTGTATTTCATCTGCGTAATTAAACCCAAATTAGCATAAAATGCCCCCCGTTTGACCCTGACCAGATTCTAAGATATTTTATTTTCCTTCTTTCTTTTCTTTCACGGAATTCTTTCTCTGATGCCGTTAATCTTTTTTTTGGCTTTCCCAACGGTTTTTTCTTGTTGGTTTCCTGTTTTTTCACCGGGTTTTTTCGCCGGATTCCTTAGTTGCTCTAAACGATGAAAGAAAATTGATGTTTTAAGAAGTCTCCAGTTACTACCAATCATATTTACAACAACAACAATCACATAATTAGAGGAATGAATTACAACAACAACCACTCTCAGTCCATGGATCACTACAGAATCACCAGAATTACTATAATGAACACAAATTACCTCTTTGTTATCCATGAAACAGCTTATCAATCTACAGTGCATCACCCTTGTTCTCTATCTAAACGTAACCATTTCAGTCCTCTCATATCCTTAAACCCAGACTCTATACCTCCAAACCAAATTCCCAAAATTCCTATCTCAATACCACCAAAACCCCTCTTAATTCAATACCCCTAACCATTTCAAAGAAACCAATTTCAAATCTTACCCACCCCTCTCAATTTTGCTTGTTTGCATATTTTTCTTCTTATGCAACCAAGTAACCCTGTTTTCACGAGATATCCAAACCCCAATCCCCTGTTTTATGTGAAATAGGATTGTGTACCCTTGCCATTGTGTATCTTGACCAAATTTTTTTCTCTTTTGAAGTATGAATGCTACTCATTTTGCCCGAGCCGATCGGATAGTATATCCGACCTGAAGTTAGAGCTTCGTAATCTTAAAAGAGCTATCCTTATGGCCGACGTGATCGGGTACACTCGTCTTGTGGAGGCCCTTACAGTTATGTTTGTTGCCAGTCGGTCGTTATATATGTATAGCATGGATCTCTACACCGATATTTTAGGTTCTAAAGACAGCGATTGTGCGTCCCTTTTGGAATCATTTGTCAATGCTCGTAAGAAAATGGAACGTGATGAGCGAAATTTAGCTCGCATGACTGTGTATTTGTGCCGCGCATGCGTTTCTTAATTTGCTTACTTTTTGTACTCGTTATGATGTTATATAAATGTTGTCTATCCCCACCCCACCCCCCCCACCTCTTTTTTTTTGTCTAGATGTTTTTAGAATATGCCATGGATGTTTTAATTGAATGGTCGAACAGGGGCGCTTTGCTCTCTGACACCTTTGTGATTGTTGTGGTTTAATTGAGTGATTGAACAGGGGCGTTTTGCCCTTTGTCGCTCTTGTGACCATTTATGTAAGTGGTCGAACAGAGGCGCTTTGCTCTCTGTCGCTCTTGTGACCATTGTGGTGTTTTATAAATGGTCGAACATGGGCGGTTTGCTCTTTACCGCTTTTGTGACCGTTTAATAGAGTGGTCGAACATGGGCGTTCTGTCTTCTGCCGCTCTTGTGATCGTTGTGGTGTTTTGTTTAATTGTTCGAACAACGACGCTGCCTTCCGCATCTCTTGTGACCATTTGTGTTATTTTGATTGAGTGGTCAAACAGGGGTGCTTTGCCCTCTGCCGCTCTTGTGACCATTGTCGTATTTGTTAAGTGGTCGAACATGGGCGCTTTGCCCCCTGTCGCTCTTGTGAACGTTTAGTTGAGTGGTCGAACATGGGCGTTTTTCCCTCTGCCGCTCTTGTGACCATTTGTGATATTTTAATTGAGTGGTCAAACATGGCACTTTGCCCTCTGCCGCTCTTGTGACCATTGTAGTATTTGTTAAGTGGTCGAACATGGGCGCTTTTCCCTCTCCGCTCTTGTGAACATTTAGTTGAGTGGTCGAACATGGACGCTTTGCCCTCTGCCCTCTTGTGACCGTTGTGGTGTTTTAGTTAAGTGGTCAAATCAGGGGCGCTTTTCCCTCTACCACTTTTGTGACCGTTTGTGATATTTTAATTGAGTGGTCGAACATGGGCGCTTTTCCCTCTGCCGCTCTTGTGACCGTTTAATTGAGTGGTCGAACAGGGTTGCTTTGTCCTCTGTCGCTCTTGTGACTGTTTAATTGAGTGGTCGAACATGGGCGCTTTCCCCTCTGCCTCTCTTGTGACCGTTGCATTCGTCTTTAGGGGTAAATAAATGAAATAAAACAAAGTTCTTTTTAGGTCAAAAAAAATTTGTATTGCTCATGCATGAAATCCTTTCAACTACTTTCCATTGATAGGTGTCTTGATCTTGGACCCATCCATCCGTTTTAAGTGATAGCATCCGCTTTCGACCGTCTTTTGAATTATGAAGGGTCCCTCCCGGTTGGATGCAAACTTCCGGTGCTTGCGTTCTGCTGTAATGTGATGCAATTTTAAGCACTAAATCTTCAACCTTGAAGATTCTTTCTCTAACCTCCTGGTTATAGTGGTTGGTGACGCGCTTCCTATATGCTTCAGCAAAACGTTCGGCACGAGCTCTCCTTTCTTTTATTGTGTCCATATGGGAGAAATGATTGACCTCGTATGGCATGGTTAGACTCGCCATAGCAACTTTCGCTGAAGGGACAACGATTTCCGCGAGTAGAATGGTATCTTCCTCATAAACCAAAGAGTAGGGTGACGCCCTCGTCGAGCTGCGCTTAGAAATCCGATATACCCATAATGCTAGCGGTAACTGCTCGTGTCATTCCCTATGGTGATCGTGCACGGTTCTGCTTATGATTCTTAACAATGTTTTGTTGGTGGCTTCTGTCTGGCCATTTTCCTGAGGATAGTATAGAGTGGATGTATGGAGCCGGGTGTATTGTTCCAATAAATTGTAATATCCTTGTTGAAGAATGACTTGTCAATGTCTTCCCTAATGATCATTGGAGCTCCGAACCTGCATATTATATGCTCTTTGATGAACACATGGATAGTTTTTCCTGCATAATTGATAGGTGCATTATTTGTATTATTTAGATACTCTAATTCATTGATTTCTTGTTATTTTTCATATCATTATGCTTTGATTTTGTTTGTTTATGAGTTTCTTAGGAGTTTTGAAGTGTATTCAACCAAAGAAGAAGAAAGGAGTTCATTACGACACGAAATGAACAAGGAGTTAAGTTCTGCCAATGGAGAAGGTCCAAAAACCGAATTCAACTCATTCAAATCCAGGAGTTCTTAATACCATTTTGAATAAAAAGATAAGACGAAGGCAACACAAAAAGAATTAGGTCATTTGGAGTTCGTATGTGGAAGTTATGAGCAAAATAGCCGAAAGTAAAATAATAAAACAATCAGCATCACAATCGGGAGTTTACAAGGGAAAATAACCTACCGATTATAAGCGATTTCGGGTACAGGAAAATTTCGTTTTAGAGCTCCAACAATCGGTAGTTTACACGGAAAGCGAGCCTACCGATTATGGCACGTTTTGGGTACATGAAAGTTATATTTTGATCCCTTACAATCGGTAGTTAAGGAGGGGGTCTTGCCTACCGATTATGACTCGACGGGAGGCACTTATAAGACACGTTTTTGACTTCCAAATCAAGGTATCATGGTCCCATTAGGACTCTAACACCTAGATATGATGGAGACTATACAAGAAGACTTCCATAACCCTAGAAAGAGAGCTTGGATACTTTTGGAGACTTGAAAACACAAGGAGAACAAGAAGCTGGGCTTGGAGTTGCGATTGATCATCACGATTTCTAGGGTTTTCTTTACTTGTTTTTTTGATTATTTTTCATGGATTTTGAGAAATCCATGATGAACTAAACCTTTCTTATTGGTTAGAGATGTAGTCCTAAGTTGGAAAACATGTTTATTAATTGAAGTATTCATTCTCATATGTTCATAATCTCTTCAATATCGCTTATGTTCTACCGTTTATAACGCCTTGTATGATGGATTGCTTGTTTGTTTAAGTCGCGAATTAGATGAACATGCATTGACATCTATATCTAAACTAGGGTTTGAGATCCGGAATTATCGAAAGATCCTTTTTACAAGTAGCATAACATAGTTATTAATAACGGGATGTTACCATGCAATTATGTGTAGAAGCATGACCTAGGTTATATCCAAGTGGCTCTTGCGCCGAATTACTTAGAATAACCTCAAATCACAAAGACCATTGATTTCATTGGGTTAAACTTGAGTGGCAGTTGCGCCAAGTTATTCGTTGAAAAGGATTCAAAGAGTGGCTCTTGCGCCTTGGATGATAATATGAGTTTTGCCGGTGTAAGCCTGCGATAGGATGCTTTAGGGTTATTGATATTGAGAGTGCATGAATGTTGAGTATGATTTAGTTGATAACATGTTGGAAGATGGAAGATGAACTCTCTAACCAATGTTCTTTATCTCTGATATTCGTTTTAATCAATTTGTTTTAGCATAATTTAGTTATAATCACAACCAAAACCCCCCAGTTTACATAAGTAATCGAAAGTAATTAACAATCAACTGCCTCTTTGTGGGAACGAACTTGTTCTTATTATTATACTCTAATCTATATTAGTGAAGTAAGAACTTGAATTAATTTTGCTTGGTTGACAACCGACCAATAATATTTCAAGGGGATTGCCTCTACCCATTTTGAACTATACTCGGGTCGCTTGGAGGAGTTCGGGTTTATCGGCCAAATCAAGTCCAGGCCCCAACTGTGGAACAACCAAGGCGTGAAATTCCGTGTTGCTCGGAGTGGGGTGCATGGATCAGAGGCCCTTGTGTTTGACAACTTAGACACCTCTTTACATGCATTGTTGTACCATTTCCATGGTTGGCCAGTAGAAGCCTCCTTCATATATTTGTAAGAATAACTTGCGCATCCCCTAATGTTCTGCGTCATGCGACTTGGTCATGACTTTTATTTCCTTTTCTTTTGATAGACATCTCATGATCGTGTTGATGTAATTCATTCTATACAGAATCCCTTCATTTATGAAAAATATGTTGGATTTTTTCTTTATTTTGAGTGCAGCCATTTTCTCCTTGGGTAATTTGCTATGTTGGATGAAATCTATGTATGGTTTTCAACAATCGTCTTCTTCTTCTACGCATACCTCGGCTGGTTGTGGTGGTGCTCGGTACTCTTTGCAACTGTCTTGGATGGACGCCGCTTGGGCTGCCATACTGGGCCAATACACCCCCAATCTTTGTAGTCGCCGATATACGCGGATACTACCTGTTTTTCCGCATGCCTCCTCGTGCATTCTTTGTAATGTCTCCTCTGCTTCCCTTTTTACTAATTTGTCCTTAATTATCTATTTTGTTAATGCTCAATTTGGTACTTATTGTATAATTTTATGTGTTTGTAGATGTTTTAGAGAAATAAACATTTGTGGAAAAAATGACTCAAAAAGTTGATAAAAGCACCCGAGAAAAATTACTAAAGGCACCCATGCTAGTTGATAAAGGCAACCGTAGCTTGAATAGGGGAACCCCCTTTCAATTTCAAAAATTTAAAAAAGGCGGGAAGATCTTTCTTTACGTGTGGAAGATCCTGAGTTGCTTGGGAGTCAATTTTTAAGGGATTTGAAGATGTTTTTGAGTTACCAAATTGGAGAAACAAGCAAGAGAGATCAAAACACGCCAGTATAAGTAATTTCAGGCCATAAATCAAGGTGGAAAACCCATCTGCAGCTGGAAAAAGTCTCACTCTCTAATTTGGATTAAACACAATTTTGAGGTAGTTTTGAAGTTGGATTTGGATTAGGAACTGTGTCCTTATTGATAAAAAAGAACTAGACTAGATGTAGTTTTGGAGTTGGATTTGGATTAGGAATTGAACCACAACTAGATGTAGTTGTCTTAAACAGAAAAATAGATAAGGGTGTGCTCGGTTTGTTCATTTTCTTGGTCTGTTGCAGTTTCATTTTATTTGTGATAACACTATCTGATTCATATGACCATAGTTATTCCGAGTATTGCTATATGATTTTATGAGGTGAATAATTCTTTCTTAGTCTAATTTAAGACTTTAAACTTAGCACTTACTGGGAGGTAACCCATGCTCATACGATACGGTAATATCTTTCATTAACTCATTTCCTTCGATTGGTAACAGTTTCTCCTTGTTCATGCTTTTAATCATTTATCTTTAGAACATTGAGGACAATGTTAGATTTAAGTTTGGGGGTAAGAGAGAAACTTTTAAGTTGAAATATGAAACTCCAAAGTCTAGAAACTTGTGAACAATTCAGGATGACACTAGCCATTTCAGGTAGATGGAAACTTAGCTATTTTTTATAGGAATTTGTGTGCCCAGTTAAATGGTTTATTCATAAAAAGACAATGATCAGGTGTTAGAAATAACATGATAGTTGAATATAACTACGGTTCGAGAAATAAGAGGATCGAACCATTTCTTCGGACTCTTTTTCAAATTCGATAAATGTTGGTTGATCATATATTTCATTAAAGTTCTATGATTCAGAGTATCATTTCCTATTTGATCCCTTTGAATTCCATAAAAGAATCGATTCGATACATTTCTTATGTACCCATTCAGGATGACACTAGCCATTCTAGGTAGATGGAAACTTGGCTTTTTTTATATATGAATTGGTGTTCCTAGTTAAATGGTCTATGCATAAAAGGAAGCTTAGTTCAGGTGTTAGAAATAACATGATAGTTGTCACCATATCTCGGAGTCTATCTCGACCATATCACCTTCTGTTTTTATTTTTTGCAATTTTGTGTTTTTCTAAGTTATTTGGTGGGGCGCCAATATCGAATTGTTATCGCTGCCAGGATGTAGTAGAGTGTTTGAGATTATTTTGACTGGTTCAAAAAAAAATATCGAGTATTGATACTTTGATAGCAATATGTGTGTGTTATCCCTGTCTCCGTCGCCTAAGCAAGCGTGAAACACATGATCCATGAGAACTATCATGTAAGATGCTAATAAGGAGCATGCGCTTGGATTCATTTGATCCAATCATGTTGTCAGTATATTTAGTAATATAAAGATAACTGTTTTATTTTCAATAAATCGATTGCTGTGACCCTTGTATATACTAGTTGAATCGATATTAGTATAAAGATTAAGACCAGTGGGAGCGTATCTCAATCCAATAGGGTTCATCCTGGCATTGACTTTCAGACAGATACGGGAAACACCGTTCATCTTAGTCAACACGCGCAAACTTCATTTTGTCAATATCCATCTTCTAAATCTTTTATGTGATTGTACTTTGATAGATTCTGTGTATCGTGGTTGAACGACTATCTAAGTAGAGTTTTGAATTCTTTTATGAATTTTAGTGCGCTAAGTGCAAACTCTTGTACAACAATTGGACTCATATAGGGTAATGATTTCGATATCCGAAAGAATTTCGTATGCCAACTAAATAGCTTGTTTAGTGTTTACCCTCAATCGTTCACAGGTAGCTATAATTTGGAGTAGAAGATTTTGTGGGTATACCTCTTGTAAACCCTCACGAGACTAAAACTCGTCCGATAGGGACACCTATGGGTTTAAAGGCTTGTTACACACGCTAAGTGCAATCGCGATGCTTGCGAAAGTAAGTTAGGATTGTTATTTTATTTTTAGAATAAATTTGCTCGAGGACTAGTAAATAAAAAGTTTGGGGGTATTTGATAGACACATTTTTGTGTCTAATTTGTCCTTAATTATCTATTTTGTTAATGCTCAATTTGGTACTTATTGTATTATTTTATGTGTTTGTAGGTGTTTTTGAGAAATAAACATTTATGGAAAAAATGGCTCAAAAAGTTGATAAAAGCACCCCGAGAAAAATTACTAAAGGCACCTAGGCTAGTTGATAAAGGCACCTGTAGCTTGGATAAGGGCACCCCTTTTCAATTTCAAAAAATTGAAAAAGGAGGGAAATCTTTCTTTACGTGTGAAAGATCCTGAGTTGCTTGGGAGTCAATTTTAAGGGATTTGAAGGTGTTTTTGAGCTAACAAATTGGAGAAACAAGCAAGACTAATCAAAACACGTCATATAAGTAATTTCATGCCGTAAATCAAGGTGGAAAACCCATATGCAGCCGGAAAAAGTCTCACTCCCTGATTTGGATTAAACACAATTTTGAGGTAGTTTTGGAGTTGGATTTGGATTAGGAACTGTGTCCTTATCAAGAAAGAAGTGGACGTTAAGAAATAGGTTTCCTACACCTATATAAGCATAACAGATAGAACATAAAGAAGAAGGGGGAGTTTCGGCCGGAAATTCCAGGGAAGATTTCTCTTAGAGATTTCTTGATCATGTGGTGTAAAAAAAGGGTTGTTTGAGTCATAATTATTCTGAGGAAGGTTGGGTCAATCTCAGAAGGCCAGCAAAGCGAAGAAAAATCACTCCAGAATAATTCTGCTGCTGCTGCTGATGAAGACGTGAAGAATAGAGATAAGGTGACGGTTCCTTCAACCATTCTGCCACGATTTCTTCATCCTTTTTGCAACGTTTATCTTCATTCTCCATTGTAAAAGTTAATCTGTAACGCCCATATAATGTTGCATATTTCCTGTTTTATTATTTTTAGCTTCTTTTCTTCTTCTCAAGCACTTTTGAGCCATGTTTCTATCTTTTGAGAGTGTATTGATCATGATGAGCTAAACCCAACCAATGGGACAATAGAGGAATCCATATTTCATGAACGAATGGTAACTATTTTTAATTCTTAATGACGTTTGCATTGATTTTTAATTTATATATGATTTTTCTTAATTAGTTGTGATTTTGTTTGATGGTGTATGCTGGGACTTAAGATCTTTTGATGGGCCATGCTTGTGATTTACAGTCAATATTTTAGAAATCTACTTTCCGCAAAGAAACATAGTCAATAGAAGAGCTATAATTATTAAAGAATCATTGTAGAAGTTATTTAGAAGTTATTTTGGTGGAATTCTAAGTTCCAGTTCTTCCCAATATTGTGAAAATCTTTTACTTATTTTCTAGTTTAAATCAAAATTAGGTCTAAAACGAATATTCATAAGTCTCAGCGAACGAACTATTTTTACCACTTTTCTGAAATGATCAGTGCCTGTTGGAAATTCTCGTTGTGTGTTCAACCGTAGTTGATCCTATCTCGGCCATTAGGATTTGTGCTTCCGCTCGGTATGGTGCTAAATGAGCCTCTCTCATTTGAAACTCGTCACTTACTTGGACGATAATTAACTTGGAATTCCCTATGACTTATAAGTTTCCAAGGCCGAGATTCTTGGCAATTTTCAATCCCAATATTAGTCCTTCGTACTCGGCCACGTTATTGCTACAGTGAAAGTCTAGCTTGACGGCATAAGATAATAGCTCTCTGGTGGGTATTTCGAATAAGATGCCCACTCCGCCGAATTTCTCACATGAGTATCCGTCAAAGAACATAATCCAGGCTTCTTCTTATGCCTCTGCTACCTCTCCTAGTACATCGTCATAGGCGGATGTGTCATCGCTCCCGGGAAAATCATCCAAAAGGTCAACAATCGCATTCCCTCGGATGCCTCTTGGATTTGATATTTAAGCTCCAAATCGGATAGCTGTAGGAGCCATCTTGCAGTCCTGCCTGCTAGGATTGGTTTCATTGCAAGATATACGATCGGGTTCGCTGCTGCAATGACGATAGTTTCATGCATCAACAGGTATGGCCTCAACTTTTGCGCGTGTATATCAGAGCCAAGCACGCCTGTTCGACCTTGGGATATCGTAGCTCGAAATCCTTCAATACCCGGCTGACATAATAGATGGGTGATAGGTTGTCATTCTCTCTATCTTGTGCCAAGACCGCTCCTATAGCCAAGTTATTGAAAACGGTGTATAGGTAGAAAGGCTCTCCTTTGGGAGGAGGTATGGGTACCTGAGGACTGACCAAACATTCATGAAGTTTATGGAATGCGTCCCGCAGCGTTTCACGCCACTCGAATTTTGTGTTTTTTTTTTAACATTGGGAGAAACGCGGTTAGTAGTTGGGCGAGGCCCTGGATGAAACGTCGTATGTATGATATTCTTCCGATGAAGGATTGCAGCTCCTTCACATCCTTGGGGGGTGTCATCATGGTTATATCATTTATCTTGTATGGATCGACCTGTATCCCCTCATCCGTCACCATAAACCGAGGAACTTGCCTGAGGTTACCCCGAAAGCGCACTTTAGCGGGTTCATTTTTTACTTGAATCTGTGATATCTGTCAAAAGCCCATCGCAGGTGTTCAACATGGTCCTCTCTCGCTCTTGATTTAACCACGATATCGTCCACATACACTTCTATGATTTGATGGAGGAGATCATGGAAGATCAAGGTCTTCACCCTTTGATAGGTAGCTCCTGCGTTCTTTAGCCCAAAGGGTATAACAACATAATAGAAGTTACCACACGGTGTTCGAAACGCTGTTTTGAACGCATCTTCAGCAGCCATCCTGATCTGATGGTAACCACTAAATCTGTCCATGAATGAGAACATCATGTGTCCGCCCGTGGCGTCTACTAAAGTGTCAATACGCGGTAGCGGGAAATCATCCTTTGGGAACGCTCGATTGAGGTCTCGGTAATCTACGCAACATCTAATTTTTCCATTATTTTTACGACTGGTACGACGTTAGCTAGGAAGGTGGGGTGTTTTATAGGTTTTATAAACTTAGCTTCCAACAGTCGCTCGACCTTTTCTTTTATTGCTAAGTCGGTTTCTTTCGGGAACTCGCGGATTCTTTGTTTAACAGGTCGGAATTCGGGAGAGACACCAAGATTATAAGCGAAAAAGTCACAGTCTAAGCCTGGCATCTCATCGTACTTGAAAGCAAACACATCCTTGTATTTTATTAGCAATCCGATCAACGCGTCTCTTTGTTTTCCTTTAAGTTTCTACTTATTTTGATGAGTCGTTGTTCATCTTGCGTTCCTATGTTTACTTCTTCCATCCCATATGTAGTCATGTCTTCTACATTGCACTCCTATTTTATTTCCATTGTGTCTCTTTTTGTTGAGTCTAGAATGACTCGGCCTCTTCAACTAGTCCTGAGGGTGACTACGTTATTTCTTTGTCTATTGAAGCTAGGACGCACTCGTGCTGGTTGGGAATCCCTTCGGTTGATTGTTATAAGAGATACACATGTCCCCCTTATAGCTTCAAAACCTTCGGTTTTATTGTTAGAAACCGCTTCGTCCTTCCAGTTAGGTAGTGGGGTAGGCGCGGCCTCTGGCACCTCTTCTGTTTCCTTAGGTATATTGTAGAAAACAACATCCGCCATGTATGCTTCTTCCAGAACGAAGGGGTTATTGGTTGTTGCGATCTGGTATTGTTTCCCTCTCATGTTAGTCTTTACGTACTGGTGATAATTTGATGCCACAACCTTGTGCTTGAGCAACCATCCTCGTCCTAACAGTGTATGGAAAGTCATGTCATCTTCTAACACATAGAATGGCATGAGGCCCTTTATTGGTCTGATCCTTACTACTAGGATGACGATTCCTATAACGGTTTGAGTGTTCCCTATGAATCCCTTTTCTGCGGTAGCATGCATGTCAATGGAAAATCGTTGTACACCTAAGATTTCAGTTGTATGAAGTGAGATCATATTCAGGGATGCGCCTCCATTGATGAATGTTCTCTTCAGCTATTGCTTGTTGATGGTCGTCGTGAGGTAAAATGGTGGAAGATGTTCTCCTGGGTAGCATATTTCTTCATATGTGAAGGTGATCGCTCCCTTTGGTGTTAAGCTGTAGGGTTTACCAGCGGCTATCGCTGCGATGACCTTTGCTGCCTCTACATTCTGTTTTTCGCTAAATCCCAATGAGTCGAAGAATTGCTGAGCCAAGATCGTTTTTGCGAATTTATTGTCTATGCTTTCGTTATTGTCGAAGATCGGGACCTATTCCTCCGCTTCATACGCTTCTTCCTCTTTTGGTTCCCATGGCATCCAAATGTCCTCCAGTGGGTTATACGAAAGCATCATGACCTGGTGCTGGGGAAGCAGATTTTCGTTGATTGCTTGCCTTCCCATTTCAATCTCCCCCATGTTTCTCTTTCGTTGAAAGATGTCGTGAAGAGAAAAACATTCTTGAGTTGGGTGATCCACTCGGCGGTGGTAGTGGCAGTATCTAGCGTTGCTCTTGTTGACCTTATTGATGTCCACAACCAAGGGTGGTAGTGTTACTTCTTGATTTGCTACCCACCGTTCGAGCAGACCGATGATCTGTTCCCGACTACAAGGTATTGGTGGTAATCGGTTTAGATATTTCCTAGGCCATCTGTTACCTCGTCCCGCGTTATAGGTATGAAACGCATGGGATCTTCTCATGTCGGGGTTGATCGAAGCACGACTGTTGAATGCTGGTACCGACGCGGTATTGACCGAATATTTCCACGTATGCTCCATATTTCCTAAGCTCAATACATCCGCGCAATCTGTTATGCTAGATGCCGCTTCTTATAATTCTACAAACGTCTGGAAATTGAAGTTTGTGAGATTCCATTTGAGCACAGGTGTCATTTCGCGCACACAGATTTCCACTAGGGTTTCTTCTTTGTTGTCTTCATGGCACTCGAGAGAGAGATTCCGGAATCGTGTAATGAATTTCCCGATTTCCTCTCCCATTATTTGATTACACTTGCTGAGATCAATCATCGTGACCTTCTTCTTCGTTGAATAAAACTTTCTTATGAACAAAAAGCTCATTGTTTACCATGACTCTATACTTCTAGGCTTCAGGTTGTCATACCAAGTGAAAGTCCTATCTGATAAATACTTAGGGAACTCTCTTAAGCATAATTTTCCGTTGGACGCGCACGCATTCATTATTGATAAGAATCGACTAAGATGTTCACGAGCGTTTACCGTCCATCGTAAGTCTTGAACTTGGGAGACGTGTATTCTTCCAGATACTGATACTCGGCTACCTCGATCGAGTATGGGTGATTATGGAATCATAAATTATCATGTTTGACTACCCTTTAACGCTCTTCAAGGTATCTGGCGGTCGCCTCCTGTGATGCCCCTCGGGAGGATCCCTCCTCATCTGGTTTTTTCTCCGCGGTTGCCGCTTCCTTTTCTGCTTGTTTCGTAATCTTCCTAAGCTCATGTTGACGTCGATTATGCCCCTTCATCTCGTTTTGCATGTCCTGTAGAGTTTGTTTTTGTTGACATTCTTGTATTTGTTGTTTTTCGTTCCTATTAACCAGCATTTCTACCTTTTCCACGTGAGCCGTTTGTACGATTGCTGAGTTGACGATAACTTGTCTTGGTGATTTTTCATCGCCGCTCGCATCTTCTATTATTACTTAATCATTAATCGGTTGGTTGGGTGGCGTGACTAGAGTGTCTTTCCTTGAGTACATCTTGCTGGACTAGAGACGAGTCTCCCACTGTGGTCGCCAAATGTTTTAGGGTAATTTCCTAAAAGGGAGATCAATCATAATCACAACAAGAACTACATCTTTCCTTCTATGGGTATAGAGAGAAAAGAGGGACCATTTCTTTGTACTGTTCATTTTCCTTTTATAGACTTTCCTCCTTAACCATCCTTTGACACCTATCTCCCTTCAACCTCTTATTATTGCTAAATAGCCATCTATCATTCTTATCTCTAACCTCTCCTCTTATTCCCTTCCTATCCTCATACTTTAATGGGCATATTCCTAAATTCCTTGGCTTAGCCCCCAAATTCTCAATGCGGTAATGGACTTAGACCCATTTAGTAAGAATGACTCCCCTTATCCGTGGGTGGTCACTTTCAGGTATTAACACCTGTTGTGTTGACTCTCTGTCCACAACTTGATCGAGTTCAAAGTTCGTTAGTGTTACTATCTTAGAGTTTTCTAGCAACTTCACCAATTTTAGAGTTCGTTGAAAATCTTAATCACCCTATTAGCGAGTCGAAATAGCACTTCACTTAAGGTATGTACACGATTTAAATATCTTTACATCATTTCGCAGTATGATGTATATTTTAACATATGAGACGTTTTCAATGTGGTGAGTGTTTTCGCATGCCAAGGCATGTGAAAATGCACACGTCTCAATTCTGCGCGCATCTGGAATAGTGACTAGCCCCATACGCGAATTTTAGATAGCAAAAAACCTTTACTTCATTACATGCGCGTGCGAGATGTAGCAAGGAAGTGCACCCTTGTGCGAGCATTAAGCAACATGACATCAATTATCTACTGGAGGCGAGTTGCATATCACTTCAACCGCGATAACCATCGCTTGGTGGCGAGATATGTGACACCCTCAGCATTAAATGTATCTTTTGGGGCGAGCTGCGCAAAACTCCACATGCTAGGATAATTACGTAGCACCTAAATACAATATGGAATTTTGTTGCCGGGTAACGCAAACTTCTTAATCCTACAACGAGTTACAGGATTAAGAGGGGACGAGCGTACACCCAAATATTTTGATACAAATATCGGCAAACTGCAATGTTAAAAGAGGCACATCGCAAGATGCTGCAGTCCAGTTTTGTATAACTGATGCACTCCATTTCTTCAGCAACTTCTGTAATCCAGTTTTGCATATACTGTTGTAGTCCAAATCCCAACAACTGTCGCAGTTCCGTTTCACAGCAACCTCGCATGAACTTGTACAGCCCAGTTCCCCGTAACTGTTGCAGTCCAGTTCGCATAAACTGTTGAAGTTCAGTTTGCAGCATCTGTTGTAGTCCAATTTCGTACAACTACTGCAGTCCAGTTCGTCGCAGCTTCTGCAGTTTGTTTTCGTTTTAGCTATTGCAGTTCGGTTTCCCATCAACTGATACAGTCCAGTTTCCTGTCTACATTTGCAGTCCATTTTCTCACAATTGTTGCAGTCCATTTTTCTCGCAACAGTTGTAGTCCATTTTCTTATCAACTACTGCGGTCCAGTTTCAAATTAATTAATGCAATACAATTTTGAATCAACTGTTGTAGTCCAGTTTCGTAGCTATTACTGCATTCCAGTTCGCAACAACTGTTGTATTCCACTTCGCCGCAACTGCTGCATTCCTAGTCCACCTTCAACAACTGAAGACACACAACCTCACCAAATTTTCTGCCAAAGAAGTATGATAGGCAAGTTCGATAAAAATACTCGTTAACCACGGATAGAAGTGCGTCATTTATCACATCAACCGAAACAACTTCGCTTGGGGGAGAGATACGTGACACCTCAGATTACGCCAAACGACTAGATATTGCAGATGGCGATTATTCAGAACCTTCAATGTTTAGCATTGCATCATCGCAAGCGCCTAAAGCCTCACCTAGCACGTGAACACTTAAGTCTTACCACAAAGAAATCATAAAGCCTCGTCTCAACCACGATCCCGTCATCCATTGTTGGTACAAATCCTCATAATTAACACAAGCAATATGCTATCTGCCCTAACAGCGAGCGTGATAGCCTTGTTATGTTGTGAGCAAAAAGCCTTGCCATAGTCGCAAGAAAACTATATTCCAATCAAGTATCGACTAGTTCCCGAGCATCACAAGTCCAATACTTGGCACAAAGTCTCTCCTAGCAAGTGAGCAAATTTTTTGTAGGTTACCACAGTTGGGGGCGACTTTGTAATATTTTTGTTAAAAATGGAGCGAGCTACGATTTACTCCAAAAATAATAACTCAAGCTAGTGGGCGAGTTACGTCATAGGCATTCGATGCATAAGAAAAATCGAACTTCTTAACCCCACAACAAGTTGGAGGTTAAGAGGGGGCGATGTTTGTGCCATATATAAAACAGACATAAAGACCGCTAGTCAAGCCCGCATATCCCCAAAGAAGGTTCTAGAATGTTCTAGATGTCTTGTTACCCAAGTTACTTACAATATGAGGTTTATCTCATAATTAGGTTTAAACGTAAACTATATAAATACATGAGATCTAGACCCTAAAAATATACGCTTTCGGAGGTCAGGTATTCTATAGAAGAATTATTTAAATATGTATATCAATAAAACATCACTCCCCAAGAGGATTCATCCATGGATGTAGACATAACTCCCCGAACCACGTTAAATTCGTGCTTTCTCTATTTATCTTTAGTTCTTTCTTTAGCCCTATTGTACATCATCATCATCAAATCAATCGTTTTTTGTGCCTAAAAGTAATTTTCGGTATAAACAGAAACCAATTTATATTATGTCAAGGTCTGGTTGTTTGTTAAAATAATTCTTAAACATATAATTCCAGATATGAAAAAAATCCTAAGGCCATCTAGAATCCTTCAAGACTCTAGAAAATATTTTGGTAGGGACAATGAAGAGAAAAACAAGGAAGTCATGTTGGATATCGATGTCACTAGAGCTTTAAAATATGGGATTGATGCTTATGAATATACTACTTTCTCACATTGGTTGGAGTTAGCCTACTCTCTTAATAGCTTGCAATTTTATAAAATTTGTAAAATTCTTGATCATCCTGTAATTCTTTTTGAAGAAAAAGCTGAGTTATCCAACAATATGGTTATTCCCATAACCCATGTCTCACCCCAACCTTCAAATGCTACCAACTTGGCAACCATACTTAAAGCTAGAAAGAGGTGTTATTCTGATAAAGACATTGCTGCAGAGTTTTCCTTGAAGTTCAGAAATGCGCAGTGTAAGATTTTTTTGGGTAACAGTTCCAATGAGCTTGAGTATTCAAGATCCCATTTTGGAGATAATCCACTCTCAAAACCCAGATGTCTTAACTTGTCAAAATTAGCACAGGAAAATTATCAATGGAGGTAAGAATTAGTTTATAACTCCCACGAAAAAGGCAATTAATATCAAAGGTCCTTCTCGACAAAAAGGAATGGCTCAGGACATTTGTAGCTCTACTGAAAAACAAAACCTCATCTTCCCCAAGATGTCCCTGTCATCCCAAATCCTTTTCCTGATATCCCCTCCCTTGATGAGATACAAGGTAAAATGAATGTTGATCATGAAACCCTCAAGAAAAATCGCTGGGATAAATGTAGACTCGAAATGGATGTCAAAAAAAGTGAGCAAACTGGAGGAAACCCCAATACCGAGACCAAGAGAAAGAGTGAAAGATGGAAAATTACGATCTTCATCAACAAAAAACCAAGGATCTTCCATCCAACTCTGCCCAGATTGATAAAAGTGACATTGGAGTTGATAGGGGTCCTGATAATAATATTGCTACTGGCAATCTTGTTGGCGAATCTCACGTTCATCACCTTGAGGTAATAATTCTTGTGATCATCAACTTTATTTACCATCCATGTATGTAATAACCCGTCCCTCCATCGATAATGTCCCCACTTAGGCACTGCGGACATCCGACGGTGTGGTGTTTTCAACGGGCACCGCTGCGGTCATCCAGCAGAAAGTTCCCGGGAGGTCACCCATCCCTGGATTACTCCTGCCCGAGCACACTTAACTGGTTGATTCTTCGAGGGGTCTAAAGGAAGGAGATCATTTTCTAATGATTGCATAGTTTTTTGCAAAGCTAATATGGAAGAAAGAAAGAACCTGGTTGATATTTTTAGTCAGTTCTTCTCTACTTCTGGAAAGATGATAAATTTCTCCAAATCTTACATATTCTTCAATAAATATACTTTTCATTCTCTTGTTAGAAATATTAGTTCTTCCATAGGAGTTCAGATGATTAATAACAAAGACATATACCTGGGTTTCCCTCGCTTCACGAACAAGAGTAAAATCCAATCTTTTCAACCTTGTATTGACAGTCTCAAGTTTAACCTTGCTGGATGGAAAAGAAAATCACTCACTTATGCTGGCATAGCTACTATGATTGCCAATGTTACCTCATCCTCCTGTACTTACCAGATTAATTACTTTAAACTACCCAAACATACTTGCAAGGACCTCAATAAAATTTAGAGGGATTTCTTCTAGAACAAGGACCAAGAGAAAACAAAACGCCTATACTATATTGCTTAGAGTATTGTGTGTAAACCAAAAGATTTTGGAGGTTTGGATTTCAAAAAATTAGATTTTTTCAATGAATCTATGATAACAAAAACATAATGGAGACTCATCCAAGAACCATATTCTCTTCTCTCTTCTAATAAAATTTACACACTATGGTGATCAGGAAGCTATTTGAATGGATACTACTCCTAAGAAGTATGACTCTTGGATTTGGAAAGGAATTCCGTAAAGAATGGAAAATATTTAAAAGTACCACAAATAGAACGTTAGCAACGGTCAAAAAATCCAGAAATGGGATGATAAATGGATAAATGGAAAGGATACCATTATGGATAGACCTGACTTATGTCCTCCATATTTTATTTATGTTAATGAACTCATCAACTCCCAGAGAGAATGGGATATTTGTATCATCTCTCTTTGGTTTTCCCAGGATGATCAAAACTCCATCTATGATACTTCTATAAATGTTCTATAAGAGGATTGTATAATATGGAGTTTTAATGACAAAATGGATTTCTCTGTTAAGTCCATGTACAACAAGAAGATTCGGGATAATTACAAGGATGATACTCCTAACAAAGCTTGGAAAGATATTTAGAAAATTCATACTTCTCCGTATATTCAGTTATTCATCTAGAAATGTGCACATGGTTTCCTTCCTACAAATGCTAAAACTGCTAGCATTCTCAACTATTGATCCTCTCTGCAAAAAATGCAATTGTGTTGTTTAAAACATTTCTGACTTTATTATGTTCTGTCCTTATGTTGTTGTTGTCTGGACCCCAAGTATTTGGGGAAAATCATCATATTATTGAAGGTTTTTTTGACTTTATTGATTGGATTAACTCTTGGTTCTCTGCTGGAAATGGTCTCAAGAATTGGATACCTGTTTATACCACTACTGCTTGGTTCATTTGGAAAGCCAGATGTGATCTGGTCTTCATAGATATTTCTCATTCTGTGATCTCTATTGCTAATAACATTAAACAACACCTGGTAAATTTTTATAGAGTTTCTTATCATCAAAGCCACATTATTAATAACCTTCTCTACTAGTAGAATGATAATAATATCAGGGAGAGAATGATTAAACAACACCAACAAAAATTTGGCATAACAATTAGTATCTGCCTTATGAAGAATTCGTCTAACATAGGAGGTAATGTTTCTCCTCAGGATATCTCTTGGAATAACTTGTCTTTATGTGCTATGTCCTTCTCAGGTACATGCATTGGAGATAAATCTTTCACAAGGGGAGTTGTTTTAGCCATTGTTTGGTCTAAAGAGTTACAATAAAAAATTATTGATTTTTTGGCTGAAAATGATGCAACTCTGGAGGAGGTTAAAGATATTTATAAAAAGGAACTTCAAGGAAGATTCAACATGGGCTATCACCAGATGAGTGAAGGAAACTTTGAAGAATTAACTTTTGTCTTGGGTAACCTTACCAAGGTCCGACGTAATCAGAATCTTTTTGCGTTTAATCTCGTTAGTCTTGTAAGTAAAAACAACATTAAGGATATTTTAAATTGGTAAGGGCCAAATGTACTAACACTTATTCAATCCCTTTTTTTTGTTAATTTGTTGGAAAACGATAGTCCAAATACTGGAAAAATTGGAGTATTGCATGATGCTATCTATATTTCTGCAAGAAAAATTTATAAGGTTTGAGTGTCTGCCTTGGCAAAACACTTTTTTTCTATAAAAAAACAAAATTTTTTTTGACCCCGACCATGTTATTTTTCGGTTCGATGTCCGGTCCAGTTTTTAAAACATTGTTTCAATGTGCACACAAAATTTTTGTGCCTAGTGAAAATTTTATCCAAAGATTATTATGAAATAGTGATTGATAAGTGCATTAGATATATCATTTGAATATCAATTTCTAATGTTTTTCTTAGTTATTTCTTTTGTATTTTATGGATATTATATTTTTTTAATATTTTGTAGGTACTTTGGAGTCATGAGAAGCAAAAAGAAGAAACTATGAGCTTAAGGCATTGTTCGGAGTTACTGGGCGTCGATGGGTACAAAGCTAGCGAGTACATAAGTCTCTAATGCATCAAAACAGTGAATTATTAGGGGGCAGCCACTTCCCTCCAAATCTTAGGGCTACCCCGTATCTATTCAGTGGGTTTCTAATACATCTTCTTAATAGAAACCAAACCTTAGGGATACCCCGTATCTATTCAGTGGGTTTCTAAAACTAGGGTGCTACTCTCTTCTTCAGTTATGGCAAGTCTCTCCAACCTTATTTCCTAGTTGCTGCAGTGAGCTCACGCCGGCAAGTTGCTCGAGTCCAGTAAGAGAGATGGTGAGAAAGAGATGGTTCAGGCAGTTAATTTAAGACATAATTTGGGATCGAGAATAGCCAAGAAGAACTGTCGATGGGTTGGAGAAATAGGTTCAATTCTGAGATGGGTTTCGAGATTTTATGTTTGACAGGGTTTTTGTCCAAGAATGGGTTGGCTTTGCTGCCGTGAAATGATGTGTAAGATGGCGATGGAACTGACGCTGTCGAGAGAATGGATTTGAAGCTGTGTATATGAGCAAGAAGAGAGTTGATGGAGGAAATAAGATTGGAAGATCTAGAGCAAAGTCTGTTAGTTTAGAGAAGAAAAGAGTACATCGACAAAGAGAGAATGAATACGGTGAGATGTGTTTAATTGTTGATAGACGGAAACAGCAAGAAGAAGATAGTGGTGGTCGCTGATTGAGATAAATAAACTGAGTGAGGAACTGAGATGATATGAGTAATGATGGGTTCCGGTGATTGAAGTTTGTAAGAAGGCAGCAGAGAAGAACTACAGATGGGTTTTGATTCACTTTTGATTTGGAAGAATGGGTTTGCTCGATCTGTGATGGATCTGGTTGAATTCACGAAAGAGTAGCAGTGAATGATTGCTTGCGTAAATCGAATGTTACTCTTGCAGGGACGAGTCGGGATGTTAGAAATAAGCAACATTACATGTTTCCATCACCAACCGAAGATGCACATTAGGTGCTCGCTCAACCGCCTGAATGAGTGGCCACGGACAGGTTTAATTGATGCAAAGATGGAGTGGTTATAAACTCTGATTTTGGGCTTTAGGAGTATGGGCTTGTCTGATTTCGTTTAGGAGGTGTTTGGGCTATATTGACCTATTTTTGGAATTGGATAGTTAGGGTTATGATAGAAAAGAGAGTTCTATTCTAAGAAGGATTCTACGGGGGAAAAAATTATATAAGAGCAACTTCAACAAGAGAGGAAGATATCTAGGTTTTTACCTAGTTTTCTTCTCACCTTTTTTAGTTTTTTGTAGGTTTGCGCGGGGAAGATTTCTTGACGTCTAGGGTTTGCAATTTATTTCTTCAATTCAATTTTATGAACTCCAATTATTATGAGTAGCTAATTTTCTTTTATTGGTTAGGGATTAGTTGAATTTTACAATACATGATTCTTTGATTAATAAATTAGTTTTTTCTCAATATTATCGTTCATAATTCACTATAAATATCGCCTTGTATGATTTGAATGTTTGTTTTGTCGAGTGACCAATTGATTGAACTCACATTCATATCTATAGATAATTTAAGATTTATTATACGCTAAAGTGATACTCTTTGAATAACAAGTAACATAAATATGGTTATAGCTTGTAGTGATATATCCTTGTAATCATATGTGAATCATGACCTTTGTTAATTTGAATTAGTGCATTTTCCACGTTCAATTACATTGATTAGCCTAATTTCATGAATCTTAATGATCCTAGTGAATTAAACTTGATTAGTGCTTTTTAGACGTTAGGTTGTTGTCTTGGTATAATTCATATTCGCATCTCTTAATGTGCTTTTTTGATGACTTGAGGAAATTTACGGAATATTCTTGCGATCAAGGTATTCTAGGACTTTTGATAAAATGAGATTAAATATCAATTCTAAATTATTAGTACAAGAACATGTTTGTGAACAAAAACGAAAACTTGACCAATATTCTCAACATATTGATTCTTTTCTACGATTTCCTTGTTTTCTTAGATAGTATAATTATTTTTATTGAATCTGAAAAATCCCCCCTTTATATAAGATATCGGAATCGAATAACAACCAAGACCTCCCTATGGGAACGATCCTTTCTTACCCTTCCTTAATAATAAATCATAAGTAGTGAGAAAGTAATAAATAATTATGACGTGCTGCGAAACTCATCACTGATCGTAAGGGCGAATTTGATTGGATGTAAGTCTGAATAATGATATATATACCTATTTGTGAGGAAAAAAAATTAAAGGGTAATTTAGGAAAAGTTGGGGTGAGAAGGTAATAATTCGTCAATCCTTAAACATTTGTACTGTTGATGTACTTTATTTAGATTCGAGAGATCAATCTGTACAACCCTAGCCTAAACCAAACAATGGCCGTTCCAGTCTTGCTTCAGTCACAGATGAGAAGGAGAATGGTTGGTCTTAGGGAGGGAAGCGAAGGAAGATTGAGGCCAGAGTATCTGATGTGATTTTAGAACAATGGTAAAAGTTCGATACTCAGACTTGTGAAGATTCGATTTCTAGACCTAATTTTTAATAAATAAAAATAAAGAAAATTAAAACAAATTTGATTTCAAATTGATGGGAAGAACTAGGGCTAAAGATTCCACCATTAGCCAATATTTTAAGTGATAAAATCTTACAATTCATGTATTCAATTTATTCTAAATATTGACAAAGTTAGGATTTTGAAAGAATAATTGTAAATCGAAAGTATGAGACATGAAAAGTTTAAAACTAAGCCCATCAAAAGAAAACACAATTATTTGATAAAAACAATTTTTTTCACTTTAATTTAAAGCAATTAATGATAAAAGAATTGTCAAAAAAATAGATAAAATAGAATTTACCACTTAATTATTGGAAGAATGACTTCCTCCGTCGCCCCAACAATGGTGATTAGCTCATCATATTGGAAACACTCTCAAAATAGGTTTTCATAGCTCAAAAAGTGTCTACAATGATGAAATAAAGGTAATATAGGAGAACTGATACGCTTATAAGCGTTACAAAAGATGTTTTCTATGTGGCCGAAGAAAGAAAATAAAACAGAAAGAAAAGAACAGACTCTGGCAGCTTCAGAACTTTAAAAGAATATTCAACGGGTATTCCGACGGTTCTTTGGAGCCTTTGTTCTTCGTGTTCTTCTTTACAGCAGCAGAAATTTTTCTTCCTGAATTTTTTTCCGGTGGCTCTGCATGCGATTTTCTTTGCTTCTCTTTGCTTTATATAAGATTAGTAAACCCTAGTAACTCATGTGAACCGATAAGGACTCTAAAACAACTCCCAATCAAACTCAAATTACGTGTAAATCCTAAACAGAGTCCAACTCCTTTTTCCGGCTTGATGTTGATTTTTTTTACCCATTTTGCGGCGTGAAACTCTCTGGATTGCGTGTGTTGATCTTTAGTTGATTATTTCTTTACTTGGATAAATCAAAAACACGTAGTAAATCCCTTTAACTTCGGTTCAGAAACAACTCAGAAGTTTTCTCACGTGAAAAACCATTTCCCGCCATTCTCGGGTTTTTGAAATAAAAAATGGGGTGTCCCCCAATCCAAGAGATGGGTGCCTTTAACAATTTATCATGGGTGCCTTTAGTAATTTTACGGGTGCCTTTAACAATTTTTGAGCCGATTTTTCCGCAAATATTTATTTTTCGAAAATACATACAAAGAAATAAAAACTTATAATAAGTACAAAATCGAACACTATCAAAATAGATAATCGAGCACAATTTAGACATAAAAATGTGTCTATCTCAGACTGGGATATGATTGGTGTGTGAATAACTATGAAAAACGATCTGTATGAGACTTGTCTCAGAGTTCGACTTTTAGAATTCTTTCAGAATTGTTGTTCTATGCCCACCTCCTTTGTTTGTAGCCTTTTGTAAAGACTTCATCCTCAATTCGCATGTGGAATATAAGGAGGAATACAGTATTTTGTGTTTTGAGGTGAAGTTAGAAGTATGCGCATAAGTATGTGGGATATTTCTATGTTCCTGCAACTAGACATAACGATGATTTTATAATTTTAACCTTTGTCAAAAACTCACCATCTACACTTGGTTGCTTTTTTGAATGAGGATCTCGTCATTGCACTGAATTTTGATTCTGGATGTGCTGACGTTGGTAGTATCAGAAATGTTGGTTGGTTCCATCTTTCTTTTCACGATTTTTATAGGGACCTTTATAGAACTCCACTAACGTGAAAATTTTGTTGTTGACTGTTTCCTGGTACCAGATCACGAGCTAGACGAACTTCTCCTTTATCTCTTTGGATGTGGGCTCTGGAGGTGTTAGTATCAACAATAAAGTTGGAGGAGTTTTTGGCTTTCTCTGTATGATACTTGTGTTGCTCTAGAGGCGGTTGCTCCTTCCGGGTCTTGAGAGGAGCGAGTATTCCCTTCTGAGCATTAGCCTTATCTTTTTGTGTTTAACCCAAGGTTTCTTGTCTTTTATCAGATCTGAGAGACTTGGTGGTGCTTGGTGATCCATGGCGTTTCTAGTAGTACTACTTAAAAGAGGAGCGCCGGTGTTGCTAGTGGTGGTGTTTAGAGGAATGGTTTCTAGCATACCACCACTGGCGTTACTAAAATTATGAGTGATTGCTGGACTTGAATTGATGTTAGTCTATAAACCATACCTAAGACCCACTTTGTTTTTAGACGGTTAAAGAATTGATTTTCAGATGATGGAAGAATTAGATTCGTGACCGAGAGATTGATCTCCCACTGTGGTAGCCAATTGTTAGTACATAAAAATTGCTCATAGGAAAAACAAATGTACCATGATGTGGTATTTTATTTAGATTTGGAGATCAAAATCGTACAAGACAAGCCTAAACCACGAAAGTAGTTGTTTCGTCCTACTTCAGTCACAAGAAAATAAAATGAGTTGATCTTAGGGGAGGGAAGCAGAGAAAGTTTGAGGAAATCAGTGGTGATGAATTGTGTAAAGTTTTGAACTATAGAGAATAACAGAGCTTATGAGATTGTTCAGCTTGTTCTGTTTTCTCAATAGGCTAAGTAGCCTATTTATAGTAATTGTGAATACATACTGCTTTCCTCGTAAGTAGTAGAGGTAGTGAAGGGGTGGATAAATTAAGATTGTGGAGGTAATGTATAACCACGCCTGCCATGTTTAGGAAATTTCTGGAAACTTATAAATCATTACTCTACAATCTCTTCAACTACCGTAACCTTCGCCACTACTTATTTCTTTACCATCATGGGGTGTTGCCACGCTTCATATCGCTATAAACCACCATACCAATACCCCATGAAGAATCCCCCCATGTAACATGTTTTGATTTCTCGTAGGAGTTAGAGGAGTTATGGTCTTAAAGCACGTGTAATTTGGGAGTTTATCGTAAAATAATGCTACCAATAAGTTTTATGGCAACTCAGCATGGCGATGGCATATTTGTGGCATGTTTGCAACATGCAATATGTGTTATCAATAATGGCGCATGTGAGTGATATAGGCGTGATTGAGGTGTTGCTAGCTCATGCTAGTGTTGTGGCTATGGCCTAGGTAATGGCGCTAGTATTGAAGGATTACACTAGAACAAGAAAGAACGGAATGGCGCTGACACGAGCAGGTGAGGATGTCGTGGCACAAGTATTAGCGAGGAAGGCGGTGCAACGAGAAGTGAGGATGGCGCTAGCGCTGGTGCTGTTGGCAGTGCTAGCACAAGCGCTGATAGCCGCTGGTGTTTGCGTTGGTGTATCCGCTAGTGATGGGTGGCGTGTCTTGGTGTTGGGGGCATAGCTAGGGCTTTCTAGGGATGGTACTTTCTAGTGCCGCGGCCATAGCATATGCGCTGCTAGCATTGGCACTTGCTAATGTTGTGGCTATAGACATGGCATGCTTAGGGCTTTTCAAACACATGAGATTTAATGTTGGCATTATGCTTGGCCTTTTTATGGCGCATATAGAATATATTCAAGGAATTCAGCCGTGGAAGTTTGCGACTTGATATAATATTCGACGCGACTTTGCATTTAGATGGTATGCATCTAATTAGTGTCTTAGCTTTATCGAGTCTAGAGTAGACTATATTGTCATGTCTTGAGCGTTGAGCTCTGATAAATATGACATGAGAAATGAGATCTAAGTGATGAGCTATAAGTAGTAAGTTATGAGCGATGATATCTAAGCAATATGTTTGAGCGATGAGCTCTAAGCAATAGGCTGTGAGCGATGAGCTATAAGCGATAAGCTGTAAGCAGTAGCGCCATCCGTAGGCATTTGAGTAAACTAGGTACTCAATGATAATGTGAATAACCCATGATGGAATTTAAGGTGATCTCAGCTGGGAGGCTCACTAAGGCATATATATATATAGGCTACATGATCAATATAGAACGCATGTAGCTGTCATAGAGACTGTATTTTTAATTCTCTTGCAGAATATTTGTAAAGGTAAATGATTTCATATTTGAATATAAAGTTAGAAATATGCGTGGATATTTTATGCCGCTGGGCATATGAAATTACAGGATCTACTCTTAAACTTACCGTCAACAGTGTTATAACCAAATTTCACATAACAAAGGAGGATCTGGGTTATGAAATAATCTTAAGACGTCCATGGTTGCACAACAACAAGACTGCATCTACTAAGGCACCTTCATTGTCGTATCCACCTCAAGTAAACATCCTTTCACCTCACCATAAGTCTATGGAAGATGCCTCTCTTCTATACCTAGAAAAATATCAGGACTTGGCGGCTATGAAGCAGAAGCCAGGAAAAAGTGCAACAACATATGTGGAGAGTATTTTGCTAAGTGGATGAAGCAGACTCCTCTTCAAGTCTAACATCGTATTAAGTCGTTCATTACTCATCTGATGTCCAATCGTGGAAGGTACATCATGGATATTTCCCCGTGACACTACAAGAATGTCCACATGTGCCGCATAATCACTCTAAGAAAATTAATATACACCCATACATGTGGAATACAAGTGCTAGCATAGAGATGAAAGGAAATCCTTACCAACAACACATATTCATAGATAAGCCGGTGAGGGTTAATGCTTTTCAAGTTGAAGACTGGGTTATGAAGAAGCAAGACATAATCTTCACTCTAAGACAAATACTGACTAGAAAGGACCATTCATGGTTACTGTTGATGGTGAGTTTTTGACAAGGGAGAAAATTGTAATATTGCTTTTCGCCTAGATGAAGAAGCATGAAAATAAATACATAAAATTCCTGACCCAGCATCAAAAATATGAATACATACTTCTATCTTACATTCCGCAAGAGAGTTGAGAATGCATATTCAGCTCGTGGATAAATTAGCCCTATAGCTCTTTTATATGTATGTGCCTCCAAAATTTCAGGGCTTTACTCGGCTAAACCCTCGTTATTTCATGTGCGCTCATAAAAACTATTTGTATTAATTAAAACACGTTGATTGTACAAAATTGCGAACATTCGGAATGGATGCATGCCATTTCCAAATGAAAACGCTAATTAGATGTATATCATCTAATTGCAAAGTCGCATAAAACATCATCTTAAGTAGAAAAATTCAACGGCTGAATCTCTTGAATATATTCTATATGTACTGCATCAAAGTTAAGCATAATGCTAACATCGAAATCTCATCCGACTGAGAAACTCTAAATAGGACATAGTTGTGGCCACGACACTAGCAAATACCAACGTTAGCAGCGCATAGGCCATGGCCGCGATACTAGCAAGTGCCATCCCTAGCCACGCTCTTAGTGAAAATGACAACAAAACCATCACGACACAAGCAGCATCAGCGATCTAGCACTAGAGTTACCAACATCCTCCGCTAGCGGCCCCACCAGCGCTGCTAGCAGCGTTTTCACTAGCGCTTGCGGTAGCGGCCTCACCAGCGCTAGGGCCAATCGTCCCCAGCATGCGCTGCTACCAGCCTTAGCGCAGCGCTAGCACCGCTCTTCCTTACTACCAACGCCCTTTACCCATTGTTGTTGCCGCGCTATTTTTCTTTGCCATCCTACGCTTGCCCGTGCCAGCATCATTCTTCATCAGTAGATCCATCACCTAGTCCACAACCACGACACTTGTTCTAGAAACACCTCGATTGAGCCAATAGCACTTATATGCGCCATTATCACTAAGCAAAAATTGCATGTTACAAACATGCCAAAAATATGATATTGTCATGCTTGGATAACATAAGAGATCAAATCATATTACATGGGGGGATTATTCATGGGGTTTTGGTCTGGTGGTTGGAGCAACATGTGGCGTGGTAAAACCCCATGATTTGAAAGTTACAAATGGAATAATGTTTTTTTCCGAAAACTTCCACGTATAATGGGCGGTTACACCATTACCCCATAACCTCTATCACTCCATATCCTCATTACCTCCACTACTTTACAAGGAAAAGTGTGTGTTACAAACTATTATAAATAGGCTACTTAGCCTATTTCAGAAGGACAAAACAAGTTGATCATTCTCACAAGCTCTTTTATTCTCCGCCTGTATACATAATTCAACACACAAATTCCTTCAACTTTCTTTTCTTCCCTCCCATAAGATCAACCCATTTTCTCTCCTTGTGACCGAAGCAGGACGAAACGGCTACTATCGTGGTTTAGGTTTGTCCTGTACGATTTTGATTTCTGAATCTAAAGAAACTACTTCAATATTATGTTGTTTTTCCTATGAGTAATTTTTAGGTACTAACAATTGTCGGCCACAGTGGGAGATCAATCTCTCGGTCACAAATTCAATTCTTCAACTATGTAAAAATCAATTCTTCAATCACCCAAATGAAATAGTGGATCTTAGGTCAGGTTCAGCAACCAATCCCAATTCAGGATGAAAAACCGCTCCTAACTATGGCAATACCAGTGGCGGAACTCAAGAGATCATTCCTCAAAACACCATCACTTAAATTATAAAAAACTTTTCTCAATACCACTGAAATTGTCAAAAACAATGAGTATAGGTCACCAAGCATAGATGATATGATAAAATGGCAAGAAACCTTGGTCGAATCTCAAGTAGCCATGGCCACTACCCACAAGGAAGTTTTTACCTTTCTTAAAACTTTGACGAAGAAGTTATCGTCAGAGCAGCGTCATCGTCAAAGGAGCAAGTTAATAATGCAACGGACGACGACGCCAACACCTCAAGAGATAATGTCCAAGAAGATGATGAAGTACAGGTCATCACCGACTATGTACCAGATATGATTCAACAACAACAAAACTTTGTCACTCGTGAAGACCTATAAAGGAAAGGAGGATTCATCTTTATTCCATCAACACCAACTCCCTTATACGACATAAATTCATAGGATTGCGCTGCCGAACGGATATTCGTATATTCTATTCTCATTGTACGATGGCACCGGGAACGCTCGAGAACATGTTTCTCGATTCTTGGAATCATTAGGAGTGCATGAATATAATTAAGTATTGCGGCTCAAAGAATTATCCAAATCTCTTACGGGAAGAGCTTATACTTGGTACAACGACATCGTTTCCAACAATATCTCTAGTTGGTCTCAGATGGTCAAGGATTTTTATGAAAAGTATTTCTTTGTCCTTGAGGAAATCATTCTTTTGGATTTGGGACGAATGTTCTAGAGAAACAACGAATATCCCAACGAATACGTAAAGAGGTTCAGGACATAAGCTCTTGACTGCCATGACTAAAACGTAACTGAGCAACAATTGGTGGAGCTTTGCATTAATGGTATGGTTCTGTTTATCGTGCCTTATTAGAAAATTTACGATTTCAAACCTTCTATGAGTTACATGAGGCCGCCAAGAGATCAACAACAACTGTTCCTTCCTTACTGGAAAGAAAAAGACCCGCATTGACCTCAGCGACGGCCCCAAAGCAAGTTCAAGGACAAGGCTCAGTTAAGACTCCACGTCAAACACAACAAACCAAGAAATATACAAAAATCCCAGACTTCCCCTTCCCTATGGAGGAAGTCCTAGAACTGTTGGAATTATCGGTACAAAATGGAGCTATCAAGTTTCCTCCTGTGCGACACCCACCAACCAAAGAGGACATTTCAAATCCAAAATACTGTCACTTCCACAGATTCATCAACCATCCCACCAGTGAATGCAACAAATTGAGGCGTATCTTCCGAAAAAATATCGACTCAAGAGAACTGTGCTTGGGGACTGAAGGTGTTTACAAAGATCCCCTCCCTGTCAGGAGCTTCACGCTCCTTGGAGACTCTGTTAACATAACTGTTCAATCCATGATGGAACGCGTATGTGAACTTCTTTACCTATCGACGGCACGTCGTAAGGATATCTTTTTCGTCCTCAATCGTGTTGTTAGGTAAACGTCTACTCTTTGCTGAAAAATCTATTGTATATCCTGAGACCCTTCAGAAGACATAGTCATCAAACATAATGAGAAGCCTAGTTGGGGACTTCTCACAACTGCATGTCTCAACGACACTAAGTTTGAACAAACTTTAATCGATGCGGGGACCGACGTCAATATCATCACCATCAAAACTCTGAGAGCTACGGAAATTTCCATACACGAAGCTACGTGCTCGCTGACTGTAATCAAGAATTTTGAAGGGAAGTCTAGGAGTGCTTATGGCTACATCACTCTTGAGGTGAAAATGGGTGATACCCGAATACATGCCAAGTTTCACATTGTCAAAGAGAATAAAAATTATGACATGATTATGGGACACCAATCGGTACGTAACGACAATATGGGAGCAAGTGTATCTCCTTTACCAACGCCAACGCCTCCAAAACTCTCGAACAAGTCAGCAAATCTCGAGGATTTCCTATCAGATGAGTTTCGCCTCACAATGAATTTGGATATGAAGCAATTGCCAGGAGAGGACATGGTGTCATATGTTCGAAGGTTTCGCACACAAGTAGGTCATATCCAACCAACTCATTTGCCACCAACAATCCCACGTCCCATCAAAGCTTGGGGACTTGAATTGGATATCAACCCTACTCTGACTCGGCGATGTGAACGAGAAGTTGATCTTTTTTAAAATTTTATCAAATGGGTATGGATTGTCTCTACTGGAGATAAGCAAATTAGTAACCCGGTCATTCAGAAGACATGTCATGAACCCAATTCCTTCCATGTCGGGGATACGGTAAAGAAATTACAGCCTCTCCCGAAGAAGAGCCGTATCTTATCATTGTAAGCTTGATCGGTGGTTATTACAAGATTGTCAACACTGACAAGCCATAAGGAGTGGTGATACATGTCAAATGTCTTAAATCTAACAACGCTTAAAGCATTCTACCACTACTTCACGACATTTCCCTGTTTTACGCAATATTTGTAATTCCTCCAAAATGTTTGTAATATTTTGTATTCATACTAAGGATTTCAATTTATTAATCAAGCAAATTATGGTTTTTTCTAAAAAAGTATATCCTTGCAAACCATTCAAAAGAAAATTTATACCCACTCAAAATCCTAAAATAAAACCACAAAAATCCATATATATTACAAACCTATAAAACTCAGAAATTCTATGAAAACTGGTTCAGCACCTTTAGCGTATTTCTTCTCCATTTGCTCAAGAGTCTTAGTCGCAAGATTCAACTCCATAGAAAGTATATCAACTTCATATTTATCCTTGGCAACTATCTCCAAGTTATTAGATACGCCTTTCTCCTACAAATTCCTTTCAATAGCTTCCAAGTGATGGCGAAGCCATATGACGTTAAACTCAGCTCTTTCAGCCTCCTCCAGAACATCCTTCCAGTCTTGAAGAATTATCTCATATATTTCTCTATGGGGAAGAGACACTATCTCATGCACATTTGGTCGCAACACAGACATATTCTTCTCCAGAGTACGATAGCTTTTGGGATTACATATGAAGAAATGGACGAACTTCTTCCATACTTTTGTATACAAATCAGCATAGGCGGATGGGACAATGAAACCCGCAATCACACGTGTTCGTGTCGAATCCTATCAAACTTGAATTCAAAGCTAACTCCAACATTCAGACACTCAACTGGAACAATCTCCACGCACCAGTATTCAGTATAGTGACACCACTCGGAGTGCTTTCTTCAACAATCGCGTAGGAAAAGATTGCTCATGATTTTAATTTAGAAAATATACATTATCAGTGTCATTACTCATGGTAATCTCCAATTCTTCCTCTACAAGTTCATCTCTCTGTTTTGGTTCGTTCCCCCTAAAAACAGAGACATTATAGAAATAAGGAGTTAAAATATCTCAAGCACAGGGAATTGAGGAAAAAATCATGAAATTAATAAAATATGTCCATTAGAAACCTAAAAATTCATTAAAAAATATTTTGAGTTATGGCATATGGTTTAGAAAGGATATGGGTCATTTTGCAAAAATGTCGTCAGAAACGTCTTTAAATAACCCCCCAGAAAAACTGAAACAGGCGCTAATTGTTAAGGTATTTAGGGTAATTTATATACCAAATGATTCATATTGATGTATATTAAAAAATGCTAAAATGACACTCCAATTGGATGAACGAGCTAAGAACGGCGGTCAAAACGCTCAACTACAAGACAGCTGAAAACATACATAATTCTGCCTGAAAAGTTCTGGACTTTCGGTGTCAGGTCTTTTTCACCTATCAAATGGACACGAAATCCAGAAATTCTTTTTGTAGAATTTATCTCTTTCCCTTATATAAATAATTAGAGGTCAACCACCTCATTCCGACTTCTGACGAAGATTCTACGGTCATTACGGCAAGAAAACCTTAATCTGAATTTTTCTGACAGCGAAAATCGCCAAAATTCTTCATAAAATCACGTATGGTTCTACACATTTGGTGGTATGAAGGTTATAATCATGTCAATATGATTCCAAAACAATGAGTAGAACTTACTTAGATATGCAACAAGTCATCATAAGCAGAAAGAACCTTGCAATGTGATTCACCACTAAGTTCTTCGTTCTCAGCTCCAGATTCTTCAATTACTTCAGTATGGGATGATTTCTCAGGCCCCTGGTCATCTTTGTCTCCTTCCTCAATTCTTCCAACAACAACAGTGTTTTATAACATTGAAGCATTCACATTGCTAGTCATCTAAGAATAATAGTTATTCATAAGAATCATAATTCATCAAATTTAACAGGATATAAAATTATTATTTAGAAATCTCCGAAGAAAGTTCTACTTACGATATAAGCAACTGAAACACCAGAAACAACTGGGACACCTCATTTTAAGGGTTGAATGTTCAAGTCACCTCGAGGAGTCATGCCCCTTGACTACACAAATATATTCTTCAAGACAAGGTATAAATACACTTGATACAGAAAGGAAGAATAAAACAAGAGCATGACACATACATTCTTCCAAGGACGATCTCCACTTCCAGGCATAACTACCCGCGGTCTCTTCTTCCCAGATTGAGGAGTAGCGTTTACTACAAAGTCAGATACAAAGTAATTTTAGAGCCACGACTGCAGGAGACGAATTAAATACTTAATTACTGAGGAAAATATTGTGATTAAACGAAGGATGATTTGAGATACCTATGCTAAGTTGATAATCGATTCACATCTTGCTCCAAAATTATTTTCAAATTCGGATGAGCTACTAACTCCTTTTCAGAAGGATTACCACGAACATTAGAAGGTTTACTAAAAATGAAGTTCTTGAGAAGGATAAGTTGTGCGTTCCTGAAACCAACATATTTATCAGTAGTACATCATTTTCTATTGGCCTGGAGAAAAGAAATGCTTTGAACTGGAAAGTTGTGGGCACCATCAGATCGCTTAAGCATGTCTATGGAAGGCACTATGGTGCGGTAATCACGAACATACTGATCAAAGCCCATTTGAAGAGCCACTCTATCAATGTTATAGCTCTGAATAATACAATTATCATAACAAACAACAAGAATGTTCACTGGGGTTCAACTATTCATAAAGGTGGCCTCACCAACACTAGCAATATTGCTCTCACCACTTGGACCAGAATGCAAGATAATACCAGGGCTTTCAACAAAAGTCTCCGGCGGAATCACATGTGGAAGCTTCGAACCCCAAGGTCTGAAATGCACTTTCTTCTCATTATCTATTAAATTGATAGGACTAACATGGGAAAGTTTCTTCTTACTCCAACAGAGTATTCTAGCACACTCTCTTTTTTCACACGGGAAAAAAGGCCGAGCCTTTGGGGAATATTCAGGAAAATGTTCCCAAAGTCAAGCTTGCATAAACATGACATGAATAAAAGACTCTACTTTGGCATGACCATAGGAAGTCTTCATGTCACGAATGAAAGTGTCCAAATGAGAATATAAAGTACCCAAAAATAAATTACCAAGAGGAAGAGTCTTTCTACCAGCAAGCACGACAACAATCAGAACAAGTGGAACCTTCAATTGACCTCCAGGAGAATCTTCGAATATGTCTGTTGAAAGTACAAGGAACGCAGCAATACATAGGGAATGATCAGTAGCGAGACCGTCAGCACTTGTACTACCGTTCCACCAGTACTCAGCCCAAGATGTAAAATTCTTATTATTGCAACCACGAAACTTCTGTAACTTTTCTATTTTCTGAATAAGGAGGGATACATATTTCTTCTCCTATTCGGACCATTCAATGCGAATGCTACCAATAACTGGCAGTTGCAACAAGACCGCCACTTCTTCCGAAGTAATTTTCAACTCAGCCCAAGCACATGCTGCTGAATTGGTCGGACCACACCAACGGGAAATAAACACAAGCATACCCTGAGTTTCCTTATTAATCCTTAAAGTCTCAGATACTCGCACATCATGAAGTATCTTGGCATTTTCTAAAACCATATTCATTTGAGGATTCTTCAACATAAACTTAGCCCATACTGCCCATCTAGGCAAAGAAGTTTGGGAAGTCTTAAAGTCAACAAAAGAAGGTATGTATTCTTTTCTCTGCAAGCCACACCTGACAAGAGCCTGTGGATAAATATTCTGAGGCCGAGGAAAGGAATCGATCCCCAAAATAAATTTACCAACATAATCAGGGCCAACAGCCTCTTCAGCAACGCCATCAAAGAATTTATCATAGATGTTGGGTATTTCATCTAGAGAAATGACATCAAAATTTTCTCTTCTGTCTTGACTAGAAGTAGTGCCATCACTATCTTCATGATCAATAAACATCTAAAACGGGTCCAAATAATATCTACATCAACAATTGGACAACCATCCACGAGGTTTGGTTCTACTTTATATATATATATATAGTACTGATATGCAAATACATGCTTATATATATATATATATTGAAACTAGCATCAAAGAAAATTATTACAAACCCTAGCGTACCTGGTTAAAGCTTAACAACGTTACCATGAAGCCAATGAAGGATTTCTACAATCATAATCAACAATTATGGAATTAGGGTTTACCCGAAAGATGTGATCAAGAGGGGATACTTATCAAGCCAATAACATGCTTATGCAATTAAAAAAACAATGGGAATTGAAGTAGTGAGCTAATACTCACCTTTAAAGAAAAGAGCTTCACGTGAATTACTCACATAATTAAAAAAAAAAGATTACATGGTCGGTGCCAGAGCTGGACGGAAGTCGGACAGAATATCGCCGGCGCCGAGTGGCCGTTGATGGAGCTACGACGAAAGCTTCTGCTGCTACTCAGACGTAAAGGAAGAGAACATAGAGAGAAGGTCGGTGGTGGTGATGGAAAGAAAAAAAACAAGGGTTTATTCCCATTTATAGTGATTGGTTTCCAGATATAGGTCAAACAAGGATTTTTCTCTTTGAAATTATGCTCTCGTGCTGCAAACGAGTCAATTTTGGTCTTTCCATCATAAAAATCAGCCAGATGATTCTCTATCATCCTACAAGCATCATTACATCAATTATTGTTATCTCAACGATAATTCGACATCATCAGTGTCATCGAATCAGGATTTCTGGTAATTTCTGACAACTAAGCTTGTCGATTTATTTTTCTGATACTAGTAAAAGAAAAATCACCATCTAGTGTTTACCACGAAACATTATTGTTCCACGCTAAGCAGGGGACTTAATATTGATGGTGAGTTTTTGACAATGGAGAAAATTTTAATATTATTTTTCGCCTAGCATCAGAAGCATGAAATAAATATGTATAAATTCCTGGCCCGACATCAGAATTATGAATACACACTGTTATCTTAGATTTTGCAAGAGAATTGAGAATGCATATTCAGCTTGTGGCTAAATTAGCCATATAACTCTTTTATATGTATACGCCTCCGAAATTTCAGGGCTTTACCCGCCTAAACCCTCGTTATTTCATGTGCGCTCATACAAACTATTTGTATTAATCAAAACACGCTGATTGTACAAAATTGCGAACATTCAAAATGGATGCTAGGCCATTTCCAAATGAAAACGTTAGTTAGAGGCATACCATCTAATTGTAGAGTCACATCAAACATCATCTCAAGTTGCAAAATCCCACGGCTGAATCCCTTGAATATGTTCTGTATGCACTGCATAAAAGCTAATCACAATGCTAACATCAAAATCTCATGCGACTGAGAAAATATAATATGCCATAGTTATGTCTACGACAATAGAAAATTCCAACGTTAACAGCGCATAGGCCATGGCCACGACACTAGAAGGTGCCAGTCGTAGCCACGCTCTTAGTGACAATGAACACAATACCAGCATGGCACAAGCAGCATCAGCGAGCTAGCGCTAGCGTTACCAGAAGCCTCTGATAGCGGCCTCACCAACGCTAGCGTCAAGCGGCCCTAGCCTGCGCTGCTAGCAGCCTTAGCAAAAGCGCTAGCACCCCTCTTCTTTACCAGCAACGCCCTTTACCCAATGCTGCTGCCGCTCCATTTTTCTTCGCTCGTGTCAGTTCCATCCTTTGCTTTCCCATGTCAGCATCATTCTTCGTTGCTATCGCCATCATCTATGCCAGATCCACGAAACTTGTGTTATCCACACTCTGATTGAGCCAATAACACTTATATGCGCCATTGTCACTAAACAAAAATTGCATGTTACAAACTTGCGACAAATATGATATTTCCATGCTAAGCTAGCATAAAGCTTCCTGATAGCATTATCTTGCAACAAATTCACAGTTTCGATTCCATGACTCCACTAGATCTTACAAGTCATATTACATGGGGGGATTATTCATGAGGTCTTGGTCTGGTGGTTACAGCAACATGTAGCGTGGCAACACCTCATGATTTGAAAATTACAAAGTGGTGGTGACGGTTGTAGAAGTTAAGGAGATAATTGAATAATGGTTTTTCCAGAAACTTCCGCGTAAAATGGACGGTTACACCATTACCTCATAGCCTTCATCACTCCATCTCCTGACTACCTCTACTACTTTACAAGGAAAACTGTGTGTTACAAACTATTATAAATAAGATACTTGGCCCATTTCAGAAAGACCAAGATGATCATTCTCACAATCTTTGTTATTCTCCTCCTTTATACACAATTCAACACACAAATTCCTTCAACTTTCTTTGCTTCCCTCCCATAAGATCAACTCATTTTCTCTCCTTGTGACTGAAGCATGACCAAACAGCTACTATCGTGGTTTAAGCTTGTCTTGTACGATTTTGATTTCCGAATTTAAAGAAAGTACTTCAATAGTACATTATTTTGCCTAGGAGTAATTATTAGGTACTAACAATTGCTAGAGATGCCATTGGAGGATACTACAGGGTTAACTGCTGAAGATAGAAAGTTGGTAGAAGCCGCAATACCGGATAAATGACTCAAAGCATTTGACGCATAAGGCATCTAGGAATATTTGTTTAACAAATTTGTAATTTAAATTCCTCTAAAACACACACAATACATTTGCATTTAGTATCAAATTTCCTTTCAGTAATCAAATTTCAATTTATTAATTCACAATCCATGTTGATTCGAAAATCCTTACAATCATACCTACCAACTAATAAACTGCTTATTCAAATCTTAATAAAATCAAAACCTAATAAACCTATCTCATCTCTCAAACAAAATAATTATGCTGAGACTAATTATAATATGGAGAGTCTAAATTGGAGTCATACTCGTCGTTACCTTTTTTGTCAAATTCGTGTACTTCTTCAGAACTTTCTCCCAAGTCTTCTACTTTGGAGTTCTCTTCTAGACCTACATCAAGATCTTCCTCTGAGTTATCTTCAGAATCCTTATCATCCATAGGGTAGATTGAACCCATATTCTTATCATGATAAGCATCTTCATCGCATTCAGCTTCGAAATCATCCTGAGCCAATTGCTTAGACCTTATATTTGGAGAGAAAGATGCAGGCTCGTGTCCTATAGGTTCCCAGTCAGAAACATAGTCTTATGCATCAAAATCAGAAGCCACTCTTCTCTCACATATCATGTACATACCAAGGATGCTTGTGCCTCCTCACATACACAAAAAAATATTTACTCATAAGGGTTTTTGACCAAAATACCCTTAGTTCAATTTTTTGGTATTTTTCGAATAAAGAAGCCTATCAATTCTCTCAAGTAATCCCAAGACATGTTTATCTTTCCTTTAAAAAGAAGTGACAAGTTGAGATACGTTCACACATCCTCTAAAAGCATAAAGAGTTAAGTAAGCACTCATCATACAATATGTCACTCATCCAAGAGTAGGACACGTCCCAAACGCCTCCCCAACGTACCTGCTCAAGTATGACGCAACCAAAAAGAGAATTCGTGTTCAGACAAAATACAAGCCTGAATTTAGAACTTATCTGGGACAGAGATTCTACAGCTTCAAGGATAGCGTCCAGCTTTTCTCATCATGTCTCACCAGCTTCACGGCTGCCCAAATATTCATTTAGAAGGTCATGTTAAACTTAGCTCCTCTCATATATGAGTAATGCTAGTGTTAAGCCCCAAGAAAGGCGCCGACCAAGTCTCATTCTCCTGTGTACACGTACCTAAATGCAGTCAGAAGCTCAGAACATGGTAAAAATCAAGGTGTTGCTCAAATAAGTCTTAATTTGTGAATTCACTGATAAGTGCATTATTTACATATTTTAAGTATCATTTCCTTATACTTATTTGCTGGATTTGTGTGAACTACTGTGTATTATTATTACTTTTGTATTTTATGTCTTTTGCTAGGTTACATCTCTGAAAGAAGTGGAATTGTGCTTTACAAGGGAAGAAATTACCAATACGCAGTGGAAGTTATATGCAAGAGAAGAACTAAGGGGAAAATTGGTCATTTTATAGAAATTGATATTGGCCACCCATCGTACGCTAAGGAGAATTGAAGTTCAAATACTGTTAATGGCACCAACCATGCTACTCAGGGCTAACTATTTTCAAATAGTTATAAGGGCACCAGGAACCTGGATTGGGGCCACCTTCTTTCTCTCCCAAATTTAAAACACAGAATTAGGGAATGTATCTGCCGGTGATGATGATCATGATGGCTAGGGGTTTGATCACTATAATAGGTGATTAATGGGTTAGTGATGGTTCAGTGATGATTGAATTGTGTCAGCAATAATGAGTCGATGATGGAGTTTATGGTTATAGTTAATCGAGATAGGAATAATGTCATTTGTGATGAATCGATCATGGGAATAATTGAGCTTGGATGATGTCATTGATGGAAGTGAGAGCTCGAGATGATGGCAGTTGAGGAGATGCAGTGATGGTCGATGCTTTTGTGTCTGTTGAATGATCGAAGAAATAGGGAACTCAGATCGGTGACGCGAATGGTGATTAATAGTTGTTGCTGCCATTGTTTGATTTCATCGCAGAGAAGAACTCGAGTGAAAAGATAGAAGCAGAGACTACAATAGTTGTAGGATGTGATTTCGAGAGAGCCTGTGATTAATGGTTTGCTTCGATGGAGTTTAGACAAATCATATGGGTTGTTGGATGGTAATTAGTGTTGGAAGAGAGTTTGAGTAAGTTACGGTTTTAGGATGGAAGTGGAGTTAACTAGTTTCCTTATCAAGATACGAAATAGATTGAACAAAGCAGGGAACAAAGAAAGTTATCTCTCGAGATTTTTTTCCTCACGCAGAGAAGGTAATGGTGAGATTTGGTGCAATACAGAGCATCAAGTTGGATGTACGAACAAGTGCAAGGACACGTTAACCCCCAAAAATTCCTAGCCAATCAGAAGTCGTGGATGCTTATTTATGTTACTCCGAGTTACACCTTATCATGGTCACTTTGTTTTCAAAATCCGAAAACACTTCTAAACCGCCTATTTATCCTTATCTGAGGAGTATTCTCACGCGGTGGGAATTTTTTTCTTGGCTATAAATAGCCTTCTAGACGGACACAGAAAGCATATAAAAAATACACATAAAAAAAAGAGGCAGAGAACTTTTGGACGCCGACCAGACTCCTTTTGACGCTGAAAAGTTTGGGAGAATCCGTGAACACACGGGAGTCTACAAAGGGTTTAGTTGTTTTATTTTTTTTAATTCAATTAATTTATTAAATTCTCTTAATCAATTTTAATGGCTTTTAAAAAATTCATGTCTAGCTAAATTTCTTTGTTAGGGTGAAAGGATGAACTTGTAGAGATAAACTTACTTGTGTTTTAAAACTAGGGTTTTCAACTATAAAAGCTTAATGTCAATGTTTTTCTCTCTTTCAATGTTTTATTTTCTCAATGATTCTTCATGTTCTATGTCATGCATAGTCCATTGTTTGATTAGTATAAGAACTCGTTGACCTTTCGCGATAATCGTTTTATGTATATTCTTTGACTATTTATGCCATGTATACCTAGTACTTCGAAATTCTACCTTAGGTTGAGAACAAGCAATTCTTTTTGAAATTTATTTTCTACGATTCTTAGACGAAATATTTTTCGTGTATTAGTAGCTAGATTTGCTATTTTGCATGAGTAAAATCGATACCCTTTGTGATGAATGCAAGTAAACCCTAATCTACAACGGATTCCCAAAACCTTAACACTTTTCTATTATTGATTTCAATCTTCGTTAAATAGTTTTAATTCTTTAGTTAGTTTAATTCTTTACAAAAATCTGAAAAATATCTTTTGAAACATTTTTTGACTCGAAAGTTATTCGTATTGGTTAGTATAAGTAATACACACTCCTCGTGGGAACGAACCGTATTTGCTAGTGTTTATATCTTTCGACATTGTGCGTTTAAGGTAAAACAAAGTTGGTTTTTCGACGTATAATTCACATGTCCTAGGAAAGGATGCAAGTATTTCATCAACACGATCAAGATCTCTTCTGCACAAAAATATCCCATACGTATATGGAATACCATTCATGCCTCACAAGAGCGCCTCAAGTCTCTGACGACGGAATTAAGGTCTTGACAGAATTAACCCTAATTGAAGAATTTTATCAAAATAAATTCCTATTGCTCCACTAGAGGCCCCAGTTACTTCTTGTATACTCCACTAGTATCATACACATGATGATCTCTACTCATACTTGCGCCCCTCTTCTATGAGGCACAAAGATGAATACAACTAGAGTTTTGATAGAGGAAAACTAAAATCAAGAGTTTAAGTCAAGGAAGTCTCAGCTCTATGAGCTCAACACAAGCTAAGTGTCACCTGTATTAGTGTATCACGACTCATTATTCAAGTCAAAGCTCAAGTAAAAAAAGAGAAGAGCAAAGCTTCCTATAGCAAAAAATATTTCAAGTTTGAGAAGGAAACCCACTTCCCTTTCGTGCAACCGACTAAAATGTGACTTCACCCTTGTTCGCCTCGTCCTGTCTTCCCCTAAAAACTCGTCTTCCTTCGACTCCAGCTTATTTGTTCAGAGTCGAGTCATGCTCACCCGTTTAGCATCACAGACGAGACTTGTCCGTCCAACTAAGTCTTCAAGCTTATTTGTGTCAATTACAACTTGTCTACCCTAATGCTTGACCTAGTTTGTACGAACAAGAAATACGTCCATCAACTCTGTCAACCTTGTAACGTCCATCTACTCCACCTTACACGTTTAACTTTACTCAAAGCTTGAACGTCTCAAAAAAAACAAAAAAACTAGGGTTAGAGATGTAATATATATATATACAAAAGAAGAATAAGTATCAAATTTCATTTATGAATGATGTTCTCACGAAGAAAGGAGAAGATGAAGCAACACTTACTTACCTTACTATCAACAAATGGTGAATGCTCCTGACGTTTGAACGAATAACGGTAAAGAGATGAGAAAGAAAATGTGAGACCCCAAATATTTTTCTCGGGTTTAACTAAACACGTTAGTCAAATTATGCACTAAGAGTGCCTAGAACTATGATAATCAAGGTTTTCTAACACTTTAAGTTTGCCTTAATAATAAATTTTAGTGCCTAAATTGGTTTATATGCAATGATGCACATGTGTGACATTTGGAGATATTCAAGGGCAACTTGGAAAATTGACCAAAACCAAAAATAAAAGGAGAAAATTCGTTTTTGGCCTTCACTACTTAACTTATCTTCTCATCTTCCTTTTGCTCTCATCTTCTTACTCAAATTCTAAGGAAGAACAATAGGGAAAATTCGTTTAAGGAATTAGAAGATTTATGTTTGGGATTGATTTGGTGTTTAAATGATTAACGAAGAGAAATTAGAAGTAGGAACTATTTTCTTTTGATTTTGTTTGGGCTGATTTATACTCTAATGATATCCTTCAATGTTTGAAGAAATGGAGTACTGATTTTGGTGTTTTACATGATTTAAAATTATGGGTAGTAAGTAAAGAACATCAATTTCATGTTTTGATGTTTGAGTTGGGAATTTAAAAATTAGGGTTCTTCATTAAATTTGAGAGTTTCAATAAAATCATGTTCTTTCTATGAAAATATGAATTGAGTATGTTGTTCTCTTACTTGATTTATGTCCTGAAAGATTTGGGAAAGAAACTTGCATGATTCGATTTTAATTCAATCTTATAAACCTTAGAATGGTTGTTTGGGTTTAGCTGATATTTTGAGATCCGATGGTTGGATCATGATGAAATTTCTATGTGTAACACTTTATTGTATTCTGAAAGTAAGGCTAAATGTCCAGTTTCCAATGTCAGGGTAGTCATCCGTAGATGGGAGCCCCAGTTGAGCTTGAGGAATGGCCAGTTGCCATCCGTAGATGGGAGCCCCAGTTGGGCCTGAGGAATGGCCAGTTGCCATTCGTAGCCATCCGTATATGGGAGCCCCAGTTGGGCCTGACAACTCATAATACTAGGTCAAGCTCAAACGACTACCTTTTCAAATGCTATGAACTACTCAAAGAGTTAGTAATCATTTTTAGATGGATGATATGAACTACCACTATAGGCAATAACCATCCCTTCTCAGATGATATGAATTACCTGGAATGGTAATAATCATCTCTATCACATGTATCAGACAGATGATATGAATTGGCATCCAACAATCACCCTTCATTTCTCATTAGATGATATGAACATCCTCAAAGAAGTTGTAATCATCTCTCAAGGTAGAATGAACATCCAGTACTGCAACTACCTCTTACTGTCAAGGTTACAATCATCTCCGAATAGATGGTATAAACTTCCAAGCAGCAACCAAACCTTTCCCGAAGATATGAACAACCTTAAGCAGTCGAAGGGATCAAGCAAGACCGTAGTTCATCCTTCTTTGGTTTAGCTAGTATGAATTGTATGAACTGCTTGTCGTAGCAGCAACAATCTCTAAGATAGTATGAACTGCTTACCCAAGGCAGTAACTATCTCTAGATGTAGCTGTAAGTTAGATAATATGGATGGTATGAGTTGCATAGCAACAACTATCCCTAGCACATCCCATCACCAATAATCACCTTTGCAACTATCCATTGATGAACAAGATACCATCATCTATATTTGTACATGTACCTGCAATTTAAAGTCAACAATAGACTACAATATAGATCATACACAAGAGTACTTCTGTAGACATACCATTTCAAAATTATAACATACATTTACCACCATATAAATGCATTGAAAACCACACTATTATAAATTCATATAAACACACAAAACAAACTATGAAAATTTCATCGCAATCCGATGAGCACCTAATGAGATAACGAAAGGATGAGTTAGCCTATAACGGGTTTTCGTTTCACAGTATGCAGTACAGGTTTTTTTTTCAAGATTTTCAGTAGCTTAAGTTGGATGATCGCACTGAAATTCTTACAGTGGCCTTATATCTCAAAGTAAAACAACATATTCAAAAAGCAGCAAATTCTAACGGTTCAATAATGATATATAATCATTTGAATCTGACTGCTCGCACTGCCAACCTGCAGAATTCAGTCACAATTCTATCATGGTTTCAAGCACCTACAATGCTTGGAATTTTATGAAGTATTTACATCAAGTTACTCATATAGTAATAAAAATCATACTAAAATTCATATTGATCCAATAAACGAGTAATGAGGAATACCATTGTAAGTGGGCTGTTCAGAATTTCGTTTTTGCTGAATAAAGCCACAATTCATCTAATGATGTTGCTACCAAACCGTGTCCGATAATCCCCAAATTTTATCTCAGTGTTCCTGACATCTCTTAGCATAACATATCCAAAATTCACTAAGTTCTAACGGTTAGATTTTAGTTTATTACTCCAACAGTGTATAAATTCTAGATGTCAGAAAACATATTCGCAATTCAAGCTAAAGTTTCATCATCTAACTAAGTTTACAAGTAGTTCTAACATTGATACTTAAGTACCAACAATAATAAATTATAGAGAAAAAATAGCTTGTCTTCTATGATGCTTCACCCATCCATAAATCACAATACAACTATCAAAGGAAATGTATATCCATCTTTAATACCCAAGCAAGGAATACATGGCCTATACTCAACACATATATGCCATCATAGAAAGTTGTCACTTAAGAAGCAATTAACCATTTAACCATTTGTTCAAGCCAAAGCTATTATAAGCATACAAATTTGAAGGAAGTAAGAACACAACAGATTCACACCTTTTTACCACTTCTGACCACAACTCTTGGCGCAACACCGAGAGGCTATGACAGTAATATTGAGCCCCTTTCAGTATAATCATTTCATATGTAGATGAAACCCCTTTATATAAGGCTTCCTTGCAACAATTTAGAATGCAACCTCTCAAATGCTTTCATGCTTATGCATATATAAGGCACAGCTTAAAACCACCAAACATGGTCGGATTCTTATAAGATTTATATAGCGGTATTTCCACTCAGTTTAGAAAAACATAATCAAAATTTACTACATTCCAATGGTTCATCAAAGGGTTATAGACATTACAAGGTGACTTCTTTCACTATCAGCATACTGAATTCAGTCCCGATTGTTCCACACTTTGGGGTACCTAAACTAATAAGAATTTTATAGTGAACAAGAGGAGTTGACGTCCCCTCTATATAAAAACGAATTTTCCAAATCCGGGAAGGGAGAAGACTATTCTCTCGTCCGTCCGCCCATCCCTCCTCTTAACCTATCTGTTTTTCCATAATATAACCTCTCTATTTGTCTGTCCCACCATATGTGGACTCTTGCTTGCTCATCCAAGCCATATGTGTCCTTTCACTTGTCCGACTAAGCATTAAAGGCTCCTCTCCTATCATTCAACCATGTCTCTTCTCTTTTTTATCCAGAAGGGAAAAGACTTCTCTCTTGTTCATCCGGCTATGGTTTTCTCTCTTTCCTGTCTGACCATGTGAACTTTTATGGTCATACCTAAAGGTTTGAATTGTTGATGTTGCATCCCTGACGATGGTGATGTGCCTCTATATGTCCCTGTCGATCATTCCTGACTTGTGGATCCATCAACATGATTATATTCAAAGTTCAAGCTGACTACTACTCCTATGGTAATATCTAACTTTGAACTATTCAGTTATATTTCGTTTTATTTTCGTCTGACAGGCCACCATCTAGTGCTTACCACGCAATATTACTCGTTTTACGCTAAGCAGAGGATTTAATGTAGATGGTGGGTTTTTGATAAAGATAAAGTAGTAAATTACATTTCAAGACTCGAGTCTGAGAAGTATTAAGTTGTAAAATTCTGCAAAGAATTCTTGGGCAGGCGCTTATCCCTGCCCCTTCTCAGGTGCTTATGCCTGTGTTCACTCTGTATGTATGATCAACTACATATATGAATAAAATTAATGAATGTATCAAACATTCATCATTATACAAAATCATCAGAACAACACTGGTGTTTATCCCAGATGTTTAATGATTTTGACATAAAATCTCAAGCTCCCAGATGGATTTCCCACTAGTATAGAGCAATTTGAATATTATTTTGGTGATACATTCCACAGTTGAATTCCCAAAAATTAAACATGTTGATATTCTTGCTCAACTGAGCAATATTGACCTATTAAATACCTATATAGCTTTATATAAAAGATTATATGAATTTATACGCTTAAAGTACCACAGATGTGCTTAAACTCAAAGTCAAAATTATGATAGACACAATTTTATAGCTTCTACTAGCTAAAAATCCAACCTCGGTCACATTAATCCTTTCTTAAAGAGACAACTAATGTGAATGAGTGAAAATAATTCAATTTAAGGGTTTTAAAAACGCTTAAAAATAAGATTTGCAACACTTATAAGCGTATCAAAAAAAAATATTCTCAAACCTAATTCTAGAAAAGGAAGGCACACCCACCTTTTTCCTTTAACGTGTATACCTTGTTAGTATATGCGTCCTGCTTCTAAAATACAAAGCTTGTAAGTCTCTAAGCAAAGGCCAAGCTCACACGTCTTGCTTCCTTCCAATTTGGCATTTTACTATTTTTCCCTCAACATGTGAGACTGAGCACAAGAGTAAAACGTGAGCTTCTTGCCTCCTGGCCAAACCGAGTGTGAATATTTTAGCTCCTTCTCTAATTACGCGTTCTGACTACTACTTCTCAACATATAAGATTCAAACTCTAATTAATACTTTCCAACCCTAATTTGAAGACGGGGACGTCTCCGCCTATCTTTCCTTCCAACGTGTGCGCCTTGGCTAGAGAGCTCAGCTCATGTGATTTTTCTCTAAGACAAAATTCGTATATCTTCAATCAGAAACCAAGCTCACACGTCTTGCTTCTTGTCAAAAATGGCGTTTTTATTCTTTTCAATGTGTTAGGCTGAGTACAAACAACAAAACGTGAGATGTCTTGCTTTTGGACCATGGCGCTTTTCCCTCTTCCTTTCACTGGATATATTGATTTGGTGACCTTCTCTTCCCTTCACGTGAATGTATTGACTTGGAAAATTAGGGTTTTTACAAGCTTCAAAACCCTAATCTATACTAGGCCTCTCACACATATGTTTTCGTATGTGGCCTCACATAAAATTTTTCATGCCCAACAACATACACTTATTTTTACGAAATAAGCATGTCAATGTAAAATTGACTAAGATAGACACACTACTCCTTATACACAAATAAATACATATTTATTTTATTTTAGTCTGCTAGACTCATCAGTCTAGTCAAGAAAAACAGGCTCATCAGTCTAGTCAAGCAAGACAAGTCTTTAATCAAAAAATTAAGTCTCATTCGACTTAATATTGTTAGTAATACTCAAAACTACAAAATTTACACGAGACATCAAATGTCACAAATGGGGAGATATTCACTAGGGTATTGGTCTGGCGGTCTACGACATGTGGTGTAGCAGTGCACCCACTAAAGAGAAATTCTGGAAAGTTCGATCAGCAGTTGAGTAGAGGAGTGGTAAGTTAACTAACCAATTATTCAACCTCAATTGAAGTGGAGAGCAGTTGTCAACACCTTCCCCACTTCACCATAGGTCAAGTGGTTACAATAACTATGATAGTGTAGAGCAAACTTGAGTCTTCTCTGAACAACTACAAACATTCTAAATTGGCCTCGTAGCCTCTTCAATACTCACAATATTTATGCCATATCGAACTAGTCTCAAGTCGCATAAAATTCCATGGATGAATTACTTGAACTTGTCTCGAGTGTGCATTGATGTTCTGGTAATATCTACCAAATTTAGGAATAGCTAATGCTTAAACCCCAAAACAACACTTTAGCTTAACGCTTCATTTGCAACAAACTCGTCTCAAATTGCTCCTCTGAGCTTAAACGTGCTATCGTAGCACTATGCTTAAATATAAGACACAAATAATACGCCATTCCTCTCGGATGCGCCACAATTAAGAAGCAGTTCCATAAAGACGCATTGAAACTCTTATCTAGGCTAATCCTAGCCTTCTCTCTTATCAGTGACAAGTTAGAACTAGCAATTTGACTTAGCACCATTTTGGTACCAATTAGCCACATTAGCGCTAAAAGCGCTAACGTTCCTGGCGATAAACCTTAGCTTTTGAGAAATGCTAACTAACTTAAAATGGTCTTAGCTAGCACATTTTAGCCTAATAAGGCCCTAACCTACGTGTTGTCGGCTTGGCACCTGAACCCTAGCACCAAAGTGCTAACTTAAATCCTAGCTACAAAACCGCTAGCTCTTGGCGCTGATGCCTTTAGCTCGTGACGCCCATGGTTGTGACGTGCTTGGATTCATGACCCTTGGCATTGACGTTAATGCCTTGGTTGACGCCTTTGCTCTTGGATGACGCCTATGCCTTGGCTTACGCCCTTGTTCTTGGCCATGACGCCCTTGCTTTTCCCATGATGACCTTGCCATAGCTACAATGCATTCCTACGAAACTCAATGTGCCTCTAGAGCTAGCGCGTCCTTAGACATACTTAGTGACTTAGCCATAAGTATATTTGTGTTAAAACCTCAGTGCTAACTATACAATTGAAGTGTTAACTTCAAACCTCCTTGGCACTGGCTTCCTATCCCTAGTACAATTAATATTTACCAAAAGTTGTGCATGTTGATCTTACTCCTGAGACGTTAGCACACTAGCCTTTTACGTTAAGAGAGTTAGCACCTTCTTATTTGCGCTAAGTAGCTAGTGTTGGCTTTGCTAGCTATTTTCCTCAAAAATATGCCTTTTGTTTTCAATATAGGTCCTACAATGAGTCTTATATGAATTCCAACAGGTCTCCTTTCTCAAGGAGCCCTCTACAACATTTGGCCTCAAATACCTCTCAGACATACAATAAGTCGTTTTTGAGCTAATACTTAGCAATTAATATTCTACATTACTTTCAAGAAAGTACATGGCTACAAACTTCCTAGAATCGACACTAATCAGTTTGATTATCAATCCAGTGAGTCACACAACTTGGTTCACTGAATTAGCAAGTCATTTGACTTTACTTGACTTAATCAAAACCATAGTGGCTTATAACTCCACTATTTCCACGAGACATCAAATATAACATGGGGGGATTCTCATTGGGATATATGTCTGTAGGTCTACGGCATCGTGGGTGGTGACACAACCCCCACGAACAAGAAGGTAACAAAAAGTGGGCAGTTATAGAACAATTGATAGGATGAGGAGGAGTGGTCAGAAAGGTCTTCCCTACTTTCCGGGAACCACCCCACTACAATCTCCACAATCATCACTTTTCTATCTCTCCCTAACTTCCACAACTTACGAGAATATCAGTGTATCTTCTTCAAACTATAAATAGATGATTCTCATCTATTTAAAACAAGACAAGACGACACAAACACACAATCATTCTGAAGAAACCAAAACCTACAGAATTAGCAATTCCTCTACAAAGAATCCATTCTTCTTCACACACTACTGATATTTCTCAACATTATTTGATTCCCTCCCATAAGACCTACCCAAATCCTTTCCATCTTTTTAGTCGAAGCAGGACGTAAATGGCCATTTCTTGGTTTAGGCTCGTCCTGTTCGATCTTGATCTCTCGAACCTACTTGAAAGTACCACTTAACAATATATTTTTTTCCACTCTAAAACACCAAGGATCCAGCGACCAAACTTCGTCATTCATAAGGGTCTAGAGAGACCACTACCACTACCATTTTGTGGCCAGGAGTGTCTGTTACCACTTCATCAACAACAACCATGTAAGACCCAGACTACGACATGGTTCTGGGACGTTCGTGAATCCACAGAAACAAGGCAAGGCTTGACGCATATATGGAGAAATCGTTACCAAGGGACCCACCTATAGGCGCCAACAAGCCATCTGTAATACCCCGATTCGGCATGTAGGGTTCGTCAAATGGAATATAGGTAATGGTTTGTCCTTTCCTAACATCGAGGCCTTTTCAGCACAGTTGGCTTCAGAGTTGGAAAAAAACTATGCAGTTAAGCGTGCTCGGGCGGGAGTAATCCAAGGATGGGTGACCTCCCGGGAAGCTGTTGCTGGATATCCGCAGCAGTGCCCGATAAAAACCTCACACTGCAGGATAACCGTAGTGGCTAAGTGGGGAAAGTATCGGTGGAGGGTCGGGTCATTAAAAATGGTATCAGAACCAAAGACGGGTCACCTTTCGAGGGTGAGAGAGTACGCTGGACGGGGTGTGCCAAATACTGGTCTCATGACTGGCAAGGAACGTCACAGATATGGGCTTGTATATTCCAGGAGCCTAGGACGGCTCCAATTTAAGGTGGTGTTATTGTAATACCCCCATTCGGCATGTAGGGTTCGCTTAATGGAATATAGGTAATGGTTTGTCCTTTCCTAACACCGAGGCCTTTTCAGCACAGTTGGCTTCAGAGTTGGCAAAAAATTCTGCAGTTAAGTGTGCTCGGACGGGATCAATCCAAGGATGGGTGACCTTCCGGGAAGCTTCTAATGGATATCCGCAGCGGTGTCCGTTAAAAAACTCACTGTCGGATAACCGCAGTGCCTAAGTAGGGACAATATCAGTGGAGGGTCGGTCATTATACCAGCAGACCCTAAAGATTGCTCACCTCCATGACATCACCAAACAACGGATCTGGACACTAAACAATTGCATAGAGGAGAAGTGATACCAAACGCCCGTGGATTTTGCCAATAAGTAAGTCTTGTTCAACAACTCTCTTTACAACCAATTGTCCCACGTCCCATCAAGTCTTGGAGACTTGACTCGAGTACCAACCTTATCGTTCCTTGACAATGTGAATAGGAAGCTAATCATTTTCAAAAGTTTTTCAAATGGATAGGGTCGTCTCTACTTAGAATATTAAAATCAATAACCCAATCATCCTAAAAATATGTCATCAACCTGAGATACTGAAACCCAACCCTTTCCAAATCGGAGACACTACTGCCTTTCGTGGAGAAAAACCATATATGATCATTAAAACTATATCAGGTGGACACTACAAACTCATCAATACTGATAAGCCAACAGGAGTAGTCGTACGTGGTAAGTGGCTTAAAGCTATCAAGGCTTAAACACTTCACCACCCCTGACAAAGCTGTCAAGGCTTAAGCACTTTACCACCCCTAGCAATATTTCCCTGCTTTTACGCAACATTTGTAATTCCTCCAAGATGTTTGCAGTGCCTTTTCAATTTATTTTATTGAACAAAGTATTGTTTCTCTTTCTAGAAAATATTTTGCAAACCATTCAAGATCTACCTACTCAAAAATCCAAAATAAAACCACAGGAAAAAAAATCAGGTATCTCAGAAACACATAAAAACCCTCAAAACCTACTACTTAGAAAGAAATCCTTGGAGATTGGTTTAGAACTATCATCATATGCTTTCTCCACCGGTACAAGGGCTTCAGTTGCAAACCTAAACTCCCGGGATAGTCTTTCAATATCGTGTATATCCTTGGTAACTGCTTCCAAGCCAGGAGACACGTTTATTTCCTTCAAGTTTTCTTAAATGTCTCCCGTATGACAATGAAGCCATCCAAAACCAATCTACTCCGTCTCGGCTTCTTCCAAGAGTCGAATCATGTCAAACTTGAATTTGAAGTCAACTCCAATGTTCGGATACTCAATTGATGCAGTTTTCATCTGATGTGCATCGTGGGTGCAATCAAATTATTGATCTTATTTCCACTCAATTAAAGAATAATATACTGGAAGTCAAGTTCGTTCCCACGAGGAGCGAGGTGTTTAAGTTGTCAAATGTCACAAAGGGGGATTTGTTTTAGGATTTTAGCAAAGTAATTAAGAAAGCAATTAAAAGTAAAGTTGTAAGCAATGGAGAGAGATATGATCGATGAATCCTTCTTCGTTACTAAATATTCATCAAGTTAATATATTCATTTACTCATTGTTAATCACAGATTATCATCATCCGTAGAATAAAATCTAGATCAGTGTTATCCCCGAAATTCCTTATATCACTGAGTACAAAAGTTCTCGCCTACCAGATTCTATTCGTCCCAACCACCTAGTAGTAGATCACTCAGGGTGTAATTTGGTCGAATGTTTTATATTTTGTGAATTTATAGGTTAACCCTAGAAGTTAGACTCTTAGATCAAGGTCCACTTACTAGTGTTGTTCATATACACAATTACTCCATAGAATCCCTCTGCAAGGTCTCGTGTTCTCTACTTGTATAAAATACAATGGACGATTACTTATCTCACAACTCAATACTAGCAATAGATTAAATCAATAAATCAATTCAGTTGGCCACCTAAATAATCTATCAATCAATCATAAACATTTTTTAGGTATAAACAAACGATAATCATATGAATAACTCAAAATAGATTCGTATATAAAATCAAATCATGTCTAGAACTTGGAATTCATCCTCAATCAATTAGGTTTTTAGATACTCATGGACGTAGAAGTATCCATGTTATACATATAGGAAAATAGATAAGAAATCATTACGATAATGGAACCACTCCGAAACCCTAGCTTTTTCCTCTTGTGTTGTTGATCTCCTACAATACTTGCAAAGTTATGTAAAAGGTATATTAAAGTCTTGGGAGTCTCTTAATATAGTACTCATGATATCTATGGCTTATAATCCTTCCGGGACCGGGTTTTCTCTATTTTTAGAAGTCCAAATCGCACCAAACACTTTTAGTTACAGTTGGGAACTATCCCACGACCTACCCATAACCAAATATGACTTTTAGGGTGATTTTTTTAGGGTCACTTACGGTTGGGTCGTGCTATGCATTCCTGGCCATAATTGGGCCTGAGTTTCACTTTCCTTCCCTCACCGTTTTGGCTATAACTCCTTCATCCGACGTCTGATTGACTTCATTCTTTTTGCATTGGCTTCGTCTCTTTGTCTTCTACATAATAGTTTCTTCAAAATATTCATATCTTTTAAGTCTAGGTTGGATGGATAGACTCAACCATAAATGAAAGTGGAATTCATGTTTCAATATTTCAACTTGTCTACGGATACGTTTTAATGATTTCCTATCCGTAAATCTAACGAATCTCTCATTATTTACCAATTCTATGGCTAGCTTCTGATGTTTTCCTAGCCGTAACTAAATATGAAACTTGGTCCTTTCTTCGACTTGTTTTACGGACAGCTTTGGAGAGTTTCCTAGTGGTAAATGCTTCTAGATTTCCACTCTGAAAGTGTTCTTTTCTGCTCTAATTTATAAGTTTCACTCCAAAATAAAACCTTTTCTCTTCTTATCTCTTTTCAACACAATTTCGACTGATTTTCGAATGATTCACCTAAATAAACAAATAAAATAGAAAACAAAGTAATAACAGGGCAATATGCATGAATTATAGCTAAAACAAGTATGGAATTAAAAAAATAAACATGTAAATTATGCACTTATGAAATTCCCCCACACTTAGGTTTTGCTAGTCCTCGAGAAAAACAACTATCTAAAATAACCTAACTAAAATACAACAACTCCATTTCTTCGAGGGTACAGTCACACTTAGCATGTGTAACAAGCCTTTAAAACACTAGGTGTCCCTAGTGGACGAGTTATAGTTTCGTGATGGTTTACAAGAGGTATACCAACAAACCTAAATTCCAACTTTCAAACGTTCCAGAGCACATGCATCCAAAGAGCTAAGAAGGCATAAAGTTTTTACACACTAACTATAAGAAGTTAGAAGTATCAAAAAACATTATTCTCATGCTTAGATCTTGAGTTATGAGAAAACCACCATATGAAAGAATCCATCCTCAAGAACGATCAAATTTTCTACCTCACCAATAGGGTTTTATGAAATTGACAGTTAAAAGACGCACTTTATGGTTCTCAAGTGTGCAGGCGTGAGTGAAGATAGAACTCTTGCACACGTTGAATGGTGGGAAGAAAAAGGAACCTTCCGAATTATATGAAGATGTTATCCCATAGAAGCGTGGGACAAAAAAGAACCCTTTTTTTCAGATGATCTCTAAGAAAGGAAATCAACCACTATGTAAGGATGGGAACGTCTTCAGTCTTCGTTCTTCAACTGTTGATTATGAACTCTTGAGCTTCATAGATTCTTGACAATTGTAACTTTTTTCCTCAAATTCCTTGTTGTTTGAAACTTCTTTATAGATTTCTTCTTCCCCACAGCCTTATTAAATGAATACAAAAACAAATATACACTAAAGAAAAAATAAAACACTTTTTTTTCTTTTTTTTTCTTTATGTTTTACCTTTTTTTTTACCTTTTTTTTTTTTACTTTTTTTTTATATGCTAAAATTGAAATACAAACTAGCAAATAAAACTAATGTGGCCATGGAAGAAGGAATTTACCACTTGATTCTTCACAACTTGTATTGTCTCGATATTATAACTTCACTAATTCTCATCCTTTGATTTCTTTTGCTCTTTTACATAAGTCTTCAGCATGATATAGAATTCTGCTCATTGTATTGTTGTTTTACTTGAATATGAAATTTGCTCTTTCTTGTACTGTTGCTTTTAAACTTTGATTGTCCTCAACTTTCCTTCAAATTTTTGATGTTCCACTTGTTGATGATGATGGTGTTTCTATGGACCTATTGTTGTCGAGAGAATGGTGTCAACTTCAAACAAGACTACAAGACAGAGTTAGCAATTCTGATTACACCCTCATGATTGATAGAAATAACACTCAAGAGATTAAAAAGTAGTGCTGAAATTGGTGCGAAGTTGGGTAGCTCATCATTCTACCTGGAGTTTACGTAGATGAAACACTCTAAACGGACAATTTAGACAGCTACAAAGATTTTGAAGGTTTGGTGCCTTACTCAAAGGTATTGAATGATCAACTTCTTAACATAATATTCTCTATCAGAGGTTTAAGTCCCCTTTTGTCAGCTCTAACCTCTCAACAACTAAGAACTCCGAATATAGTTTTCTAATACTTCTAAGTTCAGTTGTTTCGGTGAGAAATTTGTATGTAAACTTATCTAGAAGTATACTAAGTGACTCTAAAATCTCTAAAAGTTGGAGGTTTTCACGTAAATATGTACAAAAAGTTTAAAAAATATACATACAAAAGTGAATACTAAAAATTTATATGCTTAACCACTCCCCTATACTTAAACTTTACATTGTCCTCAATGTAAATTGACTCTTCCAATGTAAAATCAAGATGGGAAATTCCTAATATGATATGCAAAATCAATAAAAAACAAAAGGTAAAGATAGAAATACAAAACCATTGGGTTGTTTCCCATGCAGCGTTTGGTTTAAAGTCGTCAGACCGACTCTCTACTCGCTCGTATTACTCCTCTAGAGGGATAAAATCACTAAACTCAAGCATATCTACATCCACATAAGCGATGTTTTCGTAGTATGGCTTTAATTTATGGTCGTTGACCTTGGAAACTATCCAATCTCGGAGACTAATAATCTCAACTGCACCATGAGGAAAAACATTAGTTACAACAAATGGTCCAATCCAGCGGGACCTTAGCTTTATGAGAAATAGTTTAAGACGACAATAAAATAAAAGAACTTTCCGTCCCACAACAAAATTATTTCGAGAAATCATCTTGTCATGGAAAAGCTTAGTCTTTTCCTTGTATATAAGGGAACTCTCGTAAGCATCATTATGTATCTCCTCTAGCTCATTAATTTGTAGTTTTTCTTTGTTTCCCCGCTTCATCATACTTAATGTTGCACATCTTTATCGCCCAAAAAGCGTTATGTTCTAGTTCATCCGGGAGATGACAAACTTTGCCATAAACTAACGGATATAGAGACATGCCAATTGATGTCTTATATATCGTTCTATACATCCATAATGCATCGTTGAGCCTCAAGCTCCAATCTTTCCATGTAGTGTTGACGGTTTTCTCTAGAATGGACTTAATATAACGATTTGAAATTTCAGCTTGCCCACTAGTTTGTGGGTGGTAAGGCGTACCGACCTTATGAGTTATGTAGTACTTCTTGAGGAGATCATGGAAGGATTTTTGAAAGTTTGAACCTCTGTCACTAATAACCACACGTAGTGTGCATATCTAGTGAAAATATTTTCCTTCACAAACTCACAAACAACTTGAGAATCATTAGTAGGGGTGGCTTTAGCTTCCACCCATTTCGAAACATAATCCACAACAATAAGTATGTAAAAAATTTCATACGAATTAATAGAAGGGATCATAAAATCAATTCCTCACACATCGAATATTTCTACAAGAAGAATTGGTGTGAGTGGCATTTGATTTCGAGCACCTATATTGCCTGTTCGTTAACATCTATCACAAGATTTACAAGAAGCGTATGCATCCTTACATAGGGTGGGCCAATAAAATCCACTCTCAAGGACTTCGGGAGCGGTACGTTTAGAACCAAAGTGACCACCACATGTATAAGAATGACAAAAAGATAGGATGGTTGAATCTCAGAATTAGGTACGCACTTGCGGATAATTTGATCAGAACCGTATTTCCACAAGTATGGCTCATCCCACATATACTTCTTGGCTATCTTCTTAAGCTTAAGCTTTTGAAAATTTTAGACATTATACTAGGTACTTTCCTTTTAACCAAGTAGTTCATTATATCAGCGTACCAAGGTGTTGAATCTACTATTGAGAAAAGTTGTTCGTCTGGGAAACGATCTTGTAAGGGAAGTTCTTCCTCGGAAACAACAATTCTACTAAGATGATCTGCAACAGTGTTCTCGACACCTTTCTTGTCTTTAATTTATATGTCAAATTCTTGCAACAACAGAATCCAACGTATAAGTCTTGGCTAATCTTCTTTCTTTTTGAGTAGGTACCTAAGTGTTGCGTGGTCAAAGAAAACAACAACCTTGGTGCCCACCAAATAAGATATGAATTTTTCTAGTGCAAAAACTATAGACAACAACTCTTTTTCCGTAGTATAATAGGTTATTTATGCATCGTTTAGGGTCTTAGATGCATATTAAATCACGTGGGACAATTTGTTCACCCTTTGACCCAAAACTGCTCAAACTGCATAGTCACTCCCATTACATATCAACTCAAATGGTAAACTCCAATCGGTTGACTTAATAATAGGTGTAGTTGTCAACAATTCTTTTAATCTATCAAAGGCATCCTTGCACTCCTTGTCAAAGTTGAAGGTAGCCTTTTTTTGTAATAATTTTCACATCGACATTTAAATTTGTGAGAAATCTTTGATAAACCACCTGTAAAAACCAGCATGACCAAGAAACGAGCGAATCTCCCTCACCGAAGTGGGGTATTCTAAGTTTATTATTAAGTTTATCTTTGCTTTGTCTACTTCGAGCGCTCAAGAGGACATAATGTGATCGAGCATTATGACATGGTTTACCATAAAGTGACATTTCTCGTAATTTACAGCAAGAGTAGTGTCCCTTCATCACCATACACTAAAATTGTAACACCCGCAATTTTTGCATGGCGCTTACTCATGGACGCGTCATGGCCTGGGTTGAAGATTCATCATAAGCTTATAAAGCTTACCCAGATATGCATTAGGGTGTGGATTCCTTGACCTAGAATTATAGTGTTAAGGCCTTATTACGCGTGATGCGTATTCGACGAGGCATGATAGTGCAAAGGAACTATTATACCAAGCCAAAGTTGCGAACGAAGAATGCATTATAGTGCTAAAGCACTATTATGTCGTGATGCATTGTTAAAAATGCATCACTATGACTATGTTGCATACCGAGAACGTATTTTGGTGCAAATACACTATTATGACGTGATGCATGATTCAATGCATCACTAAGCCGAAGTTGCATAAGTGGGAGCATCTTAGTGCAAATGTACTATTATGCCGTGATGTATGATCCAATGCATCAGTAAACCGAAGTTGCATAAGTGGGAGCATCATAGTGTAAATGCACTAATATGTCGTGATGCATGATTCAATGCATCACCGAGCCAATGTCGTTATTCGATGAATGCATTATAGTTCTTAGGCATTATTATGCCGTGATGCATGATTCAATGCATTACCGAGCCAATCTTGTTATTCGATGAATGCATTATAGTGCTAATTCACTATTATGTCGTGATGCATGATTCAATGCATTACCTAGCCAATGTTGCATAAGTAAGAGCATCATAATGATAGTACACTATTATGCGTGATGCATTGTTAAAAATGCATCCACGATCCAAGAATGCATCATCGTGATGCATCAGCGTGTTTACTTGTAGCTTACCGAGAATGCTTCGCTTGGCTTTGGCAAGAAATCTTCATTTTCGGCCTTGCAGTCGATGGATGACACTTACCATTCAAATATTTATTTGTAAAAATATGAATAAAACATATATAAGGAGGGAGCTTTGCTTGAATGTGCATGAGCGGAAATGCACATATAAATGCGATGTAGCCTATATGTTGGAGCATACTTGATGCATAAGCATCAATATACTTGTAGCTTAACCGATGAAGATTGAATGTGCATGACGGGTAATGCACATATCGATATGCGAAGTAGCCTATACGTTGGAGCATACTTGATGCATAAGCATCAATATGCTTGTAGCAAAACCGATGAAGCTTGAATGTGCATGAGGGGTAATGCACATATAGATATGCGAAGTAGCCTATACGTTGGAGCATACTTGATGCATAAGCATCAATATGCTTGTAGCTTAACCGATGAAGCTTGAATGTGCATGAGGGGTAATGCACATATAGATATGCGAAGCATCCTATACCTTGGAGCACACTTGATGCATAAGCATCAATATGCTTGTAGCTTAACCGATGAAACTTGTGCATGAGGGGTAATGCACATATAGATATGCGAAGTCGCCTATACGTTGGAGCATACTTGATGCTAAAGCATCAATATGCATGTAGCTTAGCTCATAAAGCTTGAACTATGGAAAATCATCATTCAATCGTACTACGTACTTGGGAATGCACATTTGCATAATAAATAGCGATAGTTATGCATAAGCTAGTGCATACCTTAAGAAAATCCTTTGGCCTATACGTACTAGGCTTTGCTTGGCCTTTGGCCTTGCAACGAAGTTAGAATCGATGTTGGCTTTGCCTTAATAGGCTTAAGTTGCTAGTTCTTTTCGAATTGACCCTCTGATGAACTATGGTCATGCTTGATCCCATCAAGGTATGGGTTGGGTACGTAGGAAGCCGCAATGCAATGCATTGAGGTGCAGCACCTTGTCGCTCATATCATCTAATTTGGGAGATGATTGCGACATTATGGTAACTCATATCATCTGACTCGGCAATGCTAAGCAAGAGATGATTGTTTCCATACTTGATGGGGTAGTTGCAATTCCATTTGATGGATTGTTCATACTTCCTAGGAACCATTGCAGCATGGAACGGCATGTGCCTGGATGTTGCACCCTTGGCAAGAATAAGTTAAGTGCAGGTTCCAGCGCATTGTCGAAGCAGAATTTATGAAGCGAAAGCTTAGGCTTGAAATAGCCTAGCTGTTGGTCCAAGGGCATGAGTTAGGCCTGGAAAATGATCGTAATTATGTGATGCTTTCCAAAGGCATCCCCATTAGCTTGTATAGCCTTCAAGCCTTGGCAGAATAAGGGTAAGTTGGAATGGTATGATAGTCCAAGGCATGGGTCAGGCCTGGACAAGGATAGTACTTAAGTGATGCTTGTTAAAGGCATTCACCATGGGCTTTAATGGCCTTGCACCCTTTGTAGGTCAAGGGTGAGTTGGAACGATATGGAGACTAGGGTCGGAGTACCATGCTTGCAAAGCATGTTTGGAAAGGAAAATATACCTGGAACGGTATAAACGTAGCTTGAATAATGTGGGAACTACGTTTCGAGTATAATGCTTATAAGGCATGCTTGGAAAGAAAAAATTTGCATGTACTTTCCAGCGAGAAGCTAAGCTTTAAGGTCCGGTTACTTTCTTGTAAATCGCGCATCGGGGAGTTCTGGCCTGCCCAGCGCAACGCTCGGAAGGCGGAATTTTCCAGTTTGTGACAAAAATTATGCATAAATACCTCAATGATGTGTTCCACATAATTAGAAAACATACTTACCATACATCTCTGAAAAGTGGCTGGAGCATTGCAAAGGCCAAACGGCATTCGTCTCTATGTAAAAGTACCAAAGGGACAAGTAAAAGTAGTCTTCTCTTGATCCTCCGGTGCAATAAAAATCTGATTATAACCCGAATAACTGTCCAAAAAGCAATAATATGAATGTCCCGAAAACCTCTCTAACATATGATCAGTGAAAGGTAAAGGAAAGTGATCCCTTCGGGTAGCAAAATTGAGCTTTCTGTAATCTATGCATACTCTCCATCCTATTTGAACTCTTCCAGGAACAAGTTTATTATCTTAATTTCTGACAACGGTAACACCAGACTTCTTTAGTACCACCTGTACCGGACTAACCCATTTGAGGTCAAAAATTGGGTAAATCACCCCTGTACTTAGCAATTTGAGGATCTTTTTCTTTACAACCTCCATCATTAGGGGATTAAGCCTACGCTGAGCATCACGTACTGTCTTTGTATCATCTTCCATTAGGATTCTATGCATGCACATGGATGGACTAATGCCTATGATGTTAGGATTGTCCAACCAACGGCCGTCTTGTGCTTTTTCATAACCCTAATCAAGTGTTCTTCTTGTATGGCAGTAAGGTTCTTCACAATGATCACCGGAAGCTCTTCTTGATCACCCAAGTAAGCATACTTTAATTGATCGGGAAGAGGCTTCAATTCTAATTTAGGTGCCTGCACAATAGAAGGTAAAAGAACCTCATCAGTTACGGGTCAAAAAATATAGGAAATATTACCCGTTTAAGCTTCTTGTAATTCTATCAAGGCACCACACATATCCACTAGATCTTTGGATAAATCAATGTCCGAGTTCGCCTTCCCATGAACGTCCAATTCAATGTTATTACACAATAAGGCTCAAATTTCATCTTCACTGTTCAAATCAAACATTTGTTGTGCTAGCGAACCAATAATATCGATAGAGAAAGCAGAGTGAACATGTCGCGGGCCGGAAAATTCTGCATCCTGGCGCGTTACGCTGGGCAGGCCAGAACTCCACGATGCGTGATTATAAGAGAGTAATCGGACCTTAGAGCTTAACTTCTCACTGCGTATGCAGGTATATTTGCCTTCCCAAGCATGCCTTGTAAGCATTATACTCGAAACGTAGTTCCCACATCATTCAAGTTACGTTTATATCGTTCTACCTCACCCTTGTTCTGGTAAAGGTGCAAGGCCATTAAAGCCTATGGTAAATGCCTTTGGCAAGCATCACATAAATATGATCATTGTATAGGCCTAACTCATGCCTTGGACTAGCACCTATGCCATTTCAAGCCTAACTTTTCGCCTTATCAATTCAGCTTCGACTAAGCACTGGGTACATGCACTGATCTTGCTCTTGCCAAGAGTGCAGCAACCAGGAATATTTCGTTCATACCGAATAGCTTGATAGGAAGTGTAAACATCCATCAAATGGAATGTAACTACCTCATCAAGTGCGGCAACAATCATTTCTTGTTTAGCATTGCCGAGCCAGATGATATGAGTTACCATAATGTCGCAATCACCTCTAAATTAGATGATATGAGCGACAAGTTGTTGCACCTTAATGCATTTCATTGCGGCTTCCTACGTTCCCAACCCGTACCTTGAAGGGATCAAGCATGACTATATTTCATCCGAGGGTCAATTCGAAAGGAACAAGCAACTCAAGTATATTAAGGCAAAGCCAACATCATTTCCTACTTCATTGCAAGGCCAAAGGCAAAGCAAAGCCTAGACCGTACAGGCCGAAGGACTTTCGCAAGGTATACACTAGCTTGTGCATAACTATCGCCAGTTATTATGGAAATGTGCATTCTCAAGTACGTAGCACAATTGAATGATGTTTTCGCATAATTCAATCTTTATAGGCTAATCTATAAGCATATTGATGCTTATGCATCAAGTATGCTTCAACGTATAGGCCACATCGCATATATTTATATGTGCATTACCGTTCATGCACATTTAAATTTCATCGGTTAAGCGACAAGCATATTGATGCTTTAGCATCAAGTATGCTCCATCGCATGCATTCCCTCTCATGCACATCTAAGCTTCATCGTTTAAGCTACAAGCATATTGATGCTTATGCATCAAGTATGCTCCAACGTATATGCCACATCGCATATATTTATATGTGCATTACCGCTCATGCACATTCAAGCTTCATCGGTTAAGCTACAAGCATATTGATGCTTTAGCATCAAGTATGCTCCAACGTATAGGCCACATCGCATGCATTACCTCTCATGCACATCTAAGATTCATCGGTTAAGCTACAAGCATACTGATGCTTATGCATCAAGTATGCTCCAACATATTGGCCACTTCGCATATCTATATGTGCATTACCGCTCATACACATTCAAGCTTCATTGGTTAAGCTACAAGCATATTGATGCTTTAGCATCAAGTATGCTCCAACATATTGGCTACGTCCCATTTATATGTGCATTACCACTCATGCACATTCAAGCAAAGCTCCCTCCATATATATGTTTTATTCACATTTCTACAAATAAATATAAGAATAGGGAGTGACATACATCGACTTTACAAAGACGAAAATGAAGTTTTCTTTCCAAAGCCAAGCGAAGCATTCTCAGGTAAGCTACAAGTGAACACGCTAATGCATCACGGTGATGCATTCTTAGATCGGTGATGCATTCTCAATAATGCATCACGGCGTAATAGTGCCTTAGCACTATAATGCATTCTTCGAATAACGATATTGGCTCGGTGATGCATTCTCAATAATGCATCACGGTATAATAGTGCCTTAGCACTATGATGCATTCATCGAATAGCGACATTGGCTCGGTGATGCATTCTCAATAATGCATCACGGCACAATAGTGCCTTAGCACTATGATGCACTCTCACTATGCAACATTGGCTTGGTGATGCACTTTCAATCATGCATCACGGCATAATAGTACATTTGCACTATGATGCTCTTACTTACGCGACTTCGGCTCAGTGATTCATTGAATCATGCATCACAGCATAATAGTGCATTAGCACTATAATGCTCTCACTCACGCGACTTCGGCTCAGTGATGCATTGAATCATGCATCACGGCATAATAGTGCATTAGCACTATGATGCTCTCACTTATGCAGCTTTGTCTTAGTGATGCATTCTCAATCATGTATCACGGCATAATAATGCAGTAGCACTATGAATGCCTCCTCAAATACGCATCACACGTGATAGGGCCTTAACACTATATTTCGGGGTCAAGGCATCAACACAATGATGCAATCCTAAGCGAGCTTTATAATCCACATCGGTGAAGCTTCAACCCAAGCCATAACGCGTCCTTGAGTAAGCTTCATGCAAAAATCGCGGGTGTTACATTCTTACCACCTTCAAAGAATTTCATCCTCAAAATTTAACTCAAAAACTATTGTGGACAAGCTTCATCGATTAAGGTTTCCTATGCATATGTCCCATTCCATGATGCACAGAAATCTCGCAAGGGTCCAATGTTTGTTAATGAGCACAAATTAGATACTTCTGATTATCTATCCCATACTGCGTACCACAGAATACTAATAGGGCCCACAATTGCCATAAACGCTAATGGATACCTTCCGAAAATACGTCCCATTCCGCATGCTCGAGGATCAACAAAGGTTTTATAATTCTACTGATAAAAATCAAATTGGATCCCTAAACATGCGTCCCATACCACATGCTTAAGAATGCAAAAGAATTTACTCAACACGAGATCTTAAGTGGACGTCCCATTCCAAACACTTAAGAGTCCCCAAAATTCACATAGGTTGGAATGGGTCATCGCAAGTTTATAAATAGTGTCTAGCCTACTACTGTGAGGACCAAATTCTAATGTTAGTGCAGTCGGATGCAAACCATCGTCTCAGACGATCTTCCACTCGTAATGGGTACTAGCAAACCTAACAACGCACACCGTTCCAGCGATGGGTTGGGATGATCAGTCACGTTCCAAGGATAGTCGGATACCATCCACCATTCAAACGGGTTTTCTAGAAAACTCACAGAACTAGGTGAAGCTCCTTTAAATCTTAACAGAGTAACTAGCAAGTTACAATTTCTTTTTGTATAGGCACTTGGCCGGATTTATCCACCCAATTTTCGCATAACAGTTGACCTACTCTTCCAACTTTTTTTATTTCCTTTGAAGGAAAATTTTGTACTCATATTATAAATGTTCACTGACGATTCCAAAACTCACAGTCCCTAGTGTTTTCTTGGAACTTGCTCTGATACCATCTGTCACAGACCGGAAAATTCCGCTTCCTGGCGTGTTGCGCTGGGCAGGCCAGAACTCCCCGATGCGCGATTATAAGAGAGTAACCGGACCTTAGAGCTTAACTTCTCAATGCGTATGCAGGTATATTTTCCTTCCCAAGCATGCCTTGTAACCATTATACTCGAAACGTAGTTCCTACATCATTCAAGTTACGTTTATATCGTTCTACCTCACCCTTGTTCTGGTAAAGATGCAAGGCCATTAAAGCCTATGGTAAATGCCTTTGGCAAGCATCACATAAATATGATCATTGTATAGGCCTAACTCATGCCTTGGACTAGCACATATGCCGTTTCAAGCCTAACTTTTCGCCTTATCAATTCAGCTTCGACTAAGCACTGGGTACATGCACTGATCTTGCTCTTTCCAAGAGTGCAGCAACCAGGCATATTTCGTTCATACCGAATAGCTTGATAGGAAGTGTAAACATCCATTAAATGGAATGTAACTACCTCATCAAGTGCGGCAACAATCATTTCTTGTTTAGCACTGCCGATCCAGATGATATGAGTTACCATAATGTAGCAATCACCTCTAAATTAGATGATATGAGCGACAAGATGTTGCACCTTAATGCATTGCATTGCGGCTTCCTACGTACCCAACTTGTACCTTGAAGGGATCAAGCATGACCATAGTTCATTCGAGGGTCAACTCGAAAGGAACAAGCAACTCAAGTCTATTAAGGAAAAGCCAACATCATTTCCAACTTCATTGCAAAGCCAAAGCCAAGCAAAGCCTAGACCGTATAGGCCGAAGGACTTTCACAAGGTATGCACTAGCTTGTGCATAACTATCGCTAGTTCTTATGTAAATGTTCATTCTCAAGTACGTAGCACGATTGAATGATGCTTTCGCATAATTCAAGCATTATAGGCTAAGCTATAAGCATATTAATGCTTATGCATCAGTTATGCTCCAACGTATAGGCCACATTGCATATATTTATATGTGCATTACCGTTCATGCACATTTAAGCTTCATCGGTTAAGCTACAAGCATATTGATGCTTTAGCATCAAGTATGCTCCAACGTATAGTCCACATCGCATGCATTACCTCTCATGCACATCTAAGATTCATCGGTTAATATACAAGAATATTGATGCTTATGCATCAAGTATGCTCCAACATATTGGCCACTTCGCATATCTATATGTGCATTACCGCTCATGCACATTCAAGCTTCATAGGTTAAGTTACAAGCATATTGATGTTTTAGCATCAAGTATGCTCCAACGTATAGGCCTCATCACATTCATTACCTCTCATGCACATCTAATCTTCATCGGTTAAGCTACAAGAATATTGATGCTTATGCATCAAGTATGCTCCAACATATTGGCCACTTCGCATATTTATATGTGCATTACCGCTCATGCACATTCAAGCTTCATCGGTTAAGCTACAAGCATATTGATGCTTTAGCATCAAGTATGCTCTAACATATTGGCTACGTCGCATTTATATGTGCATTAACGATCATGCGCATTCAAGCAAAGCTCCCTATATATGTTTTATTCGTATTTCTATAAATAAATATAAGAATAGGAAGTGACATACATCGACTGCACAAGGTCGAAAATGAAGTGTTCTTGCCAAAGCCAAGCGAAGCATTCTCAGGTAAGCTACAAGTGAACACGCTAATGCATCACGGTGATGCATTTTCAATAATGCACCACGGCATAATAGTGCCTTAGTACTATAATGCATTCTTCGGATAGCGATATTGGCTCGGTGATGCATTCTCAATAATGCATCACGGCATAATAGTGCCTTAATACTATGATGCAATCATCAAATAGCGACATTGGCTCGGTGATGCATTCCCAATAATGTATCACGGGACAATAGTGCCTTAGCACTATGATGCACTCTCACTATGCAATATTAGCTTGGTGATGCAGTTTCAATCATGCATCACGGCATAATAGTGCATTAGCACTATGATGCTCTTACTTACGCGACTTCGACTCAGTGATACATTGAATCATGCACCACGGCATAATAGTGCATTAGCACTATAATGCTCTCACTTACGCGACTTCGGCTCAGTGATGCTTTGAATCATGCATCACGGCATAATAGTGCATTAGCACTATGATGCTCTTACTTACGCGACTTCGGCTCAGTGATACATTGAATCATGCACCACGCCATAATAGTGCATTAGCACTATAATGCTCTCACTTACGCGACTTCGGCTCAGTGATGCATTGAATCATGCATCACGGCATGATAGTGCATTAGCACTATGATGCTCTCACTTACGCAGCTTTGGCTTAGTGATGCATTCTCAATCATGCATCACGGCATAATAGTGCAGTAGCACTATGATGCCTCCTCAAATACGTATCACGCGTAATAGGGCATGAACACTATATTCGGGTCAAGGCAAGAACACGCTTATGCAATCCTAAGCGAGCTTTATAAGCTTAAGGTGAAGCTTCAACCCAGGCCATGACGCTTCCTTGAGTAAGCTTCATGCGAAATCGCGGGTTTACAGAACATCACTAAGATAAAGCATGGCTTCAAATATATTGAAGTGAATGATCTCCTTATCAAATTCCATAGTGAGTGTACCACTATCAACATCAATCTTCATCTTTGCAATTTTCATAAACGGTTTCCCAAGTAATAACGAAGTTAATGAACTTTTTTCTCCATTCTGCATATCCACAGTATAGAAATCAACCGTAAGATTAACTCATTCACTTGAACTAACACATCCTCCACGAGTCCATTAGGATATATGTTGGACTTGTTTTCTAATTGAATAGTAATCATTGTCTCTTTTAAAGGTCCAAGGTTCAAAGAATCGTAAATATCGGCTGACATAACATTTATGGATGCTCCCAAATCAAGTAAAGCACGTTCAAACCTCTTAGTACCGATAGTAATTGGCACCATAAATCCTCCAAGATCCGTACACTTTGCAGGCATCTTCTTTAGCAACATATCTTTAGCATTCTCGCCCACCTTAGTGACTTCATTAAGAATCCACATATCCTTCTTTGTACATAAATCCTTCAGAAACTTGGCATATCTAGGCATAGTTTCGGTGACTTCAGTAATGGGATGTTTATTTGCACCTTCTTGAAGATATTCACGATCTCCTTATCTTGAGCTTCTTTCTTGGACTTGGCAAAACGACTAGGAAAAAAAGGTCGTATGGTAAAGGCAGGAACTGTGTCCTTAGGTTCGCCGGTTGAGATAGTTTTTCCTTTGGTACGGTTTCTTCCACTACTTCTTTTTCAAAGTTACCACTAGACTTCTCTTTTTTTTTTTGTTCTTCAAATTTCCTTCCACTTCTTAAGGTCACTGCATTAACGTGTTCTCTCGGATTCACAAAAGGTTGTGATGGAAACTTTGTTGATGCTTATTACTTCATTAATTTCATATCGGTTGCCATTTTCCCCATTTAAATCTGCAACTCCCTAATGGTTGAGTAAGTTTTCAACTGATTCTGATCAGCTTTTTATTGCGTTTGTAGAATTGCATCTTGCTTCTACATCATAGTATTCATCATCTCTTCTAAACCGGGACTATGATTCTGTTGTTGAGGTTGAACTTGTAGTTGTTGAAAACCACTCTTTCGCCCTAAGTTGGCATAGGAGTTGCAGCTTGCTTGTTTGCATAGCTAAAATTTGGATGATCTCTCTAACCAGGATTGTAAGTGTTCGAGTAGGGATCTTACCTTGGCCTCCGATTAGGGAAAACAACATTTACCTCAGCCTCCTCTTCATATGAAGGAACAACTGCAAAAGTTATAAAGTGTTTGTTGCTTTATATGTGAGAGATCTCCCATCTCTTTGACTTTTCTGATACTTGAGTCGTTTCTTATGTAAAATTGAACATTCGATGCCATAATCTCAATCAAACTAGTTGCTTGCGAGATCGTCTTTTTAGTAAGTGAACCACCTGCGGCTGCATCAATCAAATTCCTCTGTTTCGGAAGTAATCCTTGATAGAAGTATTGAATGATGAGAGCTGAGGATATGCTATGGTGTGGGCAGGTTGCCAATAATCTTTTGTACCTCTCCCAGTATTCATAAAGAGACTCCCCATAATCTTTAAGATGTTACTAATCTCTTTACGAACAACAGCCACCTTAGAAGTAGGAAAGTACTTCTCTAGAAATAGTTTTTTTATCTCAGTCTATGTTGTAACACTCTCTGGAGGAAGGTAATACAACCACTATTTTGCTAGATCTATTAAAGAAAATGGAAAAGCTTGCAGCATAGCCTTATCATTGTCTTTGGTACCTTTCCTAAGATTTGTCATCTTGTGCTGAAATACTTGAAGATGACGGTTCAGATCTTCACCTGGAAGTCCCTTGAACTTCGGCAAATGTTGAAAAATATTCGATTTCAGCTCCATGTGTCAGTTAAAGTAATACACAATGGTTGCGGAACTAAGCATGGAGATGTCAACTCTCGTAGCTTCTTCTCCGGAGGTTGAAAACCACCCATCTTTTTTATGTGATCTTCCTCTTTGTTCGAATCTAAAAATTCACTTGGTGAAGAACTAGGAGGAAGAAGAGTGTTCACTGCTCGAATGAAGTCTTTTAGTAAAGTGTCTGATCGAATACGTATACCAATAGAACTTTGTTTTCCCTCTTTAAGCATTCACCAAAGAGAATGTTCCTGAAACAAAAAATATCTAGAAACAAAGTTAAAAGCTAAAAATTAACCTAAAAAAAAATAACAACTAAAACCGACTGCTCCCCGGCAGCGGCACCAAATGCTTGTCGTGGGTGCAATCAAATTAGTGGTATTATTTCCACTCAATTAAAGAATAATAAAATAGAAGTCAAGTTCGTTCCCACGAGGAGGGAGGTGTTTAAGTTGTCAAATATCACAAAGGGGGATTTGTTTTAGGATTTTAGTAAAGTAATTAAGAAAGCAATTAAAAGTAAAGTTACAAGCAATGGGGAGAGATATGATTAAGGAATCCTTCTTGGTTACTAAAAATTCATCAAGTTAATATATTCATCTACTCATTGTTAATCACAAATTATCACCAACCGTAGAATAAAAGCTAGACCAGTGTTATTACCGAAATTCCTTACATCACTGGGTACAAAAGTTTTTGCCTACCAAATTCTATTCATCCCAACCACCTAGTAGTAGATCACTCAGGGTGTAATTTGGTCGAATGCTTTATATTTTGTGAATTTATAGGTTAATCCTAGCATTTAGACTATTAGATCAAGGTCCACTTATCAATGTTGTTCATACACACAATTGTTCCACAGAATCCCTCTGCAAGGTCTCGTGTTCTCTATTGTGTAAGAGTTAATGGACGATTACTTATCTCACAACTCAATACTAGTGATAGATTAAATCAATAAATCAATTCATTTGTCCACCTAAACAATCTATCAATCAATCATAAACATTGTTTATAGTATAAACAAACGATAATCATATGAAGAACTTAAAATAGATTCATATATTAAGTCAAATCATGTCTAGAACTTAGAATTCATCCTCAATCAATTAGGTTTTTAGCTACTCATGGATGTAGAAGCATCCATGTTATACATATAAGAAAATAGATAAGAAATCGTTACGATAATGGAACCACTCTGAAACCCTAGCCTTCTCCTCTTGTGTTGTTGATCTCCTAGAAGACTTGCAAAGTTTTGTAAAAGGTGTCTTCTTAATGTCTTGGGAGTCTCCTTATATAGTGCTCATGATATCTAGGGATTTTATCCTTCCGGGACTGGGTTTTCTCTATTTTTAGAAGTTCAAATCGCACCAAACACTTTTAGTTATGGTTGGGAACTATTCCATGACCTAGTCGTAACCAAATTTGACTTTTAGGGTGATTTTTTTCAGGGACACTTACGGCTGGGTCGTGCTATGCATTCCTGGACGTAGCTGAGCCTGAGTTTCACTTTTCTTCCTTCACCGTTTTGGCTATAACTCCTTCATCTGACGTCTGATTGACTTCATTCCTTTTTTTTGGCTTCGTATCTTTGTCTCATACAAAATAGTGTCTTTAAAATCTTCATATATCTTCATTATATATTACGGATAGCTTGGATGGATAGACCCAACCGTAAGTGAAAGTGGAATTTATTTTCGACATTTTAACTTGTCTGCAGCTAGGTTTTAATGATTTCCTAGCCGTAAATATGATGAATCTATCATTATTTCCCAGTTCTAAAACTAGATTTTAATGTTTTTCCCCTAGTTGTAACTAAATCAGAAACTTGGTCCTTTCTTCGACTTGTTTTACGGCTAGCTTTGGAGAATTTCCAAGTCGTAAATGCTTCTGGATTTCCACTCCAAAAGTGTTCTTTTCAGCTCTAACTTCTCAGTTTTACTCCGGAATAAACCCTTTTCTCTTCTTAGCTCTTTTCAACACCATTTGCACTGATTTTCGGATGATTCACCTAAAGAAATAGAAAGCAAATTAATAACAAGGAAATATGCAAGAATTATAGCTAAAACAAGTATGGAATTGACATTATAAACATGTAAATTATGCATTTATCATCATCGCATTGGCATCTTACGCAACGACATCGCTTGGAGCATCATCTTCAGCAGCTACGTCTGAAGACTCACGTGAACAACACTCGGGGAATGAAGGTTTACATGAACTCCCCTCACTATCAAGAACCTCTCCAACACATAAGAGACGGTCAAAAAAAGAATAACCTTGACGAAATCCTCTACTCTCCAAAGACACTATATCTTCACTTTTCCCCAAATACGTCGTCAGATCTGGTAATCGTCTGCAAACCCTAACGAGGATGAGACGCATCCCAAATCTACTCAAGAAAAAGCAACTTCAGAAACCAAAGAGAAGTGTGACAGGGGATTGCTCACCGCGGCGCATCTCACAACAATCAGGGTTTCAGAAGATGGCTCAAGAGACGCTTCCTACAACATAGTTCTTAAAGAAACCCGTAGCACCACGTCGGCAACAGGATACCTTTCAGCTCATCCTCTTCACTCTCGACGTCTCCGTAGGACTTCGCCCATATAAGTATACCCTCATCACATCCAGAAGGGTAAAATAAGCTAATGAGCCAAAGGGTCATTATAAGACACGACTTGATTCAGTCAATGCTCACGAGTTTGGAAAATGTTCCGGTTGCGGCTCAACAACCCAAACACTAACGAAGTATCCAACTTCAATTCGAGCTATTGCTCCATCCTTAGCGCGACAACGATACCAACAACACCTACAAAGGAGAGACAACTTTCCATTCTTCCCTTACCTGATCAGACCCTAGAGGCATGGACTCACGGCGATACTATCAAATCATCCCTCATCTAGTAGATGGCCAAAGTAGCTACACCTAAGGACTGAAAGCTTCTTCATTTTTAGAGATTTAACGTTGTCACCTCCTTCGACCAAAAGATCATACTAAAAATGGTATTAGCGATAAAACTTTCCACTCACATCATCCTGACGAGGTAACATCCACATCTCATCTGGTTTACATTCACATCTTTCATAACATAACTTTATCCCTTATGAGAAGATAGATGTTAGGCTACCTCATCACAACGTCCAGGGGAGTATGGGGTCGTAATACCCTTGGAGTAGACTCTTTAGGCAGAAACAACACCATTCACCCATGGGAGTCATAAAACCATTCAACATGTATCCCCATGTCTAGTGAATGAACACCTTTTGACTGTTTTACACTTGGGACTTGATCTTGCTAAGAAGATCAATTCAAAACTATTTCAACCAATGTGATCCTTAAAGCCAAGTCAGTGGAACCTGATGTCAATGCACTACACTAAATTTAGGGTTTAGTAACGGTTCTGTACCGTTATAAAACAGGGTTGCGATGGCAATCAGCCGTCGTGAAAAACCCTATTGCATATTTTTTACAACGGCAATGTTGCCGTTACAAAATTCAGTCACAACGGCTGGGTTACAACAGCCTCATCTGTTACGAAATTTTTCAGATGTATAAGCTCTCAACCATTACGAATGTTTTTATAAACACAGATTAATAATTCCGGACAGGATATCCTTGTTCTGGTACTAAAATTGCACAGGTTCTAGCCGTTACGAAACTTTTGCTACAAAAAAAAAGTTGGTCAGTCTTTGCTGACCTAGTCAAAATTCAGTTTCTCTGCAATTACCCAGATTCACTGAAACCCTAAGATTCAAAGCAAGGATGATACCAAGGCATATACAATAAATGGCATACCATAACAAAACTCTGCATACACAAAAATGAAGAAACTAGTCTTACTGATATTATATAACATATCAAAGTATGGACAATTTAATTCTTCACGATATCTATGTTTTTGACAACTCTCATCGTGTCTGAATTAAACAATATACAATTCACATCTAGATGTCTATGTTCTAGACAACTTTCATCATTTCTAAATTAAACACTAAATCTTCTCTACTCACTTGTTGGCATTGCACATCGCACTTCACCCTTCAAAACACACTTCGGCGATCTAAGATACACTTCGTATTACTTGTAGCCGTCAAGGTCCCCAAGAGCTGAAAATAAAGTAAAACGAGTTATCCATAGTGGCGCATCTGACACTTCGACAAACCAATCCTGTGGTGAACCTAAAGAAGCATGAAAGGACGGAAAAATTGTTGAATAGGTTTTTAAGCAAAATGGACTCACTAACATCAACAAGATATGTTTGAGCAACCAAGTCCATTGCTTATCCATAGCGAGGTCCAGGACCAGGATCTTGAATGACAACTCTGCAGTCACACCAACAAGAGAATCAAACAATTTACACCAATTTCAAAGTAAAGAAAGAAACAAATAGTAACAAAAAACAAAAAAAAAGATTATCAGATGTTCTACAAGTTTTTATAAATTAAAATAAGCTGGTTAGAGCAAGATTGAACTGGAGACCTACTCACCTTGATTACGATAAGTTGAAACAATGTCTTCCATGATTTCAATCATCTTTGTTGAAGCAAAACCTTTAGTACCCCCTATATGTAATATGACCAAAGACGATGGATTGGTGGAATGTAAAAAACAGTGCTTGAAAAAACCCAAAATCCTCTACCTACAACACTATCGAGTCATTGACCTCGAAACCAACAAAGCACATCAACGCCGACATACACCTCAGTAACCATGTACACCTCCAGCACCTTCAGTATCACCAGTTGAGTGAGTGATAGGACTGAACACACTACTTGTCATTGAGAAGTATTAACTAAATAAGTAACATACCTTAATGTCTCTATACATGAATCCATTCCTATGGAGCTTAAGAGTGAGTGCAGGTACCCAACTCAAGGGACAATTCATGAGCCTGTGAAAAATAGGATGTTAATACAGGCATTCAGTAATAAACAACATAGACATAGAGAATTAACAACTGAGGGCAATGGATGACTTCCACCATCTTAATTAACTTATCTAATGCAGCAGACATGTAAAACAAGATAACAAAAGAATCCTACAATGGAACCCAAAAACATAAGAGTTCTATTAATACACTTCCATGCCTATATTCTCATTCCGAAAAGAGAACAACTTTACGAAGTAATGAATTCATTTCATAAATAAGTGCATCCAATTTTTATTTACCTGTAATATGTAGCAGGACATCAAGATTGTATCTATTTTCTCCAAATGGTAAAGCACATCTAAAAGACGGAAGATGGATGTTACCAACTGTAATTGATCCTCCGGATGAGTTAAACGTACATGATAATATCTTGTTCAACAAATAAAGAAATGAGTAAAGGATATAAAATGTTGCTCATTCTCTTCTTGTACCATTAGCGGTAGACATTGACCATTAGCATACACATGAATATATGGTTATGATGTTGCTAATCCTACCTAATAACAACATCAGTACCATTTGAATAAAGTTTAAACTGAGTATCACCAACTAAAATAAGCACTCAACAACTATTAATGAAGCATATTATACCCAACCAATGAATTAAAAATGGTATATAATTAAAGGACTCATGTGGGCACATGGGGCTAACACATTGGGTATTCAATGAAGATTCAAGTGTTATTCTTATGACATAGGCAGACAACTATTAGATCCCATTTCTGAAATAATCTACATGAGGTCCGGGATTATCAGACCCCAAAATAATACCACAAGACACTCTACATATCTACTAAGCAAATCGAATTAACCAAAATGAAAGTTGACTTTCACAACAATCCGTATTGCACCATCGACATGAACAATACCCATGACAATCCACGTACAAGATCAACCATTTGTCTTATCCAATTTTATACATCTCCCAAGTATTAGCTTGAGTCATTAATGGAATTTACTAGGAAAAAGATGTAGAGGGTAGATTAGACTACCACATAAAGATCATAACAATCTGTTTTTATTTCTGATAGCCTATAATATCAACCCATACTGATGTTTGATGACAAAGTACAAAAGCAACCACAGTATTGCAAAAAAAAATGGAAGTATATGAATCGTTTAATTATAATATGTGGAAACTATTCCTTTGAATCATTCGACACAGTTTAAGCAAGTATTGATTATTCAAACACAAGGCAAACTCCAGACATAAAACTAACCTTAAGTATACAAAACCAATAAACACTAATCATTTTTCTGTTAGACATTTCATTGAGTAGCTTACAAGCACAACAATCATTAAAAAAAATCGAAAATAGTGAAATGATAGTAAGGTAAGAGGGACGTACACAGGAGCATCATGACCTTACTTTGAAAATACCCACCATATTATCTTGTATAACCTTTCATATATGACTAACGATATCAGCAATTCGACTACGTGCATACTCAACAGACTCAACACGATCAGAGCCTGGTGGAGGTCTTCCTTAAAAATACTAAAACCGAAATTTAGTGTAGTGTACAACCTAAGAAATAACCAGAAACGTTAGAACTTCGATTGCCCAAAGAAGTTTAAATACAATATACAAACTACAGTAGGAAGACCAGAAACATATGATTAGGAAAAGGATTAAGCAGAAAATAAAGGGTATAATGACAAATGAACAACATGGAAATAAACCCTCAAAAAACCCTAATTTAATTAAAAAATCAAAGTGAAACAAAATAATCAAAATGAACTAACCTAGTTTTGCTCTACTGAAAGAGATTTTGGTTATTCTAATGAAAACGACAAATCGCCATGATTAATTGAAAAAATTCTCTCAGTTTTTTCTTTTTGTCTCAAACGATGAAAAAATGAAACCCTATTCTGCTCAAAACCTTTCATAGCTTCATACCCTTACTCCAGTACAAGAGGTTAACAAAGAAATCCTCTTTCAGTAAAAAATAAACCTAAATCTTACCTTTCGGCTTTCTTCAAAAAATTAAGGTTTAAATTCTTTACGAGATTCACCAGTTGAAAATGTTCAAATCTTCAGATCTAAGTAATTAATCAACAAGAGCTACATGACTGGAATCCATAGCTTGCAGTGATAACCCAGTTACTGAACAATCAAAGTTTACATCATTTACTAAATCTTTCAGTAATTCCATTAATTTCTTCAACAAACACCTTTGTAGTAACATTAGTTCTAACACATCTATTATATTCTTGTTCGACGATGACTATTAAGGTTTGGTTTTGGGGTTCTGTAGAAGGAAAGAGATATATGTTTTGGGGGTTTTGCAGATTTACCTGAGATTTTTAATCGAAAACAATGAGGGAAGCAGGAGATAGGATTAGAAATACCGCGGGCGCGCCCCCACCCCCCGGGGGGGTGAAATAATAATTCAGTTTTTCAACATTTGGGCGAAAACATAATTGTCTCCACACACTTAGTGTTACCATGCACACAAACGACTCGCACATGTAATTTGTCAATCGTTGCGAATTCCAAAAACGGAGAGCAGTTACAAAATTTGTAACAGCAACGATCTATTGCGAATTTTTTGTAACAACTGCTTTTAGTTACAAATTCGCAACGGCTCTGAAGACCTTACGAATTTTTGTTGCTAAAACCTGAATTTGGTGTAGTGGTGTTGAAGAAAGGAAGCATCAAACATCAAAATCCATCTACATCAGAACCCCCCATACAACTTGTAAGATTCCTCTTCTTACTTGATAGCTCTTAGAGTGGGTTCTTCACCTTTGTTGTTGCTACTGGCTTCAAACACACTGGTCAACTATTAAAGACACTAGAATCCTCAAGGTGACGTTGTTAACTCCTCATTCTTCAAGAAGGACCTAACAGACAGTACCCATGGTCATGATATTCATTTCAGCTATCACTGGTAACGAGGCATCCACAACCATCTCCAGCACACAAGAACACTCAACAGGCATGACCACTTCAGACTCATGCTTCTCCTGACAACATATGGAATATGGGATTACAAGTTGTTGTCAAGAATTCAGTAACAATATAATGTCTTTCTTCCATCCTCTTGGATTGATCCATAATGGTGATCCTCTTACCTTATCAACAATCCATCTCGCTTCTTCAGCAGTCTTCTCCAGAAACATGTCTATGATTAGTCAACATCATGCACGATCCAGAAATTTTTTAAGATGTGTAAGAAACTACCAGGAGGCCTTCATCGTTTGTTATGAGGTCGTCATCTATGAAGCCTGTCACGAGGTCGTCATCCATGGGATCACTTACCATAAAATCCTAACCTCCACTGAGATCCTTACTTATTTCTCAGAGCGTCACATACTCTTGGAAATCTTAAGAAGCCACATCCTCACGGCATCAGCACTTACCATCACGAGCTCTTTTATTCGTCGTTGTTGCTCCTACTATTATATCTGCATCTCATAAACTCGGACATCGGAAACCATCGGTGGGGAATGGGGCAAAGCATCCTTAAAAAAAAGTGTTCATCCGTATCTCCCCTACAACATACTAAAAGGGCGCGTCAATCGGATCTACAAGCAAAGAGACTGACTCTTGACCTAAAGCCTACTAAGTATGAAAATTTGCACGGGATTACAAAATACAAATGTTCACATATGGTTGACTGACCATACAAGCTCTGAATCAGGTCAACATCTACTCGAAGAGACATTCACCTTGGATTTTACGTCATATCGTAAGATATTTCACAGAAAACGTCACCAACTTCATATCATCATTGCTTCGCTCCTACGACCCCTGTTGTCTCAATTTTAATACTGCAGCTGCGATTCTGGTTACTCGGCACTCCTCTTAATACAAGACAAAATTGACGCGTCTTCCGTACTTCAAGACTTGATGCGCTTGAATCTACAATAAAAAATATTAAAGCCCACTGCAAGCCTTATCCACAACTTTAATCTATCATCAATTCTTTATGATGCTTTCTTTTATTTTCAATCTCGCTACCACTGGCTACAACTTCAGGCTTCATCTATGGATGTCCATCTCATGTCTATGTTGATGTCATCACTAGCACCTGGCACTTCATAATAAAATCTTAAGCCTTGGAATCTGTTGCTTTCCCACAAGAAAATCTAAGTCTGCGCTAAGGACATTGCCTAGAGGACATAAAGCTAAGTATCCACTCTAGAACTGAGTTTCAAATTTTGAATATTTTATGTCTTACTGTCACCATCTAGTGCTTACCACGAAACACACTATCGTTTCGTGCTAAGCAGGGGACTTAATGTTGATGGTGAGTTTTTGACAAGGGCAAATCCGGTAAATTTTTCTCTGCCCAGCGGTAGAAACCTAGAAATATCCGCGCATTTTTCTGACTTTATATCCAAATATGAAATGATGTACCTATACAAATATTCTTCAAGAGAATTAAGAATACAGTCTCTACAGATAGCTACATGCGTTATGCATTGATCCTGTAGCCTCTCTCACTATATATATATATATATATATATATATGCCTTAGTGAGCCTCCCAATTGAGATCACCTTAAACGCCATCATGGGTTATTCACATTATCATTGAGTACCCAGCTTACTCAAATGCCCGCGGCTGGCATCACTGCTTACATCTCATCGCTTAGAGCTCATCTCTCATAACATACTACTTATAGCTCATCACTTAGAGCTCATTTTTCATGTCATATTTATCAGAGCTCAACATTCAAGACATGAAAATATAGTCAACTATAGACTTGCTAAAGCTAAGACATTAATTAGATGCATAACATCTAAATTCGGAGTCACGTCGAACATCATCTCAAGTTGTAAACTTCCACAGTTGAATTCCTTGAATATGTTTTGCATGCACCACACAAAGGTCAAGCATAATGCCAACATTAAATCTCATACGATTGAGAAGCCCTAAGAAGAACATGGCTATAGCCACGGCGTTGGCAAATTCCAACGCTAGCACCGCATACGATATGGCCGCGGCACTGGAAAGTGCCATCCCTTGCAAGCCCTAGCCATGCTCCCAGCACCAACGCAATGTCAGCTATCACTAGAGCATATAACAACAGCTAGCAGCTCCTGCGTTAGTGTCATCCTCACCTATCGTTGTAGCGCCATCCTCGCCAATGCTCGTGTTAGCGCCATTCTAGGTTGCACGGACACACCTAAAAAGATGTCATAATTGTGTCAGACACACGGTCGGACACTTCCCGACACGCAATGAACATGCCACATCATATGTTACGTAAAAATTGACATTGGACACTTTGTGGACACTGATTTGACATTTTCGGACACGCCATAGATAGTTCATATTGGTTTTGAAAATAAAAATAAACTAAATGTGATACTAATTTATTATCTTTTTAGCCAAATTTAAGCATTATTCTTCAAAGACTTGATCATTATTTCATATTGATTTTATTTAATTAGTAACAAAGTATTTAAAAATAAGAACAATAATTTTGGTTGAGTAGAGTGTTGTAAAATCTCATTTTAATGGTGTGTATTATACATATATAATGTGTCCTTGTAACCCACTTTTTTGAGATTTGACGTGTCTCCGTAACTGTGTCGTTTCGTAACCGTGTCCCGTGTCCGTGTTCGTGCAACATATGCGCCATTCTTCGCTTGCTTGTGCTAGTGTCATCCTTCGCATCTAGCGCCATCACCTAGTCCATAGCCATGACACTAGCATGTGCTAGCAACAACTCAATTGTGCCTACATCACTCACATGCGCCATTGTTTCTAGCACAAATTGCATGTTGCAAACATGCCACAAATATGCCATCGCCAGGCTGAGTTAGCATAAAACTTATTGGTAGCATTATTTTACGACAAACTCCCAAATTACTCACGTGCTTTGAGTCCATGGCTGCACGAACTCCTACGAGAAATCAAAACATGTTACATGGGGGGATTCTTCATGGGGTATTAGTATGGTAGTTTATAGCAACATGCGACGTGGCAACACCCCATGATGGGAAAGAAATAAGTAGTGGTGACGGTTACGGCAGTTCAAGATATGGTGGAGTAATGATTTAGAAGTTTCCAGAAACTTCCTAAACATGGCAGGCGTGGCTATACCCTTACCTCCACAATCTCCATCCCTCTACCCCTTCAATACCTACACTACTTACGAGGAAAGCAGTGTGTATTCATAATTACTATAAATAGGCTTTTTAGCCTATTCAGAAGGCAGAACAGGTTGATCATTCAGCTCAGCTCTCTATCCAAGGCGTAACACGTTGGAAGGCAAGAGAAGTAGAGACGTCTCCCTCTTCAAATTAGGGTTTGAAAGTATTAATCAGGGTTTGAAGCTTATATGCTGAGAAGCAGTAGTCAGAATGCCTAATTAGAGTAGGAGCTAAAATATTCACGCCAGGTTTGGCCATGAGGAAAGAAGCTCACGTTTTACTCTTGTGCTCATCCTCACATATTGAGGGAAAAAAATAGTAAAATGTCAAATTGGAAGGAAGCAGGACGTGTGAGCTTGGCCTCTGCTCTGAGACGTGCAAGCTTTGTTTTTTAGAAGCAGGACGCATATACTAACAAGGTATACACGTTAAAAGAAAAATGTGGGCGTGCATTTCCTTTTCCAGAATTAGGGTTTAAGAATATTCAAATTAGGGTTTGAGAATATTCTTTTGACATGCTTATAAGTGTTGCAAATCTTATTTTTAAGCGTTTTTGAAACCCCTAAATTGAATTCTTTTCACTCATTCACATTAGTTGTCTCTTTAAGCAAGGTTTAATGTGACCGAGGTTGGATTTTTAGCTAGTAGAAGCTATGCAATTGTGTCTATCATAATTTTGACTTTGAGTTTAAGCACAGCTGTGGTACTTTAATCGTATAAATTCATAAAATCTTTTATATAAAGCTATATAGGTATTTAATAGGTCAATATTGCTCAGTTGAGCGTGAATATCAACATGGGTAACTTTTGGGAATTCAGCTGTGGAATATAGCACCAAAATAGTACTCAAATTGCTCTATACATGTGGGCAATCCATTGAGGAGCTTGAGATTTTACGTAAAAATCATAAAACATCTGGCAATGTTGTAGTAAGCACCAATGCTGCTTTAATGATTTTGTACAATGATGAATGTTTGATACATTCAGTAATTTTAATCATATATGTATTTGGCCATACATACAAGGATAAGACAGGGATAAGCGTCTGCCTAAGAATTTTTTGCAGAAGTTTACAACTTAATATTTCTCAGACTCGAGTCTTGAGATGTAATTTACTATTTTATCCTTGTCAAAAAACCACCATCTATAATACCAAATGTGACATTTATTGGCGCATCACTTGCCAAAGAGTTTTATTTAGTTCATCATACTACTTTTATTATTGTGTATAGTTAATGAACCTAAACAAGGAAATTGACAAGGCATACGCTAGTTGGGGATCACCTTCCTCGTGCATGTCACATGAATCATTATGTCATACGAGATTACTAGGTTAACCATATGGAAGATTCAGGCTTCGTAGTTGGGCACTAGTAGAGGTGAGCATATGAACCCAAACGCGCCAATCCATCCACAGTTTGGCGGGTGGACACCCAACCCGTTTATAGACGGGTTAGACATGGATGCATTTTTAAAATCCACTGAATAATGGATTGGGTGCGGATTCAAGTTTAGAAATCCATTGGACACCCGCACCTGCTATGCTTAAGGATAAATAGGAAATTTATAAAATACAGAGGGACGTATGTGTATTTTGAAGGTATTATATAACTTTTAATGTTTTCATTCTGACCTAGTTGTGTCGATGAATCAAATTTGCAAGCAAGCAGTACTGAATATACTCTTTAATTATACTTTTGGTTGTTGGGATGAGTCGGAGGACATTATTATAACTTTAGCATTTTTATGGTTCCACACGTTGCTTACACCTAATCACCGCACAATCATCCCACTTCAGCTGCGGACGCTTAGTGGATCGGGAGGATTAGTTTTTGTCTCACCTGCCACCTTATACGCTAATGGAGGGTAATTGAAAATTTCACCTGAACCTACATGCCATTATAACATACGCTTCATGCTTGTTTGAGTAATAGCAATAAGATTCCCCGATATCATGCTAAGAATAGCTAGGGTTTCCAGAAGAAGATGCCATTCATTTGATGAGAAATAACAAGGAATATCGAAAATTCGAGTGGCTGAAGCTGAAGCAGCTACTTTC
>JAJJMC010016440.1:6283525-6325253 GCA_023531435.1 Papaver californicum
AACGGTTTTCTTTCAACAGTTGTGCTTTTGCTTGATGGATTATGCTTGGTTAATTAATTTTGATAGTCCATGCTTGTGATTTACCTCTATTTGTTAGCATAACGAAACCAATTTTGGCAATTACTTGCGCTTCAATTAATTTAAAAAGAATTATCTGATTAATCACATAGGTTGTTAGAATTACCTGATTCCTGGTCCTTTTAAAATTATTCAAAAATCATCTTTAGGTTATTTAGTCTTTTTCATACTCCTAGAATTTTCTAGAGTTAATTAAAATCATTATTTTCTAAAATCATTACCTTTACAAGTTCGAGAAACGATCACCTTATTTACCACTTTCAAAACTACATCAATTTTTGGCGCCGCCGACGCGGACTTGTTTTTAGGTTTAGGGTTTTAGATTTATTTTTAAGTTTTTATTTTTATTTTTATTATTTTACTTTGTTCTATTTTACGTTTCTTTTGGTATTTCTCTTTTTTGCTACAGGTTGAATTTTTGATCGAAAAGGGAAGTAACCCAAAGTTTTGGAATTAAAGCTGAAGACTTGGAATTAAAAGGGAAAAGCTTAAAAAACGAAAAAGAAGATCGAAGATTTTATTTTTTTAATTATATTTTTAGTTTATTTTAATTAGTTTTAATTATTTTTGATTAGTTTAGAAAATTGTATTAGGGTTTTAATTATTTTTGTAATTTTTCTTTTATTTTTTGGACATTTTTGGACATTTTTGGACATTTTATTATTTTTAAACCCTACGGAAGGGTAGTTTTAAACATCAAACTGTGTGCAAGGAAGGACGACAATTACGATATTGTCTCGGCCCCTCGGGTTCGCACACTATTGAAAAGGATATTAGTGGCCCGAGTCGACTTCAACGGTTCGTCGCCCGTCTAGTACGGGAGGTAAACTTCGACCAACCCACGAATCTCCTGTCAGTGGGTTTTCTGGACGCCTTTGTATGCATATATGTTGAGGACTGAATATGGAACTTAATTTTTGCATAGTAAAGGGCAAGGCCTGGCCATACAAGATAAGGTTTCGGATTTCATCACCGTCTCCTTCTTGCCCGCCTTAGGAAAACGAAAACTACGCGAACCTAAGCCTAAAATCTTGACTAGAAAGAGACCTATAGGGTATCGAGCTTATTGGAAAATCGTTCAAAAGGACTGTACGGGTTACTTTATTAGCCTAACTCGAAGTTCAGGATGATTATTTTAAGTTGATTAGAGCCGCCTTGTAACCCAGGGAAAAGTGCCAAAGAGACAGGGGTATCAAAGCTCCATTGAGCTTCTCCTGTTTCTCTTCGACTTAATCTAATTCAGATCGTTCTAAGAGGTTTGCTAAAATTATAACCAGTTGCTTTTTGAAAGAATAGAAGCTGGTCTAGAGACAATCTAAGTGGAGCCATCATGCTTGTTGTTTGCTAGATTTAGGTTTGATTTGGTTGAGTCAGGGCACGATTGTGTTTGATTAATTTCTTGTTAGGATTTAATTTTTGCATGCCAAGAACGCCCTTAAGGCGAACTTGGGATAGAGACCCTCAAGGTAGGTTAATTAGTGGAAGACTTGTAGTTCACCTTAACCTTGAGAAGCCAACTGAGAGTGAACTAGTCACTCCCGAGACTGTGTCAGCAATGACATCTCTGAAGGATTTGTTGAATCCGACCCGGACCTCACGTCCATCTTGCATCAAGTTAGCCGCTACTGAAGCGAGCTACGAACTGAAACCCGGAATTATCCAGATGCTCCCATTATTCTTAGGAAAAGAAAACGAAAATCCATATTTTCATGTTAGGGAATTCGAGGAAATATGTAGCACGATCAGAATTAGAGACTTGAATGACGAGTCTATTAAACTTAGATTATTTCCCTTTTCACTAAGAGATAAAGCCAAGTCATGGCTGTATAGCTTGGCTCCTCAGTCAATTGAAACCTATGCCCAACTTACTTCATCTTTTATTCAGAAGTTCTTCCCTAGGAACAAAATTTCGTCTGTTAGGCAGAAAATATGCACGTTTTCCCAGCTAGAGGGAGAGTCTCTGTATGTGTATGTAGAAAGGTTCAATGACTTATTATCCCAATGCCCAGACCACGGTATAGAGGAATTAAGGCTAGTTCAAATCCTCTATGACGGTTTAGACTATGCATTTATAACCTTGGTTGGGTCTTTGTCAACCGGAGGGTTCGACAGTAAGACTCCTGCTGAGGCGATGAAACTTCTGAGGGACATCGCCGAGAAGACCCAGCACTGGGAGATCAGTAGAGAGCCAAAAAGAACAATTCTTCTAGGAAGAGAAAATGTTAATAGGGTAGAAGGATCTTTCGATCCAAAGGCCCAAATAGAAGCCTTATCTAGAAGGCTAGAACTGGTCGAAATGAATCAAGCTAGTAGTTCAGAGCCCAACCAATTCGAAGAGCAGGCTTTTGCTCTTTATAATAACACTAGATTTGATAACCAGAGAACGTTCGACCCGTATTCGGAATCTTATAACCCTGGCTGGAGAAACCACTCGAACCTTTCCTGGTCGAAAGGCCAGGCTCAAGGTCAGTTTAGTAATGCTAAAGGTCCTCCAGGCTTCAGTTATAAGAATTCGGCTGGTCCAACTCAGCCCAGCAATGATGAAAAGTATGAGCAGATGTTCCAAAGCCTAGAAAAAGCTGTGTCTAGTTTACAAACCCAAGTCAGTGACATTGCTACGGCTCTGAGAGAGAGAGAACTTGGTAGGTTCCCTAGTCAACCCAAACCCAATCCTAGAGGATCCAATGGAATGTTGACTAGTGAGAAATCATCCAGTCATGTGAATGCAATTAGTACCCTTAGGAATGGTAAGGTAGTGGACAACAAGGTAACTAGGCCCGTTAGTGAACAAACTGTAGTTCATCCTGACCCAATAGTTGAAGAGACTGATAAAGTCTCTGACGAGCCTGAGGCAACCCCTCAGAGAACCGATTTCATGCCTAGAGCCCCATACCCAAGGTTGTTAGCACCTACTAGGAACGAATCCAATTTTAATAAAATAATGGAAGTTTTTAAGAAAGTCACGATCAACCTTCCATTATTAGATGCAATTAGGCAGATTCCTGCTTATTCCAAGTTTCTGAAGGATATGTGTACGAAAGCGAAAACTTAGCGTACATAAGAAAGCTTTTCTAGCTAGTCATGTTAGTTCAATTATACAGAATAGTACGGCCCTTAAGTACAAAGACCCAGGTTCCCCAACCATAGCTTGCACAATAGGAAACTACCAGGTAGAAAGAGCCTTACTCGATTAGGAGCCAGTGTGAACTTACTGCCGTACCATGTGTACCTCCAGCTAGGACTAGGTGATTTGAAACCGACTCAGATGACTTTGCAGTTAGATGATAGGTCTGTGAAAATTCCTCGTGGTGTCATAGAAGATGTTTTGATTGAGGCGGATAAATTTATTTATCTAGTGGACTTTGTTGTGCTTGATACCAGACCTGTGCCTGATCCAGAGAATCATATACCGGTTATACTAGGTCGCCCGTTCTTAGCAACATCTAATGCGATCATTAAATGTCGTAACGGTGTTATGAACTTGTCTTTTGGTAACATGACTATTGAGCTGAATATCTTCAACATTAGTAATCAACCACCTGAGCTTGATGACCCCACCTTAGAAACCGTCAACATTATAGAGACCCCAGTTCAGGAGTCATTACCAAACACTTCGATAGAAGACCCGTTAGAAAAATTTCTAGCCCACTTTGGATTAGAGTTTGATGAGTTAGGTCCATCAGAGACCTTAGCTGTGATTGTAGCTTCAGATTTGGATAGTGACCAAGAGAATAGGCTAGTAACCGTGCTTCAGGACAATAAGAAAGCCTTAGGAGGGACCATAGCAGATATTAAGGGAATTAGACCAGAGAAATGCCTAGCCAACTATAGAATTGATGGCGATAATGATAGTGTTATTAATGAAGTAAGCACTTTGTTAGGTTCTGCACCACAAGATTGTAATTTAGAAGAAGCAATTGACTATTTTCGAGAATCTGACGATCCGGAAATGAGGGAAATTGTTATTAGTCTATCTAGAGACACTGAAAACTCTAAGTTTGGGGTTACTATCATTCTCCATGTGCTATACCATTAACTCTTAGGAAGGTCCCTAGCTTGGGACCTGACATATGCACGTCTGCCATTGTACAAGATCATCTTCGAGCTAGATCCAATGATCCTCCTGTTCAGAAAGAAGTTCAGTTGCCAAAAACCCATCCTCTGGTCGAAGTGGTTTACCTAGATAGGGATCAAAGTGTGTTCAAAATGCTTATCTTCGTAGCTTGTTGTTGTTTCGTTCTATTGTGGATAACACTATTTGATTCAGATGATCTACAGTTGTTCCGATTATTGCTATATGATTTAAGGAGGTAACTTATGCTCATACGACACGGTAATATCTTTCCCTAATTCCTTTTCGTGCAGTGTTTAGAAACATTGAGGACACTGTTTAATTTAAGTTTGGGGGTATTGGGAGACTTTTTAGGATTAATAAGATTTGGAATTTAGAAGCATGTGAACAATTCAGGTGACACTAACCACTCTAGGTAGATGGAAACTTAGCCATTTTGCTATAAGGATTGGTGTGCCCAGCTAGATGGTCTATTCATAAAGGAGACAGAGTTCAGGTGTTAAAAATAACATGATAGTTGTCACCACCACATCACGTTCTGTTTTATTATTTACAATTTCGTGTTTCTCTGAGAGTATTGGTGGGTCCTAGCATCGACATGTTAATTAGCACTGGAATGACATTTAGTGTGTTGAGATCATGCCCCACATGAATAATACGTTAGTGTTTTAGAGTTATGTGTGTGGTCCCCCTGTCTCCGTCGCCTAAGCAAGCGTGGAATGCAGGATCCATGGGAACACACATGTATTAGGTGTCAAAAAAAAAAAAAAAAAAAATTGAAAAAAAATTAGAATAAATTGAGAAAAAAATAGTATTTGGTATTTTAAAGTTCTCCCTGTCTCCGTCGCCTAAGCAAGCCTGGAACGCAGGATCCATGGGAACTTGTAAATATTTTAGTTAGTAGTAACCGTTGAAAATAAATGGGGAGTATCTCGACACACTAGGTTTCATCTTGGTACTGACCTTCAGACAGATATGGGAAACACTGTTCGCCTCAGTCAACATTTGCGACCTTCTACAGTCTACGTTCATCTTCTAAGTCTTTTCATATGATGGGTGGTTGGATAACTGTCGGAGTAGAACTCTGTTGTCTTAGATATGAATGTTAGTATGCTTGAGTTAACACTCGTGTACAGTGATTGGATTCATAAAGGGTAATGGTCCCTATAGCCGAATATCTGAGTAGCCAACTGACTAGCTTGTTTAGTGTCTATCCTTAATTGTTCACGTGTTGCTAAGATCTAGATTCAGGTTTTGTGGGTATACCTCTTGTGAACCCTCACGAGACAAAACTCGTCCACTAGGGACACCTAGGGGTTTAACGGCTTACTGCATATGCTAAATGTAGTCGCGATTCCTGCGAAAGTGAGTTAGGATTTTTAGAGTAGTTTGCTCGAGGACTAGCAAAATAGTAATTTGGGGGTATTTGATAGACACATTTTAGTGTCTAAATTGCACCCTAGTTTCTATTAAATTAGTATTCGATTTTGTAAATATTACGTGTTTTTATACTTTTGTAGGTACATCAGAAGAATAAAGATTTGTGGAAAAATTGGCTCAAAAAATGTTAAAGGCACCCGGGAAAATGGATCAAGGCACCCACACTTTGGATTGGGGCACCCTTGGATCGGGCTGAACTGGATCGGGTCAACCCAGCGGGTCAACCCAGCGGGTCAACCAGGCGAGTCAACCCAGCGAGCCAGCGAGTCGACTCAGCCGATTCAACTCATCGGGAAAAATACTGGATAGCTCAAATCGATTGATTCGCAAGTTATTTTGCTTCCAGATTGTTCCAAACATTGATAGATATCTCACACAAGTCAAAAACAGCAAAAGATCCCGTGAAATCATCTCGGAAATCATGTATATGGCCGGAATCATGTTTCGATTAGGATTGAGATTTGTGGGTTGTTTTAGAGAGTTCTATTAGGTTTAGAACTCTCTCTAGGGTTTCTACTACCTATATAAACCAAGAGAAGCCAAGAAAAATCGACAAAAAAAAAGCCTAGAGAAGAAAACAGAGAATTCCGGTGAAGATTCCGTCGCCGCCGACTAGCTGCTGCTGCACCGGCCGGCTGTTCTTCATCCAGCCATCACCGGAGAAGAAGACTCAGCAAAATTTACATCTGCTGCTGATTCAAATATTTATGTTGCCTATTCTTCCTGTATCTTTGTTGCTTAAAACTTTCCTGTAACAGCTGAACCTTCTTCTGTAACGCATATACGCGTATCAAATCAGCTGTTACACCATTCTTCAACTTTGTAATCGATATTTTGAGCAATGAAGAGGTCTTTTGAGCAAGTTTTCTCCACCATGAGCTAAGTCTATTTACTGGGATGATGGATAAGGTAATTTTCTCAATTTTATGTGATTTAATTATTTTCTAATAATTATTTATAATTCTTTTGTTATTAGAATTGCATAGTTTTAAATAGTGAAAACGGTTTTCTTTCAACAGTTGTGCTTTTGCTTGATGGATTATGCTTAGTTAATTAATTTTGATAGTCCATGCTTGTGATTTACCTCTGTTTGTTAGCATAACGAAACCAATTTTGGCAATTACTTGCGCTTCAATTAATTTAAAAAGAATTATCTGATTAATCACATAGGTTGTTAGAATTACCTGATTCCTGATTCCTGGTCCTTTTAAAATTATTCAAAAATTATCTTTAGGTTATTTAGTCTTTTTCATACTCCTAGAATTTTCTAGAGTTAATTAAAATCATTATTTTCTAAAATCATTACCTTTACAAGTTCGTTACCACTTTCAAAACTACATCACACGCCCTGAAAAAGATTCAACAAAAGACAGCTTGATCTGGTATCGAAATGAAGACCCAAGGCATAAAATTATAGATGTAAATTTTTTCCTTCTTAATAGAGTCGATGCTAGTGCTTAATATAATATTTGAGTTTTTCGATTAACCATTTTTTAGTTTATAAACTTTTCATGCTTTATGCCATTAATATTTCATGGTTAGGTATTAAACAAGTCCATTATATTGAACCTATTTATATTGTTCCATGATTTATTTTCTTTTTTATACTTTTTATTATCTGTGTATCTAGTGCTTTGTGTAGTAGTCACTTTTTCAACTATAACACTATGGATCTATATCGTAGGAATAATGGAATAAAAAACATATAATCATAAGAGTAAATATAAAATAAGAATTTGATGAAGATCCTCCGCTTGGGATTCTTACCTAGAGACTATATCAAAACTAATAAAGCTTTATTATGGTGAAAATAGATATTACAAGATTGTAAATGAACTCACTGAAGTACCTAATATTCTTTTTTTTCGATCTCAAAAACATCATGCCTTAATATTGAAATCACCTCAGTATTTATAGGCAAAACTGTTCATACACAAGATTCTGCTAACATATAATACATCCTTCCTGATGTTTAATCCTACGTGGAAATCATATCTTGTTCATTTCTTTCGCACGAGTATTTTTTCATACTCGTATGTTTACTCCTTCGGGTGGACAAATATCTAAACTCGGGTCTTTTCCGATCTTCGTTTTCCTTTTCCTTCCTTCGCTCACGTGGCCTCCAATGATCTTATGTTGTCTTGTCGTCTTCTTTTGTTCGAGTATGAAAAAACCAAATTTTGCACGTCTGTCTTTCACATTTAATGCGCTTGTTCCCCAATTTCAAACTTGTTCGTTGATATGGGAAAGGTGTTTTCCACGTGTCTTGATCCAGTGTTGGTGGTAGATATCTTGAAATATGGGTGGTAACTTTTCAGTTTCTTTTCCATGCTTCTCGTTGTTATCTTTTCACATCTTTGGGACTCTAGGAGCTCTCCACGTGGAGGCTGGGTATTTTACTATCACAATTTTTCCCTTTTCTTTTCATCTTCCTGGAGGTTAAGATAGGAAGAAAACTTTATTTATTACTTTTTACTGCCGCCACGCTTCCCAAATGTCGCTTTGGTAACCGCCACGCAATAGCTTCTCCCACATTACCTTCTCACCTGTTGCTACAGGTTAACATTCCTCTTGGGATTTTGTTTCCTTTATAAGAGATCCTCCTTTGGTTTCTAATCATAAATTTTTATTCCTTAAATCTTCTTCTTCTATGGGATTTTACAGAAGCAGTCATTCTTTCAGTCTGATCATCGAGTAATACTTTCTCAGCAATTTCTCTTACCACTATAATCTTCAATGGATCATCATCTACAAAAGGATTCATCATTTTCTAATAGGTTCGTGGTTTTCATCCTTCTTTGTATTTTTTCTTGCTTAGTTGTTTCTTTTGCATGTTTCTGATGTCCTTGTTCTCCTTTTCTATGTTTTTTAGAAAATCATCATCACGCAAACTATTTGTTGCTAAGCAGGAGCAGCAGTATCTTCAACATATCATAGAGACTCATCATCTTCAGAATTTCAAGGTTTCTTATGTTGATCTCATAGGTTCTAAGTGTTTGATGTCTTTAGAGCTTGTTAGGCAAACTTGCTCTTCCAATAGAATTATCCTCTGTGAGGGTCAGCTCAATGCTGGGCTGAGATTGCATTTATATGATCCTAAGGACTCATTTTAATACGAGGTCCTGGCTCGCAATAACCCTCATCGTGCAATCTTCCAGTACTCTGGAAATTGGTGGTGATTGCTTCGCGAGGCTATTCGCATGAGCCAAGGTCGTTGCACTCTCCGAGAGGTTCGTCCTCCTTCCTATATCGCAAGCAGAGATAAAAAATTATATACTCCTAGTAATTTTCTCCTGAATTACCGATCTCCTCAATCTCCTCAGAAGTTTCATGGATGGAGCCTTAATATCTCGCGCAACAAGGATACTTCGTTCACTAGTCCATTTATTTTTTTGGATGAAGACCCTCAAATAGCTTCTACAAAGAATATCTGTAAATCCAATGATAAAAACCGGTACAAGTGCCCCCTTTTGATTGAAGGTCCTTACATCTTTGGTTAGGTTTCTCTGATAGAAATATTTTCACTCGCGGCGTTGCATCTAACCATAATCATCTGCCAAATTACCATGCTTGGGAGCTGAACTGGATCAAGATTTCGCGTCGTCAACGAGCTTTGACAATTATTTCTGATAAGGAGGATGTGGGTGATCAAGAGGAGGCACTGCTTACACGACTGAATCTCTTGAATTGTTCTATATGCCCTGCATAAAAGTTGAGCATAATGCTAACATCAAAATCTTATACGATTGAGAAACCTTAAATAGGCCATAGTTATGGCCACGTCATTAGCAAATGCCAATGGTAATGGAACATAGGCAATGGCCCTGGAACTATCAAGTATTATCCCTAGCAATCCCTAGCCATGATCCCAGCACGAACATGTCAAACTAACAAGCCGACAATCCAACAAAGCCAACGCGGCCAGACGCGAAAAAGAATTAGCAGAAGCGTTAGCGCTACTCCCTCCCCTGCTGCTGCCGCACATGTTGCTTTTGTGACTTGCTCGTTGCTTCCGCGTCGTTCTCTTTTTCTCGTACCAATGTCATCCTTTGCTTGCCCATGCCAGCATTATTCTTCGGTTCTAGCGCCATCATATAGGCCACATCCATGACACTTATGCTAGCAACACCCCGAATGAGCCAATAGCACTTATATGCGCCATTGATCCTAAGTACAAATTGTATGTTACAAACATGCCACAAATATGCTATTGTCATGCTAAGTTAGCATAAAGCCTACTAATAACATTATCTTATAACAAACTCACATGCTTTGAGCCTATAACTCCACTAAATTTTACGAGAAATCAAAACATATTACATGGGGGGATTTTTCATGGGTTTTGGTCTGGCGTTTACAGCAACATTCGGCGTGGCAACACCCCATAATGAGAAAGTTACAAAGTAGTGGTGACGGTTGAAGCGGTTAAGGAGATAATGGAATAATGTTTCGAGAAATTTCCCAAACATAATGGACGGTTGTACTATTATTACCACGACTTCCATCTTTTCATCTCCTCACTACCTTCACTACTTGCAAGGAAAACGTGTTCCAAAACCATTATAAATAGGCTACTTAGCCCATTCAGAATATGACAGAACAGGTTGATCATTCTCACAAGCTCTGTTATTCTCCATACTTCTACACACCATTTATCACACTGATTCCTTCACCTTTCTCTGTTTCCCTCCCCTAATATCGACCTATCTTCTCTCTTTGTAACCGAAGCAAAACGTGAACAGACATCTTTATGGTTTGGACTCGTTTTGTACAATTTTGATCCTCGAACCTAAAGAAAGTACTTCTGCAGTACATTGATTTTCCTAAGAAAAAATTTTAGGTACTAACACCTCCTGTACAATAGCTCCTAAGCTAATCCGCCTTAGCATTACTTTTTAATGCTGATCCGCCTTAGCATTAGTCCCTAATGCTTGTCGGTATTAGCATTAGCTCCTAATGCTTGTCTATCTGAGTTTGTTTCACATATAAAAATTCCAAAACCTTAACTTGTTTATTAAGGCCATATTAAGCCTCACTTATGCTTATGCTCAGCATGCTACACTTATTTCTACAAAGCAAGCATGTCAATGCAAATTTACCTTGTTGAACATAATTATTCCTCATGAATAAAATAAATACATATTTTATTTTAAGTTTAGTCTTGCTAGACTCATTAGGCTAGTCAAGCAAGAAAAGTCTTTAGTCAAGAGACCAACTAAGTAGGCCTCACTTGACTTCACATCAATAGTATTTAGTAATATAAAATTACACGAGACATCAAAAATATCACAAATGGGGGGATATTCACTAGGGTATTGGTCTGGCGATCTACGGCACGTGGTGCAGCAATGCACCCACTACAGAGAATCTGGAAAGTTCGATTAGCAGTTGAGTAAAGAAGTGGTAGGTTGAGAAACCGTCCATTCAACCTCAAGTAGAGTGGGGAACGATTATCAGCACTTTCTCCATTATCCCCACTTCACTACTATTCAACCATCGATACCTTCTTCCATAGATGATGTCAGGTTAACGGTTATAATAGTTATCATTATAAATATATTTTTTCAATCTATTTAACATGGATAGATAGACAAGTCTAAAAGAACAACGTAAGTCGAACAACTCGATCACTCAATCTTATCATACATAGAGAATTGTTCACAGATATTCACACCTATTTTACATCCAACAGAGTATGATACTATGACCTCAATCTTTCACTTACTTTGCTCCCTAAGACCAACCTTTCTCCTTCTCCTTTGTGATTGAAGCAAGACTAGAGCGGCCATTGCTTGGTTTAGGCCATGATTGTACAGATTGATCTCTCGAATCTAAAAAAATTACTTCAACATTACAAATATTTAAGGATTAGACGAAATATCAATTGCTCACCCTATTTTTTCCAAATTAGCTTTCTAATTCGTTTTCCCCATAAACAAGAAGATATGAATTACCTTAAACGTTAAAAATCATCTCTTGTCTCATGTATTACACAGTTTATCGGAAGATATGATTATCTCAGAGAGGCAACAATCATCCCTGTTATACGTCATGAACCATGTCACAAAATGATATGAATCACCTCAAAGAAGCGACAATCATTTCTAAACAAATGGTATAAACTGCATTCAATTATACACAACAACCATCCCTTACTTCTAGCTAGTTTAACGCTACTTTAAGATTGTGGATACCATATTCCATATGCCCTCCTAATCCCGAAGGGGTGATACCAAATGTAGGCGTGAAGACCAATTCCAAGTCTAGGAATATTCTAGAATGTATATAACTTAGATAATATACTCCCTTGAGGAGCATCAGATCATTGAGGAGGTGCTCCCTCAAGACTATAAATATGTAACCTTGTACTCAAAGTTAAGGAAACCACCTTAATCTCCTCAAATATCCCAACTTAAAGATACTATCAATAAAGTGCAAGTTTTTTCTATAGTGTCTTTTTACTTATGTTTTAGCTTAGTAGTAATATTTTATCTCTACTTGGGTGTGGTTATTATATTTTTACCAACTATATTTCGACGCTTACTAACGGGATATTTCAACAAACCTTGTGTGATCGGGAAAAAATCTTTTTGATTCCACCTTTTGTTGAGACACAAAGTAGAATAACTCCCAAAGATCAAAATAGTAGAAACGTTACGACAGAATGTTACGTGAGAGATATGCATTGTACCATTTTCTAAATAGAAAATTCATGATGTTGGCACGGATAAGGCATCATGGAAGACAACAACAATCGGAAGGAAACACCATCAACATGTGAGCAATCACATCATCCATCAGGAAGCAGAGAAAATCCGTAGCAACAAACAGACAACCAGAGGAAATTGGTTACTAGAGGTTGATCAAGTATAAAGGTTAAAAACTGTCTACATGGATGCAAGATCAAGTATAAAGTTAGTAAAGGTTTCACTTAAACTTATAAAATAAAGTCAAACTTTAATTGGTTACCTGCCAAGTCATTTTAAAAGTGATATTTATTATCTTCTTGAATAATGTAGTTTGTCGGAGGTTGATCATCCATTGGTAAAGGTTCATTAATAACGATCTACAAGAATATCGTCCACAACGATAAATTCCTTATGGGTTCGGCTGATTCGATATTCAAATTTCAAGTCGAACCTTAAAATTCCAGAAGTTTGGATGATTCGATTTTTTTTTTTCAAAATCTAACTATCAAGTTCGGCTGATTCGATATTCAAATTATCAGTCGAACCTTGAACATATTTTTTTCCATAAATTAAACTATTAGGTACGGCTATAATGATAGTTAGATGAACAATTAACTTGAGGGCATGCATAACAGTGTTTTGAAATGTTAGGCTGGTTTAATGGCACCAAATACTAGCTGAACTGGTAACTTGTTCTTGGCGCAAAAATTACACACTGCAAAGTTCGGATTGTATTGGGTGCATATCGAATTATCCAAGCTATTCTTCTGAAGGTGGTTCTACTAATAACATATGGGTCCAACATATAACTGGTGCGCCGAGCCTTTTTGAAAAATATTTTTTTTTGATGAATTCAACATAAAAAAACGATATTAAACCTCATATACAAGTATACTTGAGGGCTATTAGCATAAGGTTCCTCATCCATGTATTCATCTTCGGTATTTGTCTCAGAAAATTTATTATGTTGAGCTTGAAGGTAAGCTTGTGTTAGAGTTTGAGTGTGAGAAAAAATTATTGTCACAATCCAAATAATCAGTTATATCCGGATCTCCGTTGTAGTTGATGTGTATTTTCTGAGCTTTACAAGATGAAGATTAGGCTTCCTCATTTGCATCATGCATTTTGATAAAAAAAAAACTAAGTTTGTTCTTCACTTGTTCTTCTACTTCTCTTAAAAAAAAGGTTTTCCCAATAACTTTCAAATCCCTTTAATTATTACTATTAACAACCAATGATTAACCTTAACATTAATCATTATTATTAACAACAATGGTTACCTTTAATACTAATCATTAGTTATTAACTACTAATAATTAACAATAACACTAATAACGTAAGGGTAATTTGACCATTATAAAATTCGATGGATAAGGGGCTTATACTTTTACTACCTAGTAACCTTATTTTGTCATTACTTGATATGCCTAATGAAAAAGAGGTATGCCCAAAAACAGGGTTCTAAAAATACTTGCAATTATTTTGAAATCTGATCGAGAAGCCCATTGGTTTAACTTGTTTTTGTTATCACGACAACCTGTAGAACGGAAAATTTGTTAAACCGGAATTTTATTGGGACTCTCAGGATTGGAAAGACTATTTATTTTAGTGTTATCTCGATTTTCTATATGTGTACCAATAATGAAAAAACGAATACCTAACTCAAAGGATCATAATAACTTAACACTAGTTAATAAGAGCATCTCCAATGCAAAGGGGTTAAGGTCATCCTAGGTAGAGGTCCTATTATCACCTTTTTTTTTCTTTTCTTTTTTCGGTTATTGCTAAATGACAAAAAAAATAAAGATAAAACTTTCTAGCTAAAATTCATCTTCAATTCCCAAGGTCTTATTTACCACTTTATATTTAAATTTAGAGACAAAATGGTGATATGGACTTAAGACCCAAGGTCATGAAGAAGGTCTAATCTAGACTTTCTCCTTTACCCCCTCTTGGCCATGTCATCTTTTCTCATTACCTTGACCACAATCATTGGAGATCAATTTTTGGTGAAAAAGGTGTTAAATCCTAGTGGCATGCAAGGACGAAGCCAAAACAATTCAATCCTGGGGTCAAACAATTTTTTTTGGCATTCACAATATTTTGACCCCGACATAAAAATCAGTTTCTACCCTATATTTTTTCACCCATATGTCATAAAAAATACCTTATATCCAAGTTTATTTCAATTCAAATTCAAAATTTTGTGGGTCCGTAAACCCCACATGCACCCACTTGACTCCGTCCATGCATGTAGTTTTAAGACCTTGACCTCTAGCATTGGAGATTCTCTTAGAAAGATATGATTTCCTTTAGGAAAACGACCAGACAATTTAATTATATTCACCATGCACATGGAAAAATACAATTCCAAATTTAAGGGTCCACTAGAACAGTAGTGTCAAGGATCAGAATCCCACCTGATCCTATATTGTCACAAGTACTTAAGATTAAGAAGTATTCAAATTGTAACAACTACTCCTAGTCTAGCTCCATGTATTATTGCGGATAGTTATGTTTGTTTTAGGAGTTTTGAATTCATGTAAACCGTAAGATACAGTGTGTATATAAAAGAACATAACCCTGCATGTTTAAGGTATCTAAGAATATATACAAAACAAGTTTTGATTAGTAGTACGTGCAAAGTTAAATTCATTAAAACAAGCACTATGATGCTCTTCCCCTTGGTTATGTCTCTACATTGTAGATACATCCAACTATTATGGTAGCCAAATGTAGATAAAGTGATTGGATAGCTTAGTTATCTCTATGGGATATTAAAGATGCGCAGTATCTCACAGACAAAGCTAATCCAGCGGAGAATTAGGATCCAACCAAATAAGGTTGGGCAGTATTCAGTATCCTAAAAAAAAAAGTTGGTCGGTAAACCTAGGGAGCTCCGGTTTTTTAGGTTTTTTTTTTTTCTCGAAACCTTCTGGGTTCTTGAGAAAACAATCAACAACTCACGTAAATCTGGATTTCTTGGTCTGATTCGATGGCTATTGAACCACCTGATCAATCCGAGGATCCATGTTCTAGTAATAATAATACAAATTATGTTAATAATGTTCTTGATGTTGTTGCTAAAAATGATTATGGAACCCTAATTGGCGTTGATGGGAAAAAAATCATAGTGAAGATAAATCTTTTGTTTCGGTGTTTAAGAATAGGAAACATGTGGTTTCGAAGATTAACGTGGAAGAATTATCTGATCCACCTGTTCTTGAAGCTGGTAGCGTGGTAGTCAAGCTACCAAAATCAAGCCATGCACGTGCAGTATCTCAATGGAAATTTAGCCTGGTTGGTCGTTTGGACTTTCCGAAGATATCTTTTGTTGATGCTAAAGCTATCATGATTAATCAATGGAAGCTATCAGGTTCGGTTTAATTTATTCCATGGCTTAGGGGGTTGTTTATTATTAAGCTTGACAATGAACTAGATAAGAAACATATTAGTTATGATGGTCCTTGGAAGGTTAAAAGTCAGCAGTTAAAGGTGAAAGAATGGTCTCCAATGTTTGATCCTGATCAGAAAACAACTAGGGATACTTGTTGGTGTCGTTTGCATAGATTACCACTTCAGTTTTGGGATGAAGAATTATTTTTTCGAATTTTTAGAGCTTTGGGTAAGCCTGTAGATGTTGAAAAGAAGACTCTTGATCATGAGTATGGTTATTTGGCTAGTATTTTGGTGGATATTAATTTTTCAGTTCCAATCAAATATGAAATCTTCATAGAACCTGAAGGGGAAAAGGGTTTTACGCAGTATGTTAAGGTTTTAGATATGCCTGAATTTTGTAAGCATTGTTGGACTGTTGGAGATGGAAGGAAAAATTGTGTTCATGCCATACATGAAAGGAAGAAATTGGAAGCTGAATCTGAGAGAGACCCAGTGAAGAGAAAACAATTGTTTGAGCAGTTGAGAAAGCCTGGAAAGACTTGGCACCGTAAATCTACTAATGTTGATAATAAAGAGGATCAACCTGTAGAGGGGAATAATAAGGATCAATCTGTTGATACTAGTGTTGTGAGGGTTGATGATGGTATTGAGGCAACTGTGGAAAATGAGCTATTGACCCAGGAGATGGTTACTTTTGAGCTTGAACAAATCAGCATCAAGGAAAAGGAATTGGAGGAAAGTCTTGCGTTACTTAGAGCGAGTAAAATTGTTGCAGCTGTGAATCTTAACAAACTTAAAAAAGCTAATACAAAAAAGAAGAATAAACAAGGTTTTATAATTGATGATGGTGGGATTTTTAATGAAAATCAGGGAAAAGTTACTAAGGTTAGTAAGGATAAATCAAGGGAAGGGGATACTGCAAGTGAGACTAGTGAATCTGAAAATGAGGATGGATTTATTTCATCAACTAAAGTTGCTAGATAGAGTCTTATTGTAATTAATGAAGGTGTGAAAGATATTGAGACTTCAAACAGATTTGAGGTTCCGGATAATACTAATATTATGAATGAGACAATTAATACTCAAGAAACATTTGAGGATGTAGCTCAGCAATCTGAGAGAGATTAGAGGCTTACTAGTGATGTTGAAAAACTTAACTGGGCAGTTGTGGCATACCAAGAAGCTAAAGAGATGAAGAAATTAGAAGTAGCTAAGAAAGATGAAAAGGAAAAGAAGAAGAAAGATAAATTAGAGGAAGCTAAAATAATCAATGAATCTAAGGAAGCTGAGAAGAAGGTGAGAGTTTCAAGGAAGTCAAGGAGTTCAGCAAGCTCCCCTACTAGAAAAAGTTCTTAATGCGTGTTTTCTATTAGAATGCACAAGGCCTAGCAAAGGATGGTGCTAAGGCTAAATTAAGGGAGTTGATGTGTGAGCAAAATCCTGATGTGATGCGTTGCTGAGCCTTTGGTTCACTTACTAGTAAGTTTATTCGTAGTTTGAAGCTTACTGGATATGGTAGTGATGTTATTAAAAATTATGATAGATGGTGAAAAGAGCAATTTGTGGGTAATGTAGTCTGATAGCTTGAGCAGACATGTAGTGACTTCTTGTAGTAAACAGGCTATTACGCTTGATTTTGATGGTGTAGTTATTTCGGATTTGCATGCGAGTTACAATCCAGTTACAAGAAAAAATCTTTGGCAGCAATTGGATTCCACGTCTAAGCCTTGGCTTGTGATTGGGGATTTCAATTGTATCTTGCGAATTGAAGAATAGAAGGGTGGTGCTACTCCTTTGAGTGTTTATATGAATGATTTTCGATATTGGATTAATAATAATGGTTTGGTTGAAGCTGATACTCTTGGCAAAAGTTCACTTGGACTAATTGTCAAAAAGGTATTCATATAATTGTTTCGAAGTTAGACCGTGCTATAGTCAATGATGCTTGGTTGGAAAAGTTTGATAATTAGCGTTGTAAGGCTTTGCCTAGGATAGCTTCTGATCACTCTCCCCTTTTGGGGTTTGTTGTGGTGAGTACAAGGCCTAGAAGAGCTCCTTTTAGAGTGCAGAGGATGTGGTTTGATCATGCTGATTTTATGAGGTTAGTAAAGGAGAATTGGCAATTGCCTTTGCGCGGTGTTGCACCTTTTGTTTTTGCTAGTAAATTGAAAAGACTGAATGAGGATTTGAAAGAGTGGAATAGAAATGTGTTTGGTAATATTCATGTTCGATTGAAGCATGTTGAGTTGAATCTGTAAGCTGGAAATGATTTGTTGGAGTATGACCTGGCCAATGAGGTTCAATTTGTTAAAGTTATGGATGCTAAGACTGAGGTTGAGAAAGTCCATATTGAGAAAGCTATTATGCTCAGGCAAAATTGGAGGGAAACTTGGTTGGAGGATGGAGACCAGAATACGAGATTTTTCCATAATAGTTTCGTATGAGGAGAGGTCATAAAAAAATCTCGAAGCTAAAAGTTTCTACTAATACTACTTTGCTTTTGCATGATGAAATTAATGACTATATTGTTAGTTACTACCAGAATAAATTCACTGGTGGAACTTCGGATACTGATGAGGCGTTATTTGACTTTGCACATGAAAGCATTACCAATGAAGAAATTTTAGCTATGGATGCCATTCCTAGCTATGAAGAAATAAAGATGGCAGTTTATGACCTTGGCGCGGAAAAGTGCACCTGGGCGTGATGGTTACTCAGGTATTTTTTAGAGATATTGCTGAGATGTTATTAGTGATGGTCTTGTAAAAGCAGTGGTTAATTGTTGGGAGATGAGGAAAATACCAAATGGAATTAAATCCAGTTTCATTGTTTTGATTCCAAAGACTAGTGTTGCTGATACTTTGAAGGAATGTAGACCTACTGGCCTTAGTAATTTCTTTTTTAAAATTTTTACTAAGATGTTGGCTACAAGGCTTGGTGTAGTGTTGGTAAGTTGGTTTTTTGAGCAACATTTTACGTTAATGAAGGGAAGGAATATTCATGAAAATATTAGCTTAGCTTCTGATCTTGTTAATGAGATTGGCGTGAATAGAAAACACGGTAATGTTGGCTTAAAGCTGGATATTTCCCAGGCTTTTGATACAGTTAATTGGCATTTCATTGTTGAAGTTTTCAAAATATATGGTTTCTCAGATAATTGGTGTGGTTGGATTTTGAACATTCATCATTCTGCTAGAATATTTGTTTTAGTAAATGGTAGTGTTGAAGGTTTTTTCAACATCACAAGGGGTTTGAGGCAACATGATCCTTTGTCTCCTCTTATTTTTGTTCTTATTGAAGATATGCTTAGTCGTAATATTGCTAAACTCTTTGCTACAAAGAGAATGAATTATATGGTCAAAAATAAGGGTGTAGCGCCTACACATATGTTTTTTGCTGATAATATATTACTATTTTGCAAAGGTAATTATCATAGTTTACTGGCTCTTAAGGATTTGTTAGATGTTTATGACCGTGCTTCTGGTCAGACCGTGAATTATAATAAGAGCAAATTTTACTATGGTAGTGGTTCTTATTATCGTAGTATTGCTATTGCCAATTTTCTTGGAATGAAGAGTGTTGTAACGAAAGATCGAACGAAAACAATAATAGAGATCGAGACACAGAGATTTACGTGGTTCACTAACAGTTACTTTAGCTACATCCACAACAGAGAAAGCAGAGTTTTATTATAGAGCAGAATACTGAGATACACATTCTAGGTACAACGTATGTAAATATATAGGGCAAAGAAATAAACCCTAATTCGACTAGAAAACGGAAACAGAAACAGATGCACCATGATAGTGCCAGAACCTTTCTCTTCCTCAGATGCCCCTAGACAAGGGCTCAGACTACTGACTTATGATATTGAGCAAGTCCAAGCAATGTTGGAACTTTCTCTCAGGAACTGGCTTGGTGAACATGTCAGCAGGGTTATCAGCTGTCCCTACCTTCTTCACTTCAATTCTCTTCTCATTTCTCAGAAAGTGATACCTGACATCAATGTGCTTCGTCTTCTCATGATGGACTTGACCGGTCAGCGAGACCACCGCCGAGGGGCTCTGCCCCTCGGACTCCCCGTAGTATTCCGGCCAACGACTGATTCAAGGCATATCAACAAAGAGAGCTTATATTCCAGATAAATACTTGGGGGTAGAGTTGAATCTTGGTATGGTGCAGCATATTCATGTGCGCTTTGTGGTAGAGAAGATTATGGACAAGTTGGCAGGTTGGAAGGGTGTTTTGCTATCTTTCCAGGATAGAATTGTTTTAGTTCGTTCGTTGATTTCTAGCTATGTTATTCATTCAATATCTGTTTATAAATGGCCAAGAAAGATGGTTGAACAATGTGAAAGGTCTATTTGGAATTTCATATGGTATGGGGATGCTAAGAAAATACTTTACTGTATCTTATGATAGCATTTTTTGTCCTCGTAATGAAGGTGGTATGGGTATTAGGCGTTTATCTGTTGTTAATAAAGCAATTCTTATGAAACTTTGGTGGACCATTAGAGAATCTGATAAGATGTGGGTGCGTTTTCTGAAGGCTAAGTATTTCAAGAACAATGGCAATATAATAGATTACAAGTTAAACTCCTCAGTTTTTCCTGGGATTAGATGGGTTTATGTCTACGTTGAAAGAAATACTAGGTGCGTTATTGGGAATGGTAGAAACACGAATTTATTCTTTGATAATTTGTGTGGGAATTTTTCGTTGGCTATGAAGCTGGGTTGTAAGTCTCTTGGACCTGCTGATTTGACGTCCAATGTGGCTGACATTATTGTTAATGGAGTTTGACTTATTAAAGTTGAGGTGCGTTATGTTTTTGAGGCTACTGGTGTTGATATTGATGACTTTCATATCATTACTGGTGGAGGGGATTATAGGGTTTGGACTAAGGACTTAAAGGGCCAATTCACGGTGAAGTCAGCAAAAGAGTTATTGAAAAATAAATTTGAAACTGAACTAGTTGCTAAGTTGAGTTGGAGGAGCTGTTTACATCCTACTTTGTCTGCTCAGTATTGGAAGATCTTGAACAAGGAGTGTTGTGCTACGCAGGATTTGATGGTCTCAAAACTTGGTAAGTCGTTAGCTAATAGATGTTTTTTGTGCAAGAAAAGTGAGGATTTCATAGAGCATATTACTTGGCATTTTAGATTTGCAAGGCGTATTTGGGCTTGGTGCGAGGGAATTTTCGGCACGAAGGAGGAGATTACTCTTCTTGATTCGTATAAGAAAGCTAAGATTAAGAGCAGAATGATAAAAGATTTGTGGTTAGTAGCTAATATTTCTATTAGAACTGAGATGTGAGAGATCCGTAATAGGATCTGGTTTGATGATGCTAAACTTGAATGGCTCGGTTTTAAAGGAAGAGTATATCAGATTATTCGTGATAACTCTATCAGATTGAGGGGTCATATGCATAATACCATGTATGATTTGAACATACTTAACCTATTCAGAGGGAGATATGTGCAGTCTAAAAATTCTAGTCCTGTAGAATGTACCTGGTATGTGCCAAGAAATGGAGAAGTGCTTATTTGTTGCGATGGTGCTACTAGAGGGAATCCAGGCCAAGCTGAGGCTGAGTTATTACGAGAGGTGATGATTATGATGTGCTGGGATCTTTTAGTGCAGGCTTAGGATGGCAAAAAAAATACATTGCAGAGGTTTATGCGGTTACTATGGGTCTGGAATAGGTAAAGTATTGGAATACAAGTAAGATTTATGTTAACTCTGATTCACAAAGCGCAATACAAGCATTGAGGAGCGAAATGATCCCTTGGCATCTAAAGCAGAGATGGATAGTGGCATGTTCCTTTTGTGAGAGTATCTGTTATGAACATGCTCCACGTAAAGTTAATTTTTCAGCTGATTTCTTAGCAAAGAAAGCTTGTGTGCTTGCGAAAGATGGGATTGAGTATCATAATGGAAGATTGCCAACTCTTCCTGCTGTGGACTGGCCTGGAAATTTGTATTATAGATTTAAGTAGTTTTTTATTTCTTTTGAGCTTTGTTTTTTCTCTTTTAGTTTTGTGCTTTCTTGTGTCTTTTATGTAAACTTTGTTTATATGCTTTTTGCTTTATAAAATTCGATTTAGTAAAACAAAAAGTTATTTAGTATCCGGCCAATATAGTTTACACTTTTTCTAGTTTATCCACTTTCGAATACTTAATATCCTCCCGACATTAGTGGTCGGATGCTTAGTACCCTATTGTGATATGAAATTTATTATAAATGGAGCTAAGGTTAATAATAGTTTTTCTTTGCTACGTTTGGGATTTGTAGTATAGCCTTAGCTGTTAGAATGGTTTAAAAGAACCAAGAAATTCATTCGGCCTCTGAAAACAATAAAAAAAGTTGGCTGACAATTCTGAGTGGATAATTATTCGATTTTTTTTTTTTTAAAAAGTTTTTCAAATGGACCTTCATCTAAGCCCATATCCGATTATGATTCGCCGGGTAGGAGTCCCATTTTCTCAAATCCAAATCTTATTTCTGAAAGTGAAATTCTAGTTTCTAGCTTCGTTCCAACTCAGTATCAATTTAACCAGGATGTTTCGTCTCAGAATTGTAACTCATCCGGTATTTGATTTCAAAATAATAAAACAGAAGATGTTAACGTTAATAAAATCTCTGAATTGATTTGTACACAAAGGACAGAGCCACCTGCTCAACAAATTGTCCTTAACACAATAATTCGCGGGTACTCCTCAAAAATGAGAGATGATATACCCCCACAGGGGAGATGTGTCCAGGATAGAACTGCTCGTTATGATTTGTATAAGTACAATACAAATCACCCACTCAACGAACTCAACAACAAGATATGAAGGAATAAAAAATAAACAAGCAATGCGCACAACAAAGCAAGAAGAGGGGAAAAGAGTTAGGGATAGTAGCCTGCTCTGGAATGATTTGGAAAGGAGAATTCAACTTCAATTTATAGGCAAAGATGGGGAGTGAAATCAGTGCAGAAAATAAATTTTCTAATTAATCAAAAATTTAAGTGCGAATTGATTAATTACTGGTAAAAAAACGGGCAAAAATTATCTCGACATTATGACACATAAAGTTGTAAAAGAAAAAATTTAGTAAGAAATTTATACTCGCTGGGTCAGGCGCCCCCCCATATTAAAGACAAAATTTAATTTAATTTTAAATTCTTTAAGGAAATAATTCAAAAATCTTTTGTCCAAAAAGATAAGTCTTGGTTGACTCACACCCGCACCCGAGCCCAAGCCCGGCCCGGCCGACCGACCCAACGGACGGCGACGGCGTGTGTGCTTCGGTGCGAAGCACCGCGCGTGTGTGAAATGTGTGGTTGCACCAACTAGCCCATATCCTAAGTCCTCTCCCTTACATAAAAGTGTGTTAACCCCTAAGGGGCCTCCCTTAGATGCAAATTTTCAAGTAATATGGAGAGGTAACATCTTTAGTTTCTCCTATGTGGGACTAAAGGTTCATTCACAAATAGTGAAAATGAACTAGTTTCCTTAGTGACTTCTTGGTCCTAAGTTCCAATAATCCAAAACCAAAAAAAAAAAAAATAAGATCATTTTCTCCAACAATCCCCCACATGAATGAAAACCCGATGAAAATAAGAAATCAGAAAGCGAGAAATACCACTATAGGCAATAGGTGTCCATAAGTTCTTGAACCTTTGGTTAGTGAGAAATTACCGGAACTACTTGATGGACAGTGAACGCGATGTCTTGAACTACCATCGTTTGGTGTAGTTCATCAATAACTTCCACATGTGATATCACTCTATGCGCTGTCAAGGTCGTGTCGTTGTGTCCATTTTGGCTCTGGACGTATCCCGTTTCTCATAATGCTCTAGAATCAGCTCAATTCTCATAGGAAGCGGCCCACTTCCACATTCAGATAGGTGAGTTCCATCAAGAGTGTTTACTGCTACACCCCACTTCAATCTTAAATTGAAACTATAAAACTCATTAAGACTTCATAATAAGTCATCCTTCACATGCAGTCACACTATCACGTCTACACCATAAGGAAGGAAAAGAGAATGAAATTCTCTGATAGTGTTTCCTTTAACCCACCACAAATTAGTTGTCTCATTCAAAACCTTGATCTTGGGATCTCCGTCAGCAAAGTTGAGTATCCTTCTTGGAAAGTTTATTTAATGAGCTTAAGCCCCATCCCCCTCGATGCATTACTAACTATCTCCTTGGACAAACCTTTCGTCAAAGGGTCCGCGATATTCTCCTTAGACCTCGCAAAGTCAACAGAAATTACGCCAGTTGAGATTAGTTGTTTCAGGGAATTATGTCTTCTACGAATATGTATAGACTTCCCATTATAGTTGTTGTTTATAGCATTAGCTATTGCAGCTTGACTATCACAATGTATAGATATAGCTGGCACAGGCCTATGCCAGAGAAGAATGTCTTCTAAAAAGCATCTTAGCCAAGCAGCTTCCTCTCTTGCTTTATCTAACGCAATAAACTTCGATTCCATAGTGGATCGAGTTATACATGTCTTTTTGGAACTCTTCCAAGATACAGACCCTCCTGCTAAAGTGAAAACATATCCACTCGTAGACTTAGACTCCTATGAATCTGATATCCAGTTTGCATCATAAAATCCTTCAAGGACTGTAGGGTATCTCTCATAATTCAAAAAAAAAAAAAGTCCAAAGTGTACTTTAAGTACCTCAGCACTCTAATAAGTGCATCCCAATGCCCCTTCCCCGGATTACAGGTATACATACTCAACCTACTCACAGCATAAGCAATGTCTGGTCTCGTACAATTCATCAAATACATCAGACTTCCTATAACACGTGAATATTCAAGTTGTGAAACTCCATTGCCCTTATTCTTTTTGAGTCTACAACAAGGATCATATGGAGTATAAGCAGGTTTACAATCAAACTGATTATATTTTTTAAACACAGATTCAACATAATGAGATTGACTAAGACTATATCCATTAGAATTTCTTCTAATCTTCATCCCTAAGATCACATCAGCGGGGCCTAAGTCTTTCATGTCAAAGTTCTCATTTAGCATGTTCTTTGTATAATTAATTACATCCATGTTTGTACCAAGTATAAGCATATCATCAACATACAAGCATACAATTACACAGGCATCATTCACAAGTTTAGTATAAACACACTTGTCAGATTCATTGATTTTAAAACCACTAGAAATCATTACATGATCAAATTTTTCATGCCACTGTTTAAGTGCTTGTTTCAAACCATACAAAGATTTTTTCAGTTTACAAACTTTGTTTTCACAACCTTTCACTACAAATCCCTCAGGTTGGTCCATGTAAATTTCTTCATCTAATTCACCATTTAGAAAAGTTATCTTTACATCCATTTGATGTATCTCTAAGTTATGAATAGAAGCAATAGCAATTAACATCCTAATGGAAGTAATTTTCGTAACATGTGAATAAGTATCAAAGAAATCTACACCTTCTTTCTGTTTATAGCCTTTAGCTACTAATCTAGCTTTGTATTTTTCCACAGTTCCATCAACCTTATGTTTCCTTTTGAAGATCCATTTACAACCTATGGGTTTACACTTTAGAGGTAAATCTACAATCTCCCATGTATCATTCTGTATAAAGGAATCCATTTCAGTAATGGCATATTCTTTCCACCATGGAGCTTCAGAAGAAGTCATGGCTTCTTTATAAGTACGTGGATCAGTCTCAGCTAAACATGTTATGAAGTCTGGCCCAAAAGATTTTTCAGTTCTAAGTCTTTTACCTCTTCTAGGCTCAAATTCAACTTCATCTTCCTCTAAAGGTAATGTCTGACTGGTCGAAGAGACATCTAGGGGATCAACACATATCATGCGAGAATCATATTTCAATGGAAAAAAACTTTCAAAAAACACAGCATCCCTAGATTCCATAATAGTATTCACACCAATTTCAAAAATTTCAGAACTTACAACCATAAATCTATATACATTAGTATGCTCAGGATACCCTATGAAGACACATTCAACATTTTTGGGTCTTATCTTGGTTCTCTTAGGTGGAGGAATGGAAACCTTATCCAAACACCCCCACACTTTAAAGTATGCATAATAAGGTTGTCTACCTTTCTATAACTCATATGGAGTTTTGTCTGACCCTTTAAAGGGTACTCTGTTCAAGACATAGCAAGATGAGAGGACGGCTTCCTCCCACAAGTTTGCAGGTAATCCTGAACTAATTAACATGACATTCATTATCTCCTTAAGGGTTCAATTCTTCCGTTCATCCACACCATTATATTGTGGTGTATAAGGAGGGGTTACTTCGTGTATAATGCTATCTATAAAAGTGACAAACCATTTCTTACCACCTCTAGTTTGAACTGATTTCATGTCAACTAGGTCTGAATGAATTAATTCTAAGGGCTTAGAATTTCTTTGAACATTTTTTCTAAAAGGTTTTTTAGCATATTTTGATTCTACACATACTTCACATTTATGTTCATTATCCAAACTAAATTTGGGTATGCCGGTCGTGTCGTAATCAACCAAAATAATAAAGTTCTTACTCTCTAAAATAGAATGAAGTATAGGGATAAGAACAAGTTCGTTCCCACAAGGAGGCTGAGACTATCACTAATTTTCAGTCACGTATGCAAGTAATAAGGGGGTTTTGTTGTTGTTTTAATAAAACTAAATTAAGCTAAAATCAATTACGCAAGTTATAGAAACGTGTAACAGGGAGAAAAAGCATTGGTTAGAGATTTCATCGTCCGTAATCCAACATGTTATCAATCAAAGCATACTCAACATTCATGCATTAGTAATACCAAAAACCCTAAAGTAGCCAGTTATCTCGTCTACTTCGGCAAAACTCCTAATATCATCAAAAAGCGCAAAGCGCCACTTTTAGAATTCTTAGCACCGGGTAACCTGAGTGAGTAACTCCACTCGAGTTCAGCCCAATGATAGCAATGGTCTTTGTGAGTTGAGGTTATTCTAAGCAACCCGGCGCAAAGCACCACTCGGATTTAACCTAGGTCAAGCTTCTACACATACTTGCATGGCAATTTTAAGTATAGTTAACAAATATTCTATACTACTTGTAACCGGAGTCCCTCGACAGAATCGACTCTCAGAACTCCAGTTTAGTTGTAGATATCAATACATTTTTATCTAATTTGCAACTCAAATAAATCAGCAATCAATCATATATAACACTATATTCGGTAGAACATGAACGATATTAAAAATAACATGGAATCATGAGATATGCGCCATTCAATTAATAAACATGTTTTTCAACTTCAGATTACATCCCTAACCAATAAAGAAGGTTTAGCTCATCATGGATTTCTCAAAACCCATGGAAATCAATTAAGAAATAAATTACTCAAACCCCGAAAGATTGCGAAGAACGAATAAAACTTTGAAACGCAGCAATGGTAGCCAGCATCACCAACTTACGCCTCCGCCCTTTTGTGATGTCTGTTTACGCCTGTTTTCTTCTTCCTCTTTGATGTCTCCTCTTTCTCTCCGTGTATCTTCTCAAAACTCCTGTATGTTTAAGTATTTATATGAGCTTTAATCCCTAAAATCATTGCGTGAACAGCCCATGTTTTTTTTCCTAAAAACAGTGCGTTTTAGCACTTTTCTCGGCTTCTACTTGTGTGGCCAACTTCAGTGTGTATCCAACTCCGAAATACAATGCGCCTGCCCTAGCTCAAACCATACTCTTTCTCCAAAATTTAGTGCGTCTCTACCTTGTCCTTGGCTAGCAAACCCTTTTCCTAAAATAGTTGCGCCAGCCAACTTAGCTCTTTTCCGACAATAGTTGCGCCAGCCAACTTGTGTGTAGCTAACTCGTGTTTCCAACTTGTGTACTTGAACCTGGCCCCCAAATATCTCTTGGACCTCCAATATGTACTAAAGCTACCTCTCCAAAGGGATTTCCACGAGATAGGCCTGATTTCTTTCTATAGAACTTGAGTTAGCCACTTTCACAATCCTAGTAGAACTAGGAAATGTGCTAAGTTTCCTTATTCCATCCCAACAAGATATAGCAACTCCAAATTCTTTCCTAATCCCATATGACTTCCCCAAGCTAGCTACTAATCCACCAAGGCTAGCCACTAGCCCATCAAACCACTCTAGCACCTCCAACTCGTCACTTAGCACATTAGCACATACGGTTCAGCCAACTTAGCGCCTGGGCGCTAACAGCACAAGCTAATTTGCCACCATGTGGCTTTTCCCATAACTTCCTCATACGAGATCAGAATGACCTCGTTCTTTCGTCGTTTGCTTCGTAATTCAATTTCCTACACTGTGGAGGGTGAAAGGCCTAAATTCAGCAGAGTTTTACTGGCTCCTCGGTAATTCTTCTCATACAGCTCCATTCTGTGGGTTTCTGAACTGTAACCTGAAAAGATAACTAAACTTCGAAAGTAATAATAATACATAGTAATTCACTCAAATATAGCAAATAAGGGTCAGGAAAAAATACTTAAAATGTATGATTTATGCACCTATCATATGCAGCCTATGCTAGCCAGTGCATTGACTTATAATTTACATGTCCAAGTCTACCATGCCAAACGTTTAATGACACACAAACATAAGTAGAAGAATAAATTTTATTCATTTCATAGTAGGTTACATTAAGTTTGTAGAGACCCTCAGTCTTATAACCCTTACCTACATAATCCTTACCCTTAGTGATAACAACTTTCTCAGATTCAAAAACAAGTTTAAAACCCTTATCATCCAAAAAACCACAAGAAACAATATTTTTACAGATGCCCGAAACATGAAGAACTTCATTCAATGTTAGAGTCTTGCCAGAAGTGAGTTTTAGCTCAACTTTTCCTTTTCCTACAGCATGTATTGCAGATGAGTTACCCATGTAGAGTTTCTCCCCTTCCCTACCTTCTGATAGGAGGTGAACATATCTTTGTTTCCACAGAATGCTTGGTATCACCAGAGTCTACCCACCAGTCTTTCACATTGGTTACCAAATTAACTTCAGACACCATACCAGAAAACTCGTTCTTGTTGTTTTCAACCAAATTAGCATTGTTTTTCTTATTATTAAAGTACTTACGTTTTTTACAGTGTATTGCCATATGTCTAAGAGTTCCACAAACATAACAAGCCCCTTTAATTTTACCAATGCCAGATTTGGGTTTCCGAAATATACCTTTCTTGTGATGACTAGGCTTAGGGTTGCGTTTGCTGCTCTCACCCTTTTCAGTATTGGAAGACTTGTGTTCAATTACATGAGCCTTGTTGGACATGTCCCTTGCAGAAGATACGTTCTTGTCTTTGGAGCACAGTAACTCTTCCACTTGAATCTTCTTACCCAAATCAACCATACTGACTTCACCAGTTTCATGTCTCAATCTATGTTTGTATTCGGACCAGGAAGACGGTAATTTCTCAATCACAGCAGACACTTGAAAAGTTTCATCTATCACCATGCCTTCAGCAAGAATCTCATTGATAATACGTTGAAATTCAAGGAATTGATCAACCACATATTTTTTATTCGACATTTTATATTCCAAGAACCTAGCTACCAAGAATTTCTTACTTCCAGCAGTTTCAGCTTGGTATTTTGCCTCTTAAGCATCCCATAAATCAAAAGCAGAAAAGTTCTCTTTTGCCTTATAAAAATCATACAGTGCATCTTCTAAACAATTCAGAATATGAGTTTTAGTCATATAATTCTTCCTAACCCAACTTTCCAAATCCCTTTCATTTCCAGCATCATTCAAACCCTTATCAAAGATTTCTGAACAAGATCATCTAACGTATGAAAACTCAGAAAAAATAACATTTTTGATTGTCATATTTTGAAATCCTTCCCACTGAATTTTTCTGGTCTGTCAACATCATTTTTACCCATTGTTACAGAAGAAGCGTATTGTGTTAAGATTGTTGTATAGCAACAATAAAAATACTAAAACAGAAGATGTTAACGTTAATAAAATCTCTGAATTAATTTGCACACAAAGGACAGAGCCACCTGCTCAGCAAATTGTCCTTAACACAATAGTCTGTGGCTATTCCTCAAGAATGAGAGATGATATACCCCCACAGCGAAGATGTGTCCAGGATAGAACTGCTCGTTATGATTTGTATAAGCATAATACAAAGCACCCACTCAACGAACTCAACAGCAAGATATGAAGGAATGAAAAATAAACAAGCAATGCGCACAACAAAGCAAAAAAAGGGTGAAAGAGATAGGGATAGTAGCCTTCTCTGGGATGATTTGGAAAGGAGAATTCAACTTCAATTTATAGGCAAAGATGGGGAGTGAAATCAGTGCAGAAAATAATTTTTCTAATGAATCAAAAATTTAAGTGCGAATTGATTAATTACTGGTAAGAAAACGGGTAAAAATTATCTCGACATTATGACACATAAAGTTGTAAAAGAAAAAAATTGATAAGAAATTTATACTCGTCGGGTCAGGCACCCCCCATATTAAAGACAGGATTTAATTTAATTTTAAATTCTGTAAAGAAATAATTCAAAAATCTTTTGTCCAAAAAGATAAGTCTCGGTTGACCCACACCCGCCCGCCCGACCGGACGGACAGCGGCGGCGTGCCAAGCACCGCGCGTGTGTGAAATGTATGGTTGCACCAACTAGCTCATAGCCTAAGTCATCTCCCCTACACAAAAGTGTGTTAACCCCTAAGGGGCCTCCCTTAGATGCAAATTTCTAAGTAATATAAAGAGGTAACATCTTTAATTTCTTCTCTGTGTGACTAAAGGTTCATTCACAAATAGTAAAAATGAGCTAGTTTCCTTATTGACTTTTTGGTCCTACCAAGACCAAAAACAAAATAAATAAGATCATTTTCTCCAACATGATGTTGAGGAGTCTCATGACTCTCCTTCCAAAGTTATACAAGAAATTGAACTCCAAAACTTGGCTGTTTTTCATCTCTTCTAAAAAAAAATTGGGAATTCACTGACAGTCTTAAGGGATATGTGTAAAAAAAAATTGTCACGACTTAAGAAATCTGAGGAAGAGCTGAATCAATTCCACGTAGATGATCATGATGCATTTGGGATTTTGATCCTGAGGCTGAAGATGCATTTGAGGAGTCCATTAGTGATCAGGGAACTTGTTAATGCCCGCACCATGTTCGACATATGATGACTGGAATGAAATTTTGTGTCATGCTAAGAGGTTTAGGTCTGTGGACAGTGTGGTTAGTGTCTTTTTTAAAAAAATTGGCAGTTTCAAGCATTCGAAATTTGGTACGAAAGATTTTCCGGTTCTACTTATTATTGTTCAAAAAATTTGGGATGTTTTTATAATACGCAATTTGTAAGCCATTTTTTTTTGCTTTCGACTAAACTTGGTTGGTTTGACTCTTTTTATTCTTTCCAGCATTGCCAATTTTTATGGCTTCTCTTATATTTTAATAATTTTATCTCTTTTGTGTTAAAAACTAAATTTATCCACCCTTTATACTCGGAGAAAAAGCATACTACTTTTGTCCATAAAAAAGACACTATAAAATTTTCATTTTATTATAATTTAAAATAGGTAGAAATAAAAATTTAAAAGTGTCTCTTTTTGTTCAATGAAAGTTGTATGTAATAAATTAGAAAGACTTGTACGACTTTTTTTTATATATATAATAAAACTTAGGCAGAGCCTAAGGAGAGTTTAGTATATGAATTAGAGGAGGATGTAAAGTTGGAACTAGGCCTCCTCCATCCTGCCTAAGGAGATTTTGTACATGAATCGGAGGAGGATGTAAAGTTGGAACTAGGCCTCCCCCATCCTGACTTTTATAAAATAATTCAAGCTCAAAAGCTTCCTTGTTTTCCTTTCTGGAAATGAAAGACAGGTTGTTTAAAACAAAAATAACTGGGTTCCTATCATCGTCCTCTCTACTATTGCTAATGTAATAACTTAAACTGAATCTTCCTTGATTTTCCTTTTGGTAAAGTATGTTGAAACGAACAGGAGTTGCCATGTCTTCTACCTGGACTTTCACATTAGTGCAATGCAGCTCTTTAGCCCAATCCAAAGCTAGGTATGCTCTTCTTGTTGATCCCCATTCTCCAAAGTATCCTGGATATCCTCGAGCCCCATAGTAGGTGCCCGCAAAATCAAAAGCTATGAGAGCAGTGAAATTTTTTTCAGAGCCAATGTCAGATAAGGATCAAATCTTAATTGTGACTCCAAATTGGCCTGAGACTTGGCTTTGCTGGAGATTTTGCAAATCTTCATGGTTATTTGGGGAGTAAAGGAAATTATTAAGAATATGGTTTGACAAATGATGAACTCTATGGTGAGATCACATATGTTGTTTAATGTTATTAGTCGTAGCCTTTCCATTAGACACTTGCTTTCTGAAGATATAGTCATATCTAGCCTTCCATATGAACCAACAAATAGTAGCATTGGTACAGTTTTCTTGGTTGGTTGTTCCATTAGGATGAAACCAAGAAGTGATCCAACTGAGGAAAGAGTTAATATCCCCAAAACTTCTATGGTTTAGGACATACAACTCCTTCCAAGCTGCAGTAGCATCTGGGCAATGAAAGAAAAGGTGAGTCACTTCTTCCTCCCCACATTTTCAGAACTGACAGAGAGGATCAATATAGTGAAGAATGCATGCAGTTTTGGCATTTGTGGGAAGAATATTGTGACCATATTTCCAAAGAAACATTTGTATAGCTTGAACAACATTAAGTTTCCAAATTTCTGTCCAGTAAAGAGGTTGGATGTCATCCATGTATTTCTTATCAATTTTTTCCTGGTAAAGAGACTTGACTGAAAAAATTTCTGACTCAGTTAGCTTCCACTGCACTTGGTCAACTTCCTCAGGGTAGGTAGCAGTTGCTTGAATTTCTTTGGCTTCAGTAGGGAGAACCAAGCAACAATATTAGTGTTATTCCATGACCCATCATCAAGCAGAATGTGCTCTACTCTGAGGAGATCATTAGGACAATTTGTTGGTTTTTGGAGATGAATATGGATGCCATCCCATAAACTAATTCTTTTACCATATCCAATCTTTCGTCTGTTGTAGCTTTGAATACTAGTTATCCCCTTAAGAATACCTTTCCAGATCCAGGAGTCCCCAGATTTTGGAGTAGTATCCAGATTAAGAATATTTTTCCCTTCCAAATATTTGGCCTGCATTAGCTTCCCCAATAGATAATTTTTATCAGCTCCAGTCTCCATCATATCTTACTTATCATGGTACTTTTAAAAATTTCCATATTCATAAACCAAGACCCCCCAACTCCCTTGGTTTGCACACTGAAGCCCAAGCCTTTGGATAGTAACCTTTCGGTTAGTATAAATCTTTCCCCCAGTAGAAATCTCTTTGAATCTTGTTTAAATCTTGGCAAGTTTGCTTTGGCAGCTTGAAGCAGTTCATTTGGTAAATACTAGAAGTAGAAGTAACAGCTTTAATTAAAGTGGCTCTTCCGGCAACAGATAAATTGGTATTTTTCCAGCTAGCCAACCTGAGTTTGAGCTTTTCCACACAAGGTTTGAAAGAATTTATTTTGATCCTATGAGTAAAGAGGGGAGAGCCAATATACTTGTCATCCAGTGCTATTATTTGAACTTCCTTGATGTTGCTAATGTGAGATTCCAAGTGTTCATCCATATTTTTACTGAAGAAAACCCCATATTTATATTTAAGTTGATGAGCTGACCTTAAGTAGTGCTGAAGATTTTGAAGATATCCACCAAATTTTGGCTCTCAATTTCGTTGGCTTTGCAAAAGACCATACAATCATCTGCAGACAAAAGATGGCTAACAGAATGAGCATTCTTACAAATCTTTATACCTGATATGAGTCTCATATTTTCAGCTTGGATCAGAGTTCTTGACAAGGCCTCCATACAAAAGATAAACAGATAGGGGGATAGGGGGTCTCCTTGCCTTAAACCTCTGGAAGGTTGCAAGAAATCTCCAGGCACACCATTGACCATGACTGCAGAGCTAGTGGTAGAGATACATTGGAAAATTTTGTTGCACAACTTTCATTATTCCCCATCTTGTGCATGATTGCCAGAAGAAATTGTCAATCCACCCTATCAAAGGCCTTAGCCATACCGATTTTGATACCCATGGTACCATTTTCACCTTTTTTACCACCCTTGGATCAGACGCAGTGGATTATTTCGTAGGTTATGGTTTATTGTCAGCAACTTATCTGTCAGGAACAAAAGCAGATTGATTGGGGGGGGATGATTTTTTTTAGAAAAGGCTTGATTCTTTGGGAAAGCAGTTTGGAGATGATTTTGTAAGTGGTGTTGCATAGGCTAATGGGTCTGAAGTGGCTTGGGTTGGAAAGATTATCAATTTTCTGAATCAGAGATATGAAAGTAGAGTTCATCTCAGTGAGCAAATGGTCATACTGAAAGAAATGTTGGACCATCTTGACAATATCATCCCCAACAGTATCCCAGTTTGCTTGGAAGAAGTTTGGTGGAAAGCCATCAGGACCTGGAGCTTTATCTCCTACCGTGTTGAACAAAATTTCTTTGACTTTAGAAGATTCTGGTATCCTATTAAGAGTGGAGTTATCATTGGGTGTGATGGTAGTGGGGATGAGGTTTATAACATCATAATTCAAGGTTGGATTCTCAGTAGAGGCCATTTTAGAAAAGTGAGATGTGAAGCAAGTAGCAATCTCCTTGGGTTCAATTAGCCAACTTCCATCACTGTCTTGGACTGTATCAATTGTGTTTCTTCTAATTCTGCCCTTGGTAGATCTGTGGAAAAATTTAGTATTCATGTCCCCCAATTTGATGGACTGGTTTCTGCTTTTGGTTTTCCAGAATTTCTCCTCAATGTTGCTCCACTCATAAACCTTTTTCCTAGCTTTGTTGATCTTATCACCTCTGTCATCTTTGAAATAGTGCTTGCAAAGCCACTCCAAATACCCAGTAGCATCTTCCAAGTTGGATTTGATATTGCCATAAACCTCCTTGTTTCACACACTGACCTGGATCTTTATGGCTCTGAGTTTTCTAGCAATAATATAGGCTTTACGACTTGAAACAATGCAATTACAAATATTAATAAACCTTACCTACCTACTCTTACTCGGCTACTAGCATTTACTAGCTTCAAGAGCAAAGACAGTGGGGTTGGTATATTGGCTAATTTGTCAATTACCACCCCACAGTGGGATGGGCAAACCCAAAAAATGGATTGCCAAATTGGTATTTGGGGGTTTGCCCATTAAGGCGATTGGTAAGTCGATCGATTGAGTAAGAGACGATCGAATCATGAAGAGCCGCTCGGCCCAAACTAAGCCGAGCGTCGGCCCTTGTTGAGCCGAGCGGCTTTTCATGCACCGAGATTTTTTATATATATTTAAAAAGTTTGTTAAGTTAGTTATAAACATTACTTTAACTATATTATATATAAGGGGTCTCGTTTATCATATTTATAAGATTATTTTAATAAAATAGATGTCATTTAATTTAAAAATAGTATTAGTTATATAAAAAACAAATCTTATTTGGTAAATTAGTTTATTCTGCACAGAATTGAATTTGTCAAACCACGTGATTTGGCATATTGGCTAAAATGTCAATGCCACCGGAGTTGCTCTACGGACACTCCTCGATCGATGATGATATGCCAAAGTGCAAACACTCCCGTGCTGTTTAGTCCCACCACATAATCCGAGTTCCCACATGACTGACATCATTTACTAAACTCTTCTTATACTTCTTCTACACAAATTTCTGTTTCTTCTTGATCTCACTAGAATCCGTTACACATTTTATTTTCTTTCTTTCTATAGATTCTCTTCAGATTATTAACACAATAACGACAAACAAAAATATCAACAACAAAAAAAATCAATCAGTTTATTGTTTAATTTCATTCATGTGCATATTCTCAGTTTCCTCTTCCATTTCCTTACAGTTTACAGATGCTCTTCTAGTATAAATATTGCACAAGAATTTCGCATCTCCCAATTCACCACCCACCACCCATTCGTTCATTTATTAACTTTTAATGGAGAATCAAGGGAAGAAAATCTTGTTAACAACAAATGGGGATGAGATTTCTGAAAACATAGCTCTTCATTTGGTGAAACGTGGCTGCAGGTTTGATGATTTTATTGATTAATTTTGGTAAAGTTTGTTTTTTTATTTATGGAGTTTTAGGGCTAATAAGATATGTGATATTTTTTTATTGATTTAGGTTAGTTTTGATGGGAAATGAAAAGTGTGTACAGACTATGGTAAAGAAGATAAATGGATCAATGAAGGAAGGTGTGCAAACTCAGATTGGTGTGGTTGGTGTGGATATGGAACAAGGTAAAGAAGAGGATTTTGATAATGGTGTGGAAAAAGCTTGCAAGATTTGGGGGAATTTGGATGCTCTTGTTCATTGTTATAGCTATGAAGGTAATAACTTATAACCATTATCCATATGTGATTTTTGTTTGTGTTTTTACTTGATTTCAGTGCTGTAGTGTTGTTTAATTAAAGGTTACAAAATGATTAGTTTTTTGGTGATTGGGATTAGTGCTATATTAATGTTGTAGAATTTTTGAGTATTTTATTGTACTTTGGATCTTATTTGTAGACTAATGTTGTGTAGAATGTCATTAGTTGTTTAACAATTCCAGTGTCAGGAAGTTGAAACCAATGTATCCACACTTTGTAATCATATTTGCCCACGCATTATCTTAAAATAACTTATTCATGTGGGACGATGACGCAGCTAGTGAGGTAATAACAAGGCACGTCAATTGCTAGTTGAAACTAATTCCAAACCCCCTCTTCGGCCTTCGGTCTCCTAGGGCAAGAAACAAACTATAAGGACTAGTAGAAGCTGTCTAGCTAAATTTTATTTTTGCATCCCGTAGAGTTACTATTGTGCATCTGTTTGATTTGAGGTGTTTACAGACAAGCTTCCTGACGGTGATGAATTTTTTACGAATATCATCTTATAGAAATGGGAGTCAAGGGACAGTTGTCTGTTCCATCTCGTTGTGCTACCTCCCTCCCACTATAGTGTATGAGGATTTCAGGATATATCCGAGAATAGAGTTCATAGGAGGGAAAAGCTTAATCATTCAATATTAGCATATGGCCGTGTGCACAATAGAATTATGATTGTTAATCGTTAGACTGCGCATGACTTCTGCTTATGTTTAGTGGCTTAAATAACGTAAGCGTGGACGAGTTATATGATAATTTTTTATTTACAATATATTAGCAATATCTAGTTCTAACGCGGAATATGTATCTTTTTAGGATTCACATGGCAAAATCCTTAATTTGGTAGTGTATGATGGTTTATTTTACTAATACAATTGGAGAAATAAACAACTGATTAGTGATCTATTAAAGAGAACGGAGAATTGGTAATATATGATGGTATATTTGACAAATAGAACTTCAATTGGAGAAATAAACAACTAATCATTGATCTGTTTAAGAGGAAGAAGAATTGCCTTTCAGCATCGTGCACATAAGGGAATTAAGTGGTTGTATTACCAATAAAATAATCGACAGTATAGTATAATCCAATCTTTGTCTAGTGGAAACCTCTGCAAGAACTAAAATGGAATACATATGCCAAATTAAAGACAGAATTTTCACTGCCCATTGTCTGTGACTAGTATTGCATTAAACATATTGTTTGTTATCGTTTAACATGGATTGAAAAACAAAAAGGAGCAATTGCAATACGTTTTGTTCTGTAGCGAGTAAGGTCCTTGTGTCCATGGCTCTTCTAATTTTTCATTTTTAACGGACAACATTATTATTTGAATGTTACAACTTATACATATTTTATTGTATTTCGGAATAGGGAAGATACAAGATTGTCTAAGCTTTGCTGAAAATGAGTTCATGAAGATCGTGAAAGTTAATTTCATGGCAGCCTGGTTTCTCTTAAAAGCTGTTAGTAAAAGGATGCGTGATGCTAAATCAGGAGGATCCGTCATCTTTTTGACCTCATTCATGGGCTCAGAGAGAGGGCTCTATCCAGGTTCTGCTGCATATGGATCGTGTTTGGCTGGAGTTCAGCAGTTAGTCAGGGTATGTCACATTTCCGGGTCACATTTTTTACTTCTCTTCTCCTATCAAGGTGTTACTGTTTGTGAAAAGTTTATACATGTCATGCCCATGCATCATGCTTTCCATGATAGTAAATGAATGATGGTCAGTGGAAAGTGTCAACGTTTTTATGACACTGGCTTCACCACTGGCAATATTTTATTCTCATCTTAGAGTTCTGTCAGCTGTGTTCCAGTATAGTAGGCAATGAACCTGATTCTGCTCTTTTATAGTAAACATTGCTTGTGGGCTTACCATTGGTTTTCACTTTATTCGCTGTTCAATTAAATCTCAATGAGCCAGTTAATATGTGTATTGGAGAAGTTATTTTGCTCTCTGGAACTTAGAATCAGCACTAATTATTCATTTACCATTACATCCTCAGACTTCTGCTATAGATATTGGGAAACATCGGATCAGGGTAAATGCAATTGCACGTGGTCTGCACTTACAAGATGAATACATATTATCTGTGGGGAAGGAAAAGGCAGAGAAGTCAGTGAACGAGGTTACGCCACTACACAGATGGCTTGACGTGAAGAATGACCTAGCATCAACAGTAATATATTTGGTAAGCGATGATGCTCGCTACATGACTGGAACCACTATATATGTTGACGGTGCTCAATCTCTTGTGAGGCCTCGTATGCGATCCTTTATGTGATATGATAATAGGTTGTACTTTGGGGGGGTTTCAATCTGTAGTCTACCTCTCTTTAACAAAGTGAAGTGTAAAAAGTATGAATAGATAACATTTTCGGTTCAATGTTCTCAAAAATGCAGTTTCTATACTATTTTATGGTCTGTTTACCTAGGAGACTGACTAGTTTATATGACTCCAAAGTATATTCCCAAATTTTTTTACTTTTTTTTTACCATAAATATCCTCGTATATTGATGCATCCATCCCATCTCGACGACAAAAATAACAAGAACTACGGCTTAATTTCGAGGTGTTTGGATATACCGGATATACCTAAGGAAGTAACTTTTCAACTCTAGAAATAAAAAGTAAACGTTTATAGGTTGATAGAAATAAATATTGAGAATGATTTCTAAAAATAAAAAAGTTAAGTTTTTATAAAATAAAATTTTTTCTTAAAAATTCCGGCTTTTACGAGAGAGTTAGGAACAGACCTAAAAATTCCTTTAGTTTTATTGATTAAGGATAAAATATATATATAATAAAATAATTAATTAATACCGATGGGTTAGATAGATCTATCCCGGATTTTTGCTTCGGGTATCTAAACATCCTCTTAGAATGTTTAACTTCTAGTTTTTGATGTTTTAACTTCTAATGCATCCATCGTATCCCTAAAATGTTGTGGGGTTTACCAACAAGTTGAATTAACTCTTAGGCCAAGCACTATGATGGTACGACATTTCTTTTGGCTATGCCTATATTATAGCAAAAGCCAAGTATTATGTCTATCTCTTGGTTTTAATGTAGTTAAAAACTATGTCTTGGCTAGTGAGCGATAGAGATGTGTACCTTCTTATTAGGTAAGAGATAGCTGACGAAAATTCAGTTTTTGATATTTACAGAAACTTTCTAGGTCCAGCATTTAACTTAATTATTATGCTTTATGAGTGGTGGACCCAAAAATCTTATCGACGAAAATGAATTTCCATCACACTAAATTAGGGATGGTTTTTTGGTGACCTTTAACCTTGCTATAATCTAGCCAAAGCCAAAAAATGACACACCATAATGCTTGGCCTAGATAAGGCACTCTTTTATGAACCTTGGTGGTATGTATGCAGTGTGGGGGTAAACTCATCACGATTTATAAAGAGATATACCATTACTAACATGGCTGATACCATTCCATATAGGACAAACAGATTTTAATTGATCTTGACCGTTGGATCGATTAAACGGTGTCCCTTTCATAAATAGTGAGCCTTGGTCTTTCATAGTAATAATAATAATGACCAAATCCTATAATCAACAACCTAAAAACTCAATATCATCCCTCACTCCAGAATAAAACTAGCACTGGTGCCGCTTAACCTCCTCCCCATTGGTTGGTGAGCATAACTGCGCTCTCTTATTGGTTTAGAGCAAAGTCATTCGTGTTTATTGGATAAAATTTGGTGTATATGGTACATTGATGGGAAAGTGTGGTGCGGATTGTGTGTTTCGTCGTTACCTACCCTACGGACGGCTCTCATATATTTCGTTGTCTATCCATTGGATGGTCGATATTTTGGTTTGAACGGCTGAAAATTTATTTTGTATGTCACCGGGTTTACACAATTTTTTAAAATCTCACACCGTCAAATTTTTGAGTAAATTTAGAGCGTCGATCTCATATATAGATTTTAAAAATAGCATGTTCGACTTTTTTTTCGGAATATTTACATAAATTTCAAAAAATATTATATTTATCAAAAGCTAAAAAATATAACTTGCCAAAATTCGTGAAATCTTATTTTCCTATTAAAATGTCGGAAATCTCTTTCCTTTATTTTAAGGATATACAATCATATCTTTGTTTAAAAAAATATATAAAAAATGTTAGATAGATATTTACAACCTAATTACTCCGAATCACGATTTTTTTAAATCTTTTGTCATCCAAAAATAGACCAATAAAAAATTATTGAAAAAAATTTAGACCAATAAAAAATTTGTTTTCAATGCTTCTTCTCCTCCTCACACCGTCTGACTGTCTTGATACTCTGTTGAGTCTTTTGTTTTATTTTTCCCTCGTCGTTTCTTCTTCTTCTTCGTATCATGTTTTTTTTTTAGTATGCAGTGGGTGATTTAAATAAACCATAAGGTAATTGATATTATGAATCAGATAAAGTTCAGGTGAATAGGTTTATCTTTTCAGTTTTGTTCCTTTTTCTATATCTATTTTGATTTGGGGTGTTGTTAAACTGATTTTTGATTTATCTCACTGTTTTTTATTTTGCAGGTAAGGGTTCAACTCTCTGCACCAGACGTGATTTAGGGTCAGTTCCCAAATTTATTTATTTGATTTGGAGTTTCTTATTTTTGGTTCAATTTTGATTTTTGTTTTCTTAGTTTCGAATTAGGATTTCTAATTAGTTTTGTTTTAATTTTGCAGGCCAGTTAATCTCTCTGCAGCGAGTAATATACAAGGTTTGCTTTTTATCTTTATTCTGTTTTAATTTTGATTTTTTTCTGAGTTTAAAATGCTTCTCCTTCAAACCCTCGAACCCTAATTTTATCATATTCTCTTTTTTTTTTCTTTTTTTTTACCGCGGAAGGGTGTTGTATGACTAAACCTAATTACTTCTCCATAATCCCGAATTGTCTTCGATATCTATCCGTCTCTATCTTCTGCGATCTTTCTAGAAAAAAAAAATCAATTACGTTTCGGTAGGTTTGGTGTTTAACCGCTTAATATATTTGATTTAAAGAGTCTATGTGTTCAATTGCATTACAGGGGTTTTCAATTTGTAGTCTACTTCTCTTTAACAAAGTGAAGTGTAAAAAATACAATAGAAAGTTAACATCTTCAGTACAATGTTCTCAAAAATGCAGTTTCCATGCTATTTTATGGTCTGTTTAGCTAGAAGACTGACTATTTTTTATGAATCGAAAGTATATTCCTAATTTATTTATTTTTAAGCATAAACATCGTCATATATGGATGCATCCATCCATCCAACAAAAACGACAACAAGAATTGTGGCTTAGGTGTTTGGATACACCTTAAGAAATGATTTTTCAACTTTTAGAAGTAAAAAAGTAAACAACTAGATTGATATGAATAAAAATTGAGAATGACTTTCGGAAGTAAAAAAGTTAATTTCTGTAAAACAATTTTTTTTCCCTTCCAGCTTTTGGGACGGACTTCTGCCAGGGAGTTAATGATCAAAGATTAAAAATAATAATAATAATAATAATAATAATAGTCTCTTCTTGGTTGGCTCCTGTTCTCCATCTCCCATTCACGGTGGTTTAATAATAATAATAATAATAATAATAATAATAATAATAATAATAATAATAAT
>JAJJMC010016440.1:6325263-6529373 GCA_023531435.1 Papaver californicum
ATAATAATAATAATAATAATAATAATAATAATAATAATAATAATAATTATAATAATAATAATAATAATAATAGTCTCTTCTTGGTTGGCTCCTGTTCTCCATCTCCCATTCACGGTGGTTTTCAGGTTCTAAGAAGGAGGCATCTTTTTGCTCAGGTTCATTCTCAACTGAGGTTTGTTGTGGGTTTCTTTGCATTTGGGCATTGGAGATCATTCAAACTCGGTTGCTTGTTGTCTTGTTTTAGTGCATTTCATTTCCATTTCTTGAATTGACGCCTGGGCATCTAGTTGGTGTTTATTGTCCTGTTCAAGCACCAGCTTTGTGTGGCGTACGTGGTCAGTTTTGTGACACTCTCCATTCTAGAGTGGTACCTGGTCCAATTAGTACATGGTTAAAGGCTTGCTCTAGGACACTAGGTTGGTGTGCTGCTTTCGGTCAGCTGCTGCAACTAAATTTCGGTGGTTGTTCTCTAGTGGTAAGCGGTCATCTTGAGTGGGATCAGTTGGCTACTGCAGCGTTTAGGCATTTCCAGTTGTAGGGTCAGCTTGAGTGGGATCGGTTGGTTCAACAGCTGTTTGTTTCTGCCGGGAGCTCAAGTACCTGGATTGGGGTGGCGTGTTTTTTTTTCCTGTGGACACAGCAACGTTCAGTTCCTGCTGGCTAGTTGCTCATGTCGGCTGGTTGGGTTAGCATCAGTTTTGTGGTTGTTTGTGTTGATGGGTCCCGGTGTGAGTTTGGTACTTGCCCAGTGAGGGTTCTGCCTGCCTCGTCAACTTCAGGCACCTTCTGGTTTGGGTACAGGCTCTTTCTGGGGCTGTTTGTTCTTGGTTTTTGTTGTGTTTCTTGTAGCGTGTCCTCTTCCAGTATGCCTAGAACAAGGTCTGGCTCGGACTCGTAGTGTTCAGCTGAGAATGTGGAGGGGGTCTTGAAAGATGCTTTGTTTCAACGTCCCTTTAAACTTCTTGACGGCTGAAAACAAACCTAAAACAGGGCATCAATAGAACAAAACCATCCACATAAAAAAACATAGGTAACTGTAGAACAAAACCATCAATAGCGTAAGTTATCAAACCAAACAATTCAGAAAAAGAGGGAAGTCATAAATCCTCTAACATAGATGTGAAAGATTGGAATATTGCAACATAGCGCAGTCGTTCCAATTTAAACTATAGGATCAACACAAATAAGATTTTCTAAACTCTCATTGTGAATAAGAGATGACTGATGAACTGTAGGAAATTCAAGCTTATCTACTGTGGACGTTAATTTCTAAGGTGAATGCAACACCATAGACCATCCTTCGGGTGAAAGATCCGTTGAGTAGAACACTTGGGTTGCTTCAGATATGAGGATAAACGGCTCATCAACCACTATATTGGTACTTTTCAGCTTGAGCAAGTTAACCTTTATCACACTTGAGGTTGCATCAACTTGCCACCCATTAGTTTTATTTTCAACTCTGACCCAATCACAGTAGAAAACAGTTTCTTCAAATTCCAAGTAATTCAAATTCATAATCTGTTTAATGACTCCATAATAGGTAATTTCATCTTTTATGTAATTTGTGTCTGTCGACTTAGCTCTACGTCTTGTAATATCTTTCATTGACACACCACTGTTTTTTGATACCCGCTTCGCATGACAATCTTTTGGGGAGAAAGTAAAGCCATTGACTTGGTATTTTGTATATGATTGTGCCTTGAAGAGAGGTCTTTACACGAGTCGCCAAAGAACTGAATCAGTTTCATTGTCTTCTAACAACTATAAAAGATCATGGTTAAGTTAGTTGCATAACCAAAACAATAACATGTTATAATATAAAGAAGATAGGAAAAGACCCACGATTGAGAATTCAAGTAATTGAAACAATTATTATATTTTAGAATATTTACCATTATAAATGATTAAAATTTGAAAACATTAATGAAGGGTGAGTATTCCAACAAGTAGAATACCTATTTTTTAGTTAAAATAGTATGCTACAACGCTGGTTTTGTATAAACCTTAAATTGTGTATAAACCTTAGTGTATTTCCATCTTTCTATATTTTGCAGTACCTAATCGAGTACCTAATGGAAAATGACCCTGTGCAGGTGAATAATGCAGGCATTGGTGGACAAATCCAAGCTTAAGTTTCATAAATATCTTTAAGTTTGACGCTTCTATGTCCAGCATTTACAAGTTTGTAGCTATTTTTGAATGGTGTTGTTCTTATGAACCTTTATTTTGTATCTTAGCTATATTTATAAGTACGCAATAATTTCATATATGAGGAAAGACATTGTGCTTTATTACCTCGTCGCCGAACCATAAATGGAAAGACTTTAGGGTCTGGTTGGACGAATGATTTCTCTTACCATGAGACTTTGGGCGTTTAACATATGAATCATACTTCCTACAATCAAATAACAATTCAAGCATTGTTATATCAATAAACCCAATTATCAACAACAACTCATCGATATGAAACTAATTTTTTTCACCTTTGCCAGTCATAAATTCCAACATACTTAGAGAGCATCCATCTGCGAGCTTGTTCAAACTGCACTTGATTTAAAATAATGTCCTTAGCAATACTTAAAGGCATCTCGAGTATGCTTATGAGTACCATCAATATCATCTGATATGTCCTTCATACAGTATAATCTAGCTTCAGCGTATGGCCTCTTGCAATGCACCCGTCAATGTACCTTCTATTGCGCACCAGTCCTTTGAAACCTTTCATTAACCTGCAAAAATTAGTGAAAAAATTTAATTAGTTCAGTAACGCAAGTTCAGCAACGCCAACTTCTGAAATTGTAAATCAAAAAACAAAGTAAGTTGCGGCAGTTACCTCTCAAAGGGGTACATCCACCTAAATCTGACCGGACCATAGATTAAAGCTTCATCCGCTAGATGCACCATCAGGTGAATGCTAATAACGAAAAAGGAGGGAGGAAAATGTTTTTCCAGTACAAACATTTCTTCATCCACTAGATGCACCACACTTGCTTCATCCGCTAGATGCACCACACTTACTTTTGTTTTTATAAATGTTCTCTGTTAATGACCTTCGTGCATAAAAATTTAAAAAATATGCTTATCCGGTAAAGTGCAACTTGCGGATCTTTAGGTAGTGAAGTCACGACATGAACCAGCAAAGGAAATAGATGTTGCATTAGAACATGGTAATCATGAGACTTGAGATTCTTTTATCTCCGCAGGATTAACTCTGACGTTGTTACGAAGATTGGAAGGGACCTTTAAGTTCTTCAAAATCGTACAAAAAATAACTTTTTCTTTTTCCATCATCGCAAAACTTCCATCTTCCATTGATGTTTTTTACCAGTCACTTCATCTGTGTGCATCCATAACTTCTTTTTAATCCCCATAGCTTCCAAATCCTTACGCGCATTAGCACCATCTTTTGAATTATTATTCCCCATTACGATATTTATAATATACTCCATGATATTCTTCTTTGTATGCATAACATCTGTGCAATGTCGGACAGAGTTTGAACCCCAATTTGGCAAATCATGTAGAATGGACCTTCTTGAAAACAAAGAGTGGTCAGATACCTCTTCTTCTTCATCAGCACTGTGTCCATTGTCCTATTCAGATCATCTTTTACGCTTATTTGTTGTTTGTTTTCCTTTTCCTTGTTTGCATTTAATATTATGTACCATCTCTTGAACCTGCAACCCTTTTAATGGCCATGGAGATGTACAGCGTTCTACCCCTCCAGCGAAATTTCAATCCATCATCTCTATACTTGAGTGTTGCTGGCAGCCATCTACGATATCCCATATGACAGATCTTCTTATTGGACGACATCCAATCAGCAACTATCTCTTCTCCATAAGTTGGACACGCATAATACCCATGAGTCATGCATCCAGATAAAGTACCCAAAGCCGGGAAATCATGGACAGACCATAACAGCCTCGCCTTCATTTTAGAAATTTAGTCTTAGTGAAGGCGTCGTATGTTATTACACCTCCATTCCATAAGAGATTCAAATCATCTATCAATGGCTCTAAATAGACATCGATATCTGTACCCGGTGCTCTTGGGCCTGATATCAACAATGCCAACATTGAGAATTCCCGCAACATACAGTACGAAGAAGCAAGGTTGTAAGGCTGGAGAATTACTGGCCATCAACTGTAATTCAGACCGAAACATCCATTAGGTTTGAAGCTATTTGTTTCTATCCCAAGTGTAACATGTTGCGTCTCCTCTTATTCACACACCGCCAAGCTGCAGAAGCAACTGGATATCGCATCATATTTATATCTGACTGCGCTTTAGAATTCTAATACATTTCCTCTGCTATCCATGGTATACTGTAAAACCTTTTCAGCCTTTCAATTATCGGAAAATATCTTAATGTCTTTTGCGCAACTTGGGTAAATTTTCTCTCATCATTGAAAACTTTATATATCTAGGTTCTTGACAAACTGGACACTTCAACAATGCACTTTATCCTTCCGATACAATATACGGTCATTTAGGCACGCATCATACGTTATATAATCCATACATAGTCTTAACTTCAGGGAACTTACATGGCAACATGTTTCCTTCAGGAAGCAACTCTTTCATCAATTCTAAGACTGTAGTTACACCGTTGTTTGAAAATCCATACTGGGTCTTGATGTTATTCAGTTTAATATCAACGTAAATAACTGTTTTTCTTTTAGGACATGAATGTACAAAGGTTCTCTTGCGCGCTCATGTAAATATTGTCTTCTCTTACTTCTGCTGGTTCCAGCATTCTTATCTACTCTATCTCTAGCATTCACATCTACACCATCTCTAACATTCTTATTTACAACATCTGTTGTAGGATTAACTGAAGGAACGACAACAGGGTCCACTAAATGATCGACTACAGGTTCAATATCATCAGATACATCTCCCATATTTGCATATACACCTTCTGTTGAAGTATTACCCCTATGTACTTGTTGCGCTTTTACTTCAGAACTTTCACCATGAAAACACCACATTGTATACGAAGAAGAAATCCCATGTTTGAGCAAATGGAACGAAATTTTACCAAGTGGCAGTGGACCTTTACCATTGATACATTGTTTACAAGGACATGAGAATAACGTACCCCCACCACTATTACTCTTGACAAACTCAATAAATGACCTTACACCTTGTATGTATTATGACGACTTACAGGCACAATCCATCCACCTTTTTTCGATACCAGATGACATATTACCCTTCAAAATACATAGTTTACAAGATTAAACAATTAGTCCTAGTGTTACAGGGTTGTTGAAGCCCTGGCATATAACGACATATTAGAATAAGCTACAAGGAACCTATGGAAAACCACTAGGACTACAAAACCACCACATACATAGGAATGTAAAACCACCACAGAACTGAAGTAAAGAAGTAAACAGAGAGAAAAAAGGAGAGGGTTCTTTTAGTTTTTAAAATCTTCTTCTTTTGTTTTTTATTTCAGACAATTTTATCTTGATTTTTTTAGTTTCTATGTGATTTTTTTAGTTTCAAACTAATTCAAAATCCAAAATAAACAAACACCCAAATCTAAACCATGGAACAATCATTGAATATCTAATTCCATCTATCAAACACCCAAATATGAAGAAAAAAAATAAACAAAGAGAGAAAGAGAGGGTTATTTTTAGTTTTTAATCTTCTTTTGTTTTTTATTTCAGAGAGCTTTATCTTGATATCTTAGTTTCTATTTTATTTTTTTTATTTAAAAAAAATTCAAATCAAAATTGAAAATAAACAAATACCCAAATTTAAAGCAGCTTAACATAAAACCATCATGCTAACATCTGATTTCATCCATCAAACACCTAAATCTAACAGACAAAGCAACTGACATAGAACTAATCTCAACTGACCTAAATTTTAATTTTAAAGAAGAAACAAAAAGAAGAAACCTTACCTAAGATTATCACGATTAGCTGATGTTGAAGATAGTTATTCCAACTGCAGCAGTACAAGTAAGATAAATTAGACTTAAAAATCGAAAAAGAAAAACTAAATATGAATCAAAAACTAAATATGAATCAATTGATAGACTTACACAGTGAGTTCCTTGAGAATTGATTGCAAAATTAAAGTTTCTTCAATCTCAATTTCTAGATCTAGTTTTAACAGAGAGAAAAGAGAAAGAGAGTAAAAGAGTGGTGGAGAATTAATCGTACGGATAAGGAAAAATAAGAAAATATCCCGCCCAAGGATATGATTTGGGTAGAAATATCAATTGGCAATTCTTATTTGGGCTGAAAAAAATTTAAAGTATAGACATCCACACTCATCTTCCGCACGTGTACAACTGATTTCAGTTGCAAATCGTAACTTAGTCAAACAGTTGTAAATTTTTTAACTGTTTTAAGCTGTTGTAATTTTTTTACAACTGAGATTAGTAACTGAAAATTCACAACAGGGACTAAGTTGTTACGAAATCTAGTTATTAATTCTTAAATTTGGTATAGTTTTATTTTATCATCTTGTAAACCCTCAAAATCCAAAAACTTCGATCCTAACAATAAGATACTAAATTTACTATGAACCTTGCTTTGTCTTTTAAAATAATAATAAAAAATAATGACCGAATCCTAAAATAATTAAATTATCATCTAAAAGTCAAATAGTTGGCCAGAAGAGACTTGAGCCAAGGGTCAAGTCCTTTTTCCCCAAAAACCTTTTCCCCAAAAACCAAAAACCTTTATCAATTTCGTAGAATCAAAGAAATAACTCTCACCCTCCGATCTACTTACCATTGACTGTAAAAAACTGAATCAAACGGTTCATATCAGAGCTAAATCAAGTTATTGGGTCCGACGGTCTCCAGGTAGTACTGTAAGCAATTCACATAAAAACGTGGTACCGAAACGGGCCACACACAAATCCTTGTCCCTCACTAAACAAGAGGAGAAGTTTAATTTAATTTCTGAATTGTTTTTTTTTCCAGAGAAATTCTCTTTTTTCTTCTGTAATTCTCGAAAATTTATATATTTTTATCAAATCAACCAATGAATGTTGTGTTAATTAATTAGGGTTTCTGAGTATCGCCATGGCAATTTCTCTTACGAAGCTTACTATCCTCCTCGGAGCAGGTCAGTATTACTACTACCTACTACTACTATCCCCCCTGTTAGGGTTTTGGAATTTGGTTTCGTTTTTGATTGATTGATTGTTTTGATCGAACTTAAAGTGAGGTTTCCGTGTAATTTATGTTGCTTTTAGTGTATTTTTAGGAGGGAGTAGAATTTTTGGATTTGTAGGAGTAAAAATTAGATGGGGAAAGGAAGGGAAAACAAGCTTGGGAGGCTATCTGGACGCCCCCTCTATGGTCTATGCTGTCTTGCCCCATTGGTAGTAGTTATGTTGTAGTATCACTGCTGATTGTCAAGGGAAAAACAGGCCTGGGAGATAGCATAGGCCATGGGGGAGGGGCAATTGGCCACCAAATATAGCATGAATTTTGAAATTTAGGATGAAAATTTTAGTGGGTGTTGAGAAATTTATGCTGTGAATGAATGCTGAACTGGGAAGCTTGAATGAGAATTTATTAGGTTTTGATTTATCCATTGGTTGTTCCCTAGTATATATGGTAAATTGATTGTCTTGATTAGTTAGAGATGTACATAAGTAAGGCTGGGTGTAACTTTCGTTGTAAACTTGCAATGCATAGACATATGGTCGAAGCCTCATCTAGCTGGTGGTTGGATAGATGGAATGATATAATCCATTGGGTTTGTTTTATCCATGGTTGCATAACTATATCTCTATTTGGATATTGACATTCCTTGACACTCCACATGGACCACACTGGCGAAGTTAGAGATGCATTACTACTTACTATTAACTCGTGTTGTAATGCATGGACATACTGTGGTAGTATTTCTATCTGAGAGTTTGGTAGAAGGTTTTAGAGTTAGCCTTAGCAGCAGATGGATTGTAGATTTACTAGCACTATGTGCTTGTCGTAAGTTACATTGGCCTGGGTTTTCTTAGTATGTTGATGGTCATTGCATTGGTCGTGACCCTTGGGTTTTCCCAGTCTGTTGATGGTCATTACATGGGCTGTGGGTTTTCTCGTGAAGTTACAATTGCCTTGTTTATTTTTCAGTCTCACTTGTAAACCAGATGTCCTATGAGATAGTTTTGTTCTTTTGTTTCTTTTGTTTCAACAATCCTGAAGATTACGGCATGGATGGCCTAGGTTCAGTTGGTTATTTTATTGACTATTGCTCGGATGGGAATTAACGATTTAGCTAAGCATGTCTGTTACAATGTTTGTCTTTTCTTAACTGGATATCTTATTGTATTATCTATCAGGTGTAGTTGGGTCTGTCTTATCTCAGGAAGGACGCACACGTGATCTCTTATCTGGAGCTTTCAAGGTATTGTTACACTGGCATTTCTTTTAAAACACTCGGGGTAGTTGCTTATACACAAATCAGACTGAAATTTTAAATTATGTATTAGATAAACATTCTGACTAAACGTTATTGCTTTGCTTGGTTGTTTTGATACTCTTATCTAAATTGTGTAAAATCCTATCGTATAAGTCGTTATTACTTGATTTCTTTTGATCCTATCTTTATGGTGTATATTAACCTATGTCTGTTCCATAACGTGTTCCCTTATATTTCAGATTTTTGTGAAGCAAATTAAGAGAACGGATGATACTTCTTTGTCATCTAGATCAAAACCACAAAATGAAGCACTGCTAGCTCAGGTTAGTATGTTGGGTATGCTATGTTGTGTCATTTAGTTGTTTCTTTATACTATTGCGACTTTTTGTTACCTTCACGATAGTTTCTTGTACTATGCTCGATTTCGGAGGCTAAGTTTCTTGTGGAATGTCACAAGTTGATATTAACTTACATTTTTCAATGTCACATAGTATGGACACCCCCAAAATATTGGAACTAGTGTTTTAATAAGTGTCATTAAACTCTCTACGTTTACCAGTCGCTGAAATATCCTAGTCACTTCTTTAGTGTAGTCCTCCTGCTAAAGGAGGGGATAGTTGCTCCATTTCTGTTGCTAGTTACAAAAGGAATACCTACAGTGATATGCTGCATATCCACCGATACGAAAAGCACTCCATCAACGTTTAGATTTATCACGGCTTCTTGTTAATCTACTTATGCTGTTTGAATGTCAATATGGACTAGACAGTCACCTGCAAACTATTGTTGACAGTTGCTTTTTGTGCATCTAATTTAAAGTTCACAAGGCTCATTTGCTCATATTGTGTGTGCATCGTTAAGAAAATTTATGTTTTCGACTTGATGACAGACAATATGGTTATTTTGCAGGTCAACAACCTGCGTCAAGAGCTGCAACTGTTGGCATATGATAATAGTCCGACAATAATAATGACAGGGGGTACATCAGGTCAGAATATAATTTTTTAGAATTATATTTACTAATGAGAGAGATACTATAAGTGCTATTGTTGGTGTTATTCAGTTGTGCTGGTTCTCCTTATACTCTAGCGGTATTTGATGTGAATATGTCTCAGTTATAGCGCATCTTATTTACGTTATAGGCTTGTACGCGGAGCTACCATGATTGTGTTTTGCTAGAGATCTTTTATGGTTATATGGTTTTATAATATGGATTTTCAAAGTTCTTTGCTTGATAGGGTGAATTTTGGGTAAATCTGATGTGTCTTAAACATTAGAATCATTTCGAAAAAAAGATATTCTCTCTTTGATGAGAGATGCTATGTGAATATACATCTTCAAAGTCAGGAAGTTATCCGCATAAAGAGGTCCTCGTAGAACGGTTTCCACTTTTTGCATATCCACCCCCAATGTTAAGTTGATGCAAGAGTTTATCTGTTCATCTCAATTTAATAAACAGAGTCTGCATACGCTTCTCAGTTTGAAAGTTCCATAATACCATCTCTTTGTTAAGGTGCTGGTATTTCAGAATTTTTCTAACCAGGGTTCATCATGCAGGTGGTTTAAGCACCTATGGGCCCCCACTTGTTATCGTCATTGTTGTAGGATATGGTATCATATGGTGGAAGGTAAATCCATTTAACTGGATACCTGTTTGCTGCTTGAGTGATGTCTTCGAACCTTTAAGTAACTAGCTAACTGCATAGTGAACCGCATAAATCCTCAGTCAACTCTAATTTATCTGTTTTCAGGGATGGAAGTTTTCTTCATTGATGTTCGCCACGAAACGCAATTTGAATGATCATTGCATGTCTGTAGCCAAACCACTTGATCAAGTTTTTACATCTATCAAGGCAAGTTTACTTATTAAAACATTGTCTGATTTAGATTGAAGTTCTCATGAAGCTAAGACTTGATCTTACACCTTGAACATTTTTCAATATGGATATTGACCTTCTTGCTGATTTTTCGCATAAAGTGTTTATGGACACTCTCTAGTAGTTTATGGTGTCTTACGTGGCAAGCAGTATAGCTTTTGTAAGGTTTTTATGTTCTAGTTTAGAAATGTACCTCCTTTTAATGGATCAATGTTAATTAGCTTTATGAAATATGAAACTGAGGAAACATGACCTTGTGCTTTTCGTCGTTGTTGGACTGATTTTTGTTGCAGGTTACAGATAATAAATTATCTGCAAAAATCGATGATGTCAATGCAAAAATAGATGACTCAATAACAGATGTATCTGCAACAAAAAAAGAGGTAGCTTAAGTTTAGCATTGTGTCTCAATATGTATGATACTTCTTTAGGTAAAGTTATTTTCAGAAGAGACTTACATAAGTTGTGTGATTATTATAGGTTGGCAGCATAACTGGAGATGTAAAGAATTTTTCCAAGAAGTTCCTAGAAGTTCGTGATGTAGTCTTAAATCTGGTAGCTCTTCTTGCCAACTTCTTAGGACATGTCTCTCTCCCCTGTATATTTAGTGTTTACTTGTGTTTGTAGTTTGATTTAAGAAACTTGTTTTATTCTTACCATGTTTCAGGAATCCAAAGTTGAAAAGTTTAAAGTGAATCAGGTATAATTTTATTTTATAGAATAGATCCATAGAAGTGTATAAAATGTGTACAAGCCTAAAAATGATTTTATGTTTTGATGCTTCAGGAGATAGATTATGGAGGGGTTCACTACTTATGTAATTATGTCGCAGATAATGAGGCAAATGTTCAATCATTAATTCAGGTACAGATCTAACTTCTTCAAATGTTTGTGGCCTTTTTTGATGGATGCTGTCTATTACTTGTATAATTGAAGAGGCTAAAACCTTGCTTGGCATCCGAAACAGAAACAAATTCAAGGGAGTACTTTTCAGTTTTTGAATTTGTCTAAAAATAATAACTATATTCTGGATCACCTCCATTCTGAAGTGCACAACCATACTGACCTTTTCCAAAACGAACTTATGATAATTAGCCTTTTTCCTTGTAGTTGTAACTTATCTTACTTGTACTTACCAGTCATGACTTCATACTGGGGCATTGTTACTAATCTTATTGTCATTGGTTGGCTGTCTGATCTCTGTAGGCGTCCACGTCTACTTCCAGGCCAGCTCCAGAACTTCCTCAAACTACACCTACCCCAACAGTAAGTCTATTTCTGTCCACAGTGCTTTAGTTTATGTTCCTTGCCAAAGGTTCACAAAATTCCAGGTTATCCCACTGTGGGTCTACCTTTGTGGAGTTCTTTCGAGCATATACAGCTTTTCTATGTATTATTTTGGACATGGCTGAATTGTTTTTTGACTAGGGCATAGCTTGACTTCTTGTTGAAAAGAAAAGAAAAAACATACATGCATTTTGTTTCTCCATTTTCAATCGTTTTCATTTGAACAAGCACATATGTTTTATTGCAAACATAAAGTTAACTTTCGCTTGATCATAACCTGTTAATTGGGCTTATTACTGGTGTGTATTCTTGCCACAGTTGTGGCTGGAATGGGGTTTCAAGAATAACATCTAATTTGTTTGCTACTATGGTCTAAAGGGATTACTTTTTTCAGTTTTTGCTCCGACGAAAAGTAGTAACTAATTTTCTCGACGACCTCCATTCTCAAGTGCACAACCACACTGACAATTCCAAAACAAACTTTTGATAATTAGCCTTTTTACCTTGTAATTGTATCTTATCTTACTTGTACTTGCTATTCATGATTTCATACCGGGGCAGCATACTTTTCAAAGTTGTACTCGCCTTGTGGCATTATTGTTACTAACATACTGAAATTGGTTGGTTGTCTGATCTGTGTAGACGTCCACGTCTACTTCCAGGCCAGCTCTAGAACTTCCTCAAACTACTTATACCCCGAGAGTAAGTCTATATCTATCCACAGTGCTTTAGTTTGTGCTCCTTAGCCGAAGGATCAAAAATTTCTAGGTGATCCCACTGTTGTCTACCTTGGTGGATTTCTTTCGAGCATGTTCAGCTTTTCTATGTTTTATTTTGGGCATGGCTGAATTGTTTTTAGGTTGACCAGGAAATAGGTTGACTTTTTGTTGAAAAGAAAAGAAAAAACATATGTGCACTTAGTTTCTTCGTTTTCAATTGTTTTCATTTGAACAAGCACATATGTGTTATTGCAAACATAAAGTTAACTTTTCAGTTGATCATAACCTGTTAACTGGGCTTATTACTGGTGTGGAGTCTTACCACAGAATAGTAGTGGCTGGAATGGGGTTTCAAGAATAACATCTTCTTTTGTCAAAATCTAATTTGTTTGTTATGCAGCTGCTGCATGCTACCTCTATGCCAACAGGACTTTTATCTTTTGAAACACCCTCTCCATCTATTCAGGCATGAACCAACTTTTTCAAACTTTTTATGTTAATATACTGTAATTTCTTCTTTGTAAATATAGGGTTTGTGTTTTTCATCTTATATTCTGAAACTTGAATTCGGTGCATGTTCTTTAAGCATTTATTTATTTAGAAAGAGTATTCATATTATTTTCTTATGTTAATGATGTGCACTTGTGGACATGTTAAACTCTTTAGGCATCACCATCCACTTCTCCACGGAATGTTGAACTTCCTGGAGTTACATTTACCCCAAGAGTAAGTTGTCATTTTTCCTATAAATGATTAATTGAGAAGATTAAATTTGGATTTATATTGCTCTGGAAAAAAAACTTCAAACCGGTTTTCAAATTGTTACTAACTTCTTATTTTTCTTCTTGATATTTTGTTGCTGGTGCAGACTTTCTCCTTGCCACCAGAACCACCAACTCCATCTTCATCTAATGCAAGTGCATCTACGACCAGTAGCCGGTTCGGAAGGCTTTTCAGCAATTGGACATCAAGCTAATTATAGGGTCTTGTATATGACGCACTCCACTTTCTTTCAGTGGATGCATATTGAGATTATTTTTCCGTTTCTTTTATCTTAGATGTTCGTAGCAGAGATAGTGCTCGACTACGGAAGGTTGTCCAGAGCACTAAATTTTTGTAGATTCGAATGAAAAATGCTATTTTACATAAGGAAAAACTGTGTTATAAAGAATCACGCATTCTGAATGTGTGATTATGAAATTGTATTCTCAGTAGACAATCTGTGAAGTAAAAACACTTATATATTAAGTTTGTTTCTCTAATTAAAAGCATATTAAGTAACTACTAAACAAGCACCCATCAAAAAGTGTTCTAAAATTAACAAGTCTGAAATTCTGTATCGAATGAGAAAAAACTGTAAAGAAACAACTAAAGCCTCAAAGAGGTTAAACTTCAAGTAGGGTAAAAGAAATCATCGTACTCGAGAGATGGCGAATAACAATCATAGCTCTTCCAAGTGATAATACCTAAGGCAAATACCATGAGAAGAATGGCAACCCAACCCATCAAAGCCATCCATTTCCCTCCATCACTGTTCCATTCACCACCACCAACTTGTTCTTTCTTCTTGTTTACTACTTGTTCCGCCTTTCCATTCTTCTCCACAGATGACAAAGGAGACGACAATGAAGAACAATTACAATAATCATCCCCAGAGAACGAATAACATTTACAATAATCATCCCCAGATACATTATCATCATCACAATCCAAGGACGAACGCGACGTAAACAAACGTCTTTTTACTCCACTTTTTTGAATCAAAACAGAGGAAGAGCACCCGCTTTGAATATGTAACTCTTCATTTTCTTCTCTCTTACCCATTTTACTTGCACTCTCTAATGCATCATGCAATGACCTACTCTTGATCTTACCACTTCTCATACAGTCTTTTCTCTCGCTAAGCATCTCCAGTACTGCTAAATCATTCGTCCTCACATTCCATTCCTCTTCTTCCTCTGATGAACCAGATTGCTTAGGGTTTTGGTTTTGTTGAAGAGATGATGGAGAAGAATAATCAAAGTGTCCAAGTTGTACTTCATCTTCTGGTACTTTGACATCATTATCCATGGTGCGATTACAATGTTTTCGACCACGACACTGAGACTTGGTTCGTTTAAAAGAATCCCAGGCTTGTTCTAAGTTGTTGAATTGCTTGTGAAGCTTATCATTCCCAACAGCATCAACATTACCATTCTGGATATTTTGTATGGTCATGGTAAATAACTTCTCTTCTCCACTCTTGATCAAGAAGAGAGTGGGGAAAAAATAATGGGAGGAACAAAGAAACTACCAAACCCCCACGTTCAATCTGATTTTCTACTCAAAATCCCGAGTCTTCTTGATAACTCACACCTGTTCAGTAACCAATTAGGGCCACTGTTAGTTATTAGTGGGGTCTTTATAACCAAAAAATATTTGATTTTTGTTTTAATAACTGATTCTGTAAAGTTTGAGCAAATGGGAGAACTGCAACAGGAAAGATACAATCGATTTCTAGGATGATCGTTTTCTCTATAATCCAAGCTCTGGGGTTCTGTTGCTCAGGCCACATCGCGGCATATTTATTTGTTTGTATGGGCTTCTAAAAATCATTAACATTGTTTCCTGTTTTTTACCACAAATTGATTAACCATTAAACAGAAACACCTCCATTGGCAACCAGAAACAAAAGTGCTGAGATTAGAAAGTTTAGATTTAGTTACATATATGGAAACAATTTGTTTGCAAGTCTGAGTCTGACTAAAGTTGGCTTTTTTAATACATGTAAGAGCATTGGTAAAGTCAGTCGCCACATTCCAAAGAGGACATGGTGACCAAAATGGTTAAAACAATGAGCTCAAAGTTAGACAACCATGAGTTCCAAACAAAATAAGCATAGTCACATAACATTGCGTTAACCCCTAAAGCTTCTAAAAGCAAACCTAGCTACTTGACTTTTAACTTTATTCAGGTGTTCATACGTCCTCGATTATACCCTTTCCATCCATAACATCATAAAAAAAGAAGTTCTTGATTGGATCCCCTTTTCCAGATATCATTTTGATAACCTCCTGATAAAAGAAAATACGAGGATCTTTAGTGATACTTGCTGACATTTAGGGGCGGCAAAAACAAAAAATCAATGAATCCCTGGAATTTAATTGCAAGACATAGTACCTGGCCAAGAATACCGCCGATGATTGCACAGACTGGCGGGTGTTCCATATTACCAACCAATAATCTCTCTAAGAGACTATCTGGTATTTGAGATTCATTCACAGACTGCACATTTAATTATATGACAAACATGTGTGAGATGATTAGAGGATTTACATAAGATGTGGAGGACATTAAAAATCAATGAATAAATCACCTGTTCTTCACAAAGTAGCTTCTTCAGTTTCAACACATTCGGGAGATCTGCAATTGAAGTTTCACCAGGTGTACGCCCTTCATCCTGTTCAAACTTTTCTATGACTGCATGTAGGATGAGCACCCACCATCAGATGATTAATTCTTTCACAAAGAATACAAATTACAAGCTAAGATCAAATTTCCTTAAAAGAGAAAAGCCCTTACCGGACTAAATCTTACAGTCTATGGCATTTGGCTTTCATATTTCAACTAGGATAAAGAGAAAATCAAGCAATTATTACATACCTCTCATGGCGAAGTAAAGCTTTGACGCCCTCCTAGGAAGAGATTTCCAAGGTACTTCAACTGCTTCCTGCCATGACAAATACCAATAGTTGCATTCACATTATTAGAAGCAGTGTACTAATTCCTTGAAGGTACAAATCCAGAGTTGTCTATCTGAATGAGATGCCATGGTTGTGGGTTGTGTTTGAGTGTGTGTGTGTGTGTGTGTGTGTGTCTTGACTCTTGATGGAGCGGTGGGAGGTCGAAAATACCAAGTCTTAGGCAGGTTAAAATCCCTTGGTTAGATGGAGCAGATTCAGTTCAGTAATAGATACAGATAACCTATTATATGCAAGGGAATCCATTCCAGATTCCTTATGTGAGATTCTCTGACAGGTGTATCGGAAAATCAACAGTTCCTTTCTTTGTTCCTACAAACCTATTTTATGACCTAAACAAGATCATAGAAGGGGCCAAAGAGGATGTATAGCACATTTGTTTATTTAGCAGTATACAGCAACTGGTAACTTCAATAATTTCCTAGTCCAAAATGATCACAATGCCATTTCCCGAAAAGAACATATGACAAACCAACTAATCAACTGTATTAGGGATTGACATAATATTTTGTTAATGAGTTGACATGCCAACCGCTTACCTCAAAACTTGAATACTGCAATCGGCATTCAACAGTTTCTTCAAGCTTTTTCTGCAGCAAAGATATTAAACATCAGTTCTTGTATCCGGGAAAACTTTTGCCATAAATGAATGATATGAGAAAAACACAACTGTAAACCATTTCTGAGAAACAACAGAAATTCTAACAGCCAAATTAAACCCTGCACTAAGAAGCTGTTAAGGGCCATGTGTAATCCACTAATCCTACTTCGTGGCTGTTGTGACTTGTGCACTCAACTACCATCATATCAATAAACTTATTTTTACAGGATTACCAATAGCAGGTCTTGGACTCATGGTGGTTGTTAGATGGCTGAACCACCAAAACCTGATCATGAGATCGATATAACAGTGTGCCTCAAAAGATCAAAACAGCCTATAAAAGCTTATTGCTCAATCATTATCATCTATACCTTTTGAGATAAGCCGTTTTCGGTGAATGCAGGGGTGAAAGTTAACTAAGTCTATGAAATGGCTTACTATTAGTTCTATAGAATGAGCTGCATCATGTTGTGTATAAGCAACAACAGTCCATGATAAGAAAAAGTTGGTCTACTTAAGAGTTCAAAAATAACATCAGCAGCGATGTCATATGTAACCTTCTAGTTGCTATTATAGTAGGGTATTAAAAACAAACTCCTCTATTTCCCGCCGTGTGCATTATTGAGATGAAAAAAAATGGAAGATGTGAGGTTCTAGAAGAACAAAGAGGGATAGTACAAAAAATAAAGCAAGGAAGAGTTTGATAGTAGAGAAATACGATTGGCACCTGAGCATAGGAATAGTTCTGCAAATCGATGAATATTTCACCACATGAGTCCTTACAATCAACCGAGTAAAAAGCGATTCGATTTGGTCTTTTCCTACAAATTTCATTGATCCTTTTCTGAAACAGAAGCAGAAATTATAAAAGAAGATTCAATTAGATGAATCACATGAGTAGAAATCACTTCACTTTCTGGAGTGCAGTAGCATTCAGCACTACTAAAGAAAAAACATGAGCCATACTTTAGTTGCAAGAGAACACCGACCAACAACCACAGCGCTGAACTTGTCGTAGAACTCTCCCTCAAAACTTGACAAGTTACCTGCACAGTAGTATTAAGAACTCGGTACTTTGTTATCTAAACTTTAACGTATTCATTCTAATACCACGATAAATAAAACACTAATTTATCAAAGAAACGTGCCTTTTTCTACTGAGACATGAACCATGGGGTTAAACTCTCTTAATCCATCACAACAAACTTCAGCCACAGATTTACTATTCCAAATACTCTCATCAGGAGTGATTAGAAAATTTGCCCACATCAATTCTTCTGTAACCATACGATCATCCATCAATGTGACACTTCCAACTCCCGCTAAAACAATGTTCTTGCAAAACTAAAACAACAACAGCAACACAAAACAAAACAACCTCTACAGTAAGAATCACTGCACCGAATCCAACACCCATAACAACATCCACCCAAAACCACAACAGCTGAAACTAAAATCATTAGAAATAACAAAAAATTGCTATACCTCAACAATTGTTCCACTTATGCCAGTAACCAATATATGCGACTTGCTCAACCTAAAAATATCAACAAAATAGAGTCAAAGTCAAGCCAAGTTAATTAAAAAACAAAAAGCTTGTCTCTCAGTAACTCAACTAACTCGTCCTAATCTGACTCAACACCGATTCAACATTGAGTCAGCAAAATACTAATCTAATCTAATTAAAGCAAATGATTTCAGTACAGAATTGTAATGGGCTATACCTTCTTTGAGCATCAACACCCCAGACACGGATTTGACGATCATAGAGTGCAGTTTCCTGTTCTGTTAATTCCTCTCCGTCCATTTTTAACCTTAAACTGCTTCCAATAATCAAAAAACCAAATCAGAAGATTAATAAAATCAAACCCTAAAACAGAACCAGAACTAATTTAAGAAGAAGAAGAATGATAAATTTGGAAACCCTAGTTTAGGGTTTAAACACTTTACCGCTTGTTTTTTTTTCTTCTTCTTTTTCGTGGAGGAATTTCGGAGCGGTAAAGGGTTCCCCGGGTTGGACTTAAAAGTTGAAAATCCTCTTTAACAACACTGTATAGTGGAAACTACTAAATATACCCTTGGCAGATCAGACCCCTAGTGGTCCAGATCAAAGATCAAAGGTGGGGAATATTAACGACTGATTTCACACGCCCGTGCGTATTTATAATCTCAGTCTTAAAAACCGTACATTTTATATATGTCCAATCCGTATAAAATAAAACAAAATAATTTTGATCACTGAATTTTTAAATTGGTACCCATACTAATAATTCTGGTAATCGCCTTTAACAAATATTGTGTTTTCAGTGATAATATTGTAGTTGTGATCTTAGCTTTTGTCTTAATATAATCTTGGCTAGATTGATTAATTATACACATCGGGCTATTCGTCTTGACTCAAACTTTTGGAGTGGAATTTTGATATAAAAATAAAAATAAAAGTTGAAAGAATAATTGTGATTAGAATATATGAAATAAGAATTTGGCTTACGGGAATCATTCACGCCTAGTTTAAAGAAAAGTATAAAAGGTCGAAACTTGCCTGGAGAATATAGGAATTAGCATTTGGTTGGTGAAAGAAGACTCGAGATGGTGGTGGGTCTTTGATCATCTCCTCCATCAGTAGTGATGTTGTTGTGGAGTGATGATGCTTCGCCACGCTTCATTCTGGATGCTGCTTAATTGGTCGTTCACATACCAAGTTAAGTAGGTGCATAGTTATATCATTTCTTAGAAATTGGAGACGTTGGACCTTCCCAAGCAATCTCGAGGATAGCATTATCCAGTCCATGTGGTGCATGAATACTACGATTATGAGAAGTTAGAGCGGGTTGCATAATCATAGATCAAAAACCGTATTTGTTTTATTATATTTTCTGTCTAGCTAATGCATCCCATGATTGCTCCGTTGTTGGCATCATACATGAAACAATGAGGAAGCATCATGTCAAAAAAGGTTAATTTTTTATGGCTTCCCAAGAACAATACAGAAAACGTCTTATCTCTATATATTATTCTCGTCCTTCTTTTTTTATAACGGCTTCTTTCGTTTTATCGGCAGCCAGTCACACTCAATTTTGTTTTGTTTTCTTTTAATAATATATGGAATTATCTTCCAATTTATTATGCCTTTGTTTCACATGCCATCTTCTCTCTCTTTTCAACTCGAAAGGTTAATGAAAAATTTCTTGTGGGATGATTCAGATAACATCGAAAAACTGAAGAATAATGCACGGTTAGCAAACTGGCATTGGAGGTTTGCTAATGAACAAGATGCATTATGGAGAAAACGTATCGTTCATACCCTCATTTAATGGTACATGTGTGAGTCGTATATGCAGTTCCGTAACCGTGAAATCCGACTTATTATAGAAGCTCTACTTAGCTTTTTAAGGAAGTTCACTTGCTTATTGTGGAAACTCAATTTGGCTTACTAAGGAAGCCCGGTGGTTTATTGTTCAAGCTCACTTGCTTATTGTGGAAGCTCAAACTGGTTTATTAAGGAAGTCTAGTGGCTTATTGTTGAATCTCACTAGTTTATTAAGGAAGATCAATCTAACTTATTAAGGAAACTCAACGGCTTATTATAGAAGCCATACTGATTTCAGGTGAGAACGACTGGTTCATTCATGTTTAGAGGAACTCAAACTATAAGACATGGTAACAAATGGGATCGAGTTTGAGAATAAAAAATGGAAACTTAGTTTGCCAGTTGATGAGAATATACCGAGTTTGAAGAAATCGGAAGAAAAGATTTTTCACGGCCACAAGAGTGACCGAGGAAACAACAAGAAAATCAAAAGAAAATTTTCACTAACACAAGAATGACCGAGGGAAATAAAAACTCAGATGGACTTGTCTTCTCTTTCTCCCTTGTATCTTAGGTGGAAAACTCAATTGTAAAACAAAATAAGGCGAAAACTATGCTTACCAGTTTTCCATAAATGACAAGGTCGTAAAGCAGTTGGAGGAAACTTCGACTGGGCTTTCTGCATGGTTTCACGTGGCTCATTGGTTGTGTTGAATATTTTGATGACCTTGTTTTCACGAGTTTTGGCAACCTATTTCGATCGGGATTCGATGCATGGGACTTCTACTTTTGGATGTCCATTTAAAAGATAATTTCACTTTTAATGACGGATCTTTGGAGAGATGTTTTACACAAAAGAATAATAACAATGAGCTTTGGAGTTGTGAAGATTTTTCTACAACCTAGGGTTTGCTTTACTTTTCTATTTTATTATTTTTCATGGATTTTATGAAATCCATCATGAACTAATTTTCTCTTATTGGATAGAGATGTAGTACGAAGTCTAAAATATGTTTACTAATTAAAGTATTCATTCTTAGTATTTAAAAACTATTTATTATCGTTTATGTTCTACAATTAATAACACCATGTATGATTAAATATTTTTTTAAGTCGCAAATTAAATGAACAAATGTTCGTATATAAGGTTAGACTAGGGTCTGAGATACGGAATTGTCAAAGAACTCTATTCACAAGTAACACAACATAATTTCTAACGACGGGATGTTGCCATGAAATTATGTGTAGAAGCGTAATCTAAGTAAAATTTGAGTGGCTCTTACGCCAAATTGTTTGAATTAGCCTAATTCATAGATATTAATGCTTTCAATAGGTTAAACTTGAATGGCTCTTGAGCCAAGTTATCTAGTGAGAAGAATTTAAAGTGTGGCTCTTGTGCCTTTGATGATAATAGGAGTTTTATCGAAGCACACCCGTGATGGGACGTTTTAGCGCATTGATATGAGAGAGAATGAATATTGTATTTGATTTGGTTAATAACATATTTGATGACAAAAGATGAACCCTCTAACCAGTATTTTTATTCTATTGTTTACAACTTTAATTAAGTTTTGTTATTAATTTAGTTTAAATTTATTTAAAATCACCATAAATCCCCCCAGTTACATGAATAATCAAAAATAATTGACAATCACCTGCCTCTCTATGGGAACGAACTTGTTCTTGCTACTTTAGTCTAATCTATATTTAACTTGGTTTTGAAAATTGTTTTCAGGTACTTATCTTCTGGCTCCCAAACCGAAACCGAAACCAAAACTTGTTGGGTATAAACACATTGGAATTGAGACTCACAAGGGAGCAATACTACGAGATAAACCAGAAGACAAACAAGAAGAAGCAATATGTGATGCTAATCGTACTCTCAAGGACTTAGCTTCTCACAACCTGGATACGCAACAATGGTGTATTCAAATAACATGCAACTTCGAGATCAAGCTAGGGTTGATCCGATAGTTACCAAAAATATATGGAATGGCTAATGAAGAACCAAGTAAGCATTTAATGGATTTCCATAACATAGTCATGGCCATGCTACCAGAGGGATACTGACGCAAATTGATTCATGTTACGGGCTTTTCTATTTTCCTTGGTAGACACTGCTAAGGAATGGTTATATTATTAACCTTCTGGCAGCGTCACAACCTGGAACGGTTTGAATAAACTTTTCTTAGAGAGGTACTTTCCAACATCAAAAGCGACTCCAATTCAAAAAGAAATTTGTGGGATTAAATAGATGGCAGGAAAAACATCAAAAGTTCCACTAACTACTGATACATATCCAAATATCTATAGATGTATGTTGACTTTTTGGTTATGTGATGTTTGCAAAAACAAGTATACAACATACAATATGTGGTCAAAAAATAAAATATTTAAAATTGAAGGCAAAAAAAATGTGTGATTTAATTTTAATTTTATATGGAAAACTAAGTGTCGTTTTATCTCTGTTTTTCATAGGAAAAACGTTTGATGTATAGTGAAGAGTTTCAATCATTCCTTCACTTGAACGAGTGGTCGATTGAGTTTGGGATGAAAAGGGGTTTATCTTTACCCATAGTAAGATCAAATTTGATCAAGTCTTTTGTTTTGAATGAGACTCCCAAACCTCATAATCCTTGCTTTTATATAAAAAAAAAATGTAACTGCATGATTCAAAGTTCGTGATATGCAAATGAGTGAGCTCATGACACGTACGTAGGTAATCGTTCAGTTTCTTTGAGAAATCTTGATTTGAAAAATATTATAGCCTTGGATCCTTTGTACCTAAGTTCTTTGTACCTCTGCCATCTAATAGTATAGCGCCGGGTGTAATTAAATTTAAAAATTATTGCTATATCGTTAAAACCTCTAAATCACGGATCTTAAATATAACTTCGTTTCCTACTTAGCAACAAAAAATTTGTTCCATGCATAAAAAGTTCAATTCCCCCAATTTTAATTAATTCAAACAGATTAGTAAACATAATTTCTCCAAAATGATAAATTCAAATCATACCTTACTTCCATCTGAAAAAACCTAATTTACATTAAAAAATCAATTATATTTACTTTATATTCCTATAAAGAAGAGCATAAGCATACGAAAATAGTTTATTTTTTTTAATGTCTTTTATTTGATTAGGCTTAAAATTATTGTAAGGGAGATAAATAAATTCCGATCTAACTTCTCCAAATTATTTTATTTTTGCCTTTTATAGATCAATTAATTCTTTGATTTTGATGAATTTGCTTACATGACCATTATCATCACATTAATACATTTTTTTCCTCCTAGCTTTTTGGTTACCAGAGATGGTATAACAATCAAGAAGACGAATCTTTATCGTTTAGATTCCTGTTTTTTTTTTCTTATCAAAACTAACTAGTTTTTTTTTTCATTATTGAAATCAGCGAATTAGTAGTCTAATAAAGAGAGAAAGAGAGAGAAAAAAAGACACATGTCACTTAATTATCCGTTGGCACAGAGGGTATAAAGGATCCGCTGCCAAATATTATGTATTGTTATGTTCATGACGAATTTCGTAGTCCTAAAAAAAAAAATTACTTAATTATCACACGTCATATTTTTTGGAACACCTAATTTAAATCTAGACGCATATTATCTTTTTTGAACGAAACCTCGTAAGTTCAAAAACCAACGATTGTGATTTATCTGTAAGACAAAGGATGGTGGATTGGTAAAAAGAAAATTGTGCTTTAGATTTTGGTTGTTAACATCTACCCATCTAAAATTTGAAGCTACGGTATGACGAAAATTATTCTTCACCACTAATAGCAGGTGAAAAAATCCTGGCTAATATAGAAGGGTTTATACATGCGGCAAATATTGGACCCCTAGCAAATAAACTATCTCCAATAATATAGAGATTTAATCCTTAGAATATCTTATGTGATAAAATCTTAATCGTTTAATTGTACTTTAAATAATTATTAAAGAAAATGAAAAATAAATCATCAAAGTCATTTCAAAAGTCTAGTTAAAATTTTATTCTATAATCCTATTTTATATGATCTACTATTGGAGATAAATTTATAGATCTAAAATTTTATGTATCATGAAAAAATTATTTTACACCTTCTATTTGAGATGTTTTAATACACCTTAACAAAAAAAAAAAAACGGGTTATATACCGTTATAGAATTTTTTAGAACGACTCTGCAAAAAGAAGAACCCTCGTATAGGGGCTTATGGATTTATAGAGGGGTTTTCATGTGAGGAAAAAATAGGGTTATTAGTTATCTAATTCAAAAAAAACATAACCATTATATTTTCATAATGGCTAAACTAACCCTATTTAATTATTTATAATTAATCTAATTAGATAATAGATTAAGAACTAGATTAAACTAATAAAATTATGTTATATTTAATCAAATCAATTTAGATTTTTATATATTAGATTAAAAACTAGATTAAACTAATAAAATCATGTTATATTTAATCAAATCAAATTAGATTTTTATATATTTTCTTTGGTGGGAAGAAAAAAAAGAAAGAATTTCTTGGAGATTTTTTAAAAACCTTAGATTTTGATTCACCAAAATGAGTGATTCTATGGCCGAGAGTAGTCAATTATACCTCTAACTTAGCTCAATTGTTCTTTGTATTGCTCAAAATAGCTTATAGTACATAAAAAAGATATATTTATTTGTGATTCAGGTCAACTTACGATTGGATTTTCATCTCGTAACCAACCGTAAGACATATTTACGGTTGGGTTTCGATGAACTCTTAACCGTAACTGGATAAAAATTGAGGAAAACCTAATCGTGGAATTTTTACGGTTGGGTTTTGTTAATCGAACACAACCGTAACTCATTATGTTCATGGATATTTATTGCACCAGTTACGGTTAGGTTCGACAAAAAAAATTCAATCGTAAATTAAGTTACGGTTAGGTTCAATTTTTTATTTCCAACCTTATTGATTATGTAGTTTTCTTTTTGTTCTTATGGTTGGATTTAAGGGTAAAAACCAACCGTAATTATGTTTACGGTTGGATTCAATGCTCTTTACTTAACCGTAAATTTTTCTTTCCAACGGTTGGGTTGAAGATATAAAAACCCAAACGTAAATATATTTGCGATTCGTAAAGCCAACCGTAAAATACAAAAAAAAATATACTTATCAGGATATTTTACGGTTGGGTTTGCATTTTCGAACGTTTGATGTATGGCAAACTAAGTGTCGTTTTATCTCTGTTTTTCATTGGCAAAATGTTTGATGTATAGTGAAGACTTTCAATCATTCCTTCACTTGAACGAGTGGTCGATTGAGTTTGGGATGAAAATGGGTTTCTCTCTACCCATAGTAAGATCAAATTTGATCAAGTCTTTTGTTCTGAATGAGACTCCCAAACCTCATAATCCTTGCTTTTATATAAAAAAAATGTAACCGCATGATTCAAAGTTCGTGATATGCAAATGAGTGAGCTCGTGACACGTACGTAGGTAATCGTTCAGTTTCTTTGGGAAATCTTGATTTGAAAAATACTATAGCCTGGGATCCTCTGTACCTAAGTTCTTTGTACCTCTGCCATCTAGTAGTATAGCGTCGGGTGTAACTAAATTTAAAAATTATTGTTCTATCGTTAAAACCTGTAAATCACTTATCTTAAATATAACTTCGTTCCTACTTAGCAAAAAAAAAAAATAGTTCCATGCATAAAAAGTTCAATTCCCCCAATTTTAATTAATTCAAATAGATTAGTAAACATAATTTCTCCAAAATGATAAATTCAAATCATAACTTACTTCCATCTGAAAAACCCTAATTTATATTAAAAAATTAGTTATATTTACTTTAAATTCTTATAAAGAAGAACATAATTATACGAAGATATTTTATTTTTTTAATGTCTTTCATTTGATTAGGCTTGAAATTATTTTGAGGGAGATAAATAAACTCTGATCTAACTTCTCCAAATTATTTTATTTTTTTCCTCTTATAGATCAATCAATTTTTTGATTTTGATGAATTTGCTTACATGACCATCATCATCAAGTTAATTCATTTTTTTCCTCCAAGCTTATTTGTTACCAGAGATGGTATAACAAGAAGACGAATATCTATCATTTAGATTCTTGTTCTCTTTTTCTTATTAGAACTAATTTGCTTTTTCTTCATTATTGAAAATAGTGAATTAGTAGTCTAATAAAGAGAGAGAAAAAGACATATGTTACTTAATTATTCGCTGGCACAGAGGGTACAGAGGATCCGCTGTCAAATATTATGTATTGTTATGCTCTTGACGAATTTCGTAGTCCTAAAGAAAAAAATTACTTATATTATCACATGTCATATTTTTTGGAACACCTAATTTAAATCTAGACACGTATTATCTTTTTTGAATGGAACCTCGTAAGTTCGAAAAACAACGATCGTGATATATCTGGAAGACAAAGGATGGTGGATTGGTAAAAAGAAATTGTGCTTTAGTTTTTGGTTGTTCACATCTATCCATCTAAAATTTGTAGTTACGTTATTCCGAAAATTATTATTCACCACCAATAGCAGGTGTAAAAAATCATGGCTAATATAGAAGGGTTTATACATGCGGAAAATATAGGACCCCTAGCTAATAAACTATCTTCAATATTATAGAGATTTAATCCTTAAAATATCTTATATGATAAAATCTTAATCATCTGATTTTACTTTAATCAATTATTAAAAAAATGAAAAATATGTCATAAAAGTTATTTCAAAAGTCTAGTTAAAACTTTATTTTATATTCCTATTTTATATGATCTACTATTAGAGATAAATTTATGGATCTAAAATTTTACGTATCATGGAAAAAAAATATTTTACACCTTCTAGTGGAGATGTTTTAATACACCTTAGAAAAAAAATGAGAAACATGGGTTATACCGTTATAGATTTTTTTGGAACGACTGCAAAAAGAAGAACCCTCATATAGGGGCTTATGGATTTATAGAGGGGATTTTCATATGAGGACAAAATATGGTTATTAGTTATCCAGTTCAAAAAAACCCTATCCATTATATTTTCATAATGGCTAAAATAACCCTATTTAGTTATTAATAACTATTCTAATTAGCTAATAGATTAAAAACTAGATTAAACTAATAAAATCATGTTATATTTAATCAAATCAGATTTTTGTATGTTTTGTTTTGGTGGGAAGAAAAAAATAAAAAATAAAGAATTTTTTGGAGATTTTTTTAAAATCCCTAGATTTTGATTCACTCAACCAAAATAAGTGATTCTATGGCCGAGAGTAGACAATTATACCTCTAACTTAGCTCAATTGTTCTTTGTATTGCTCAAAATTTCTTAGAGTACATAAAAAGGATTATTTTTTTATGATTTAGGTCAACGTACGATTGGGTTTTCATATACCGTAAGACATATTTACGGTTGGGTTTCGATGAACTCTTAACCGTAACTGGATAAAAATGGAGGAAAACCCAATCGTGGAATTTTTTACGGTTGGGTTTTGTTAATCGAACCCAACCGTCACTCATCATGTTCATGGATATTTATTGCACCAGTTACGGTTAGGTTCGACAAAAAAAATTCAATCGTAAATTAAGTTACGGTTAGGTTCGATTTTTGATTCCCAACCATATAGATTCTGTAGTTTTCTTTTTGTTCTTACGATTGGGTTTAGGGATAAACAACAACTGTAATTATGTTTACGGTTGGACTCAATGCTCTTTACCTAACCGTAAATTTTCTTTCCAACGGTTGGGTTGAAGACATAAAAAACCAAATGTAAATATATTTACGATTCATAAAGCCAACCGTAAAAATACAAAAAAAAGATACATATCAGGATATTTTACGGTTGGGTTTGCTCTTTCGAACCTAATCGTAAATTGTTTACGTTTCATAATCCCAACCGTAAGATGTTATCTTCATCTTCCTTTTCAAAATTTACGGTGGATGTTTCCAACAACCCAACCGTAAAATAATTTCAAAAACCAGTTACATTTGGATTTTGACATTTCCCAAACTTAAAAAACTTGAAAAAATAATTTTACGATTGGATTGAAGAACAAAATCCAAACGTAAATCTGAAAACCGTAAAAAAAATTAATATCAATCAATCAAGCAATTTTCAGGATTGTTAGTTTGATTGTTGTTGATTGTCATCATTGCTACCTTTTATACCTTTAGTATAATTCTTTATCTTTACTATAGAGTTTAATCGACGATTTTAAATTTTTTGAATCGCCATTAATCAAAGCGGAAGAATTTCGATAGAGAAGAAAATGGGGAGAAGAAGAAGGTACGGTTGGGAAAGAAGGAGTTGAAATGGTTTTGAAAATGAATTAGAGTTAGGTTTTTGTTTTTTTAGGTTTAATAGATGAAAGGGTAAGTTAGACATTGTTATTGCCATAGGATACCCCCTAGCCAACTATTTAGTCATCCTAAAACCATGAAAAACCCCTTTATTGGAACCATAAGCCTCTACATGAGGGTTCAAAAAAAAACTTTGGCGCTTACATACAAATGATGTGTGATTCATATGTCCCATCCGAACTCGGAAGTACTGATTTTTGGTAAGGTCATTGAAATTATAACAGGGTAAAATAAAAAAGATTCAAAAGCTACACTGATGTTTTAACCACGTATTGGATACCAGATTTTTTATCACTTGATTATTTATTTTTCAATTCAATACATTACAATTTTAAATACATCAACTAAACCTTAATTTATTAGATCAAGGGCTATGGGATAGAGTGTTCAAACACTTTATTCTTTCCAAAATGAATGTATGACTAGAAAAATGAGTTATTTTTGCACTATGGGTGAGTGCAGTAGAGATGTTAGACAGGTGAATTTTTCTCGTGTAATGTAATATTTCACCTGGACGGGGAAAGATTACTCGTCCATCTAATATAAAAAAAAAACTTAAATGGGTGAACTTTAGCCGCTTGGGAGGAAATTTTACCCAAACGGGTGAACTTCAGCCGTCTAGTGAAGATTGGCGACCACTCATTCGATTGAAGGAAGTGTATGATAAACTTCGGGTGAAGGAGGCTCTACTCTCTACCCATAGTGGGGTCTAATTTGTTAAATTTGGGTGAAATTCACTCACTTTGAATGAGAACTCTCTATCCATAACCCTTGCTCTTAGAGAGAAACAAATGAAAACAAATCTAGTAGTACTCATGCAAAAATGCGTTCTTATTTCTTTGGAATCTCCCAATAAAAAAAAACAAAATGGAAAAGCTCTTCAATTTTCAACCATTATTTTTCGCTGCAAACTTTTTCCAACTTGCAAGTTTTGTGGGTTTTGATCATAAGATACCCCAATTATTTTATACTCACTCTGTTTCTGTAGGCTAAAATGAAAAAGTGATAGTAACACTTTTGCAAAAACAAAGAGAATATATCTTTATCTAGATGAGAACTACGAAGAGAAAGAAAAGGAAAAAATACATTCTTATACTAAAAATGATTGATGTGGTTAAATACATTCTCATTCTTACCACAACTACAAACCACATCACTTACCTTCATTCTTATGGTAAGCAAAGATCACATAATTACATCGCAAGACAAATTTTGAGTTAGCGATTGTTTTTCTTCCAGAGTGTTTCCATGATTATCATTTAATCTCTAAATGAAAAAGAAGATCTTTGGAAAAACATATCATTGATATCGTTATGCATTTTAGGATCATTAATGGTACTTGGAGATGTAAAGGGTTAAAAGGCTCTGGAAATCTTCCAAATTCCAACTACTAAAAGAATTTAATTTTTTTTGGAAAATTCTCCCATGACTGATTGGTGATTTATCAAGTCCATGGAAATACATTTACTACCCTTAACCTCTCCCATTACTAACTTCTGTTAAATATAAATACATTTTTGGGGACTCCCCTTCTTTCTTTCTTTTGGGATTGTCGGGTGATATGACCATCTGTGATAATGGGATAAAAGTGCCCTAGTTGTTATAAAATGACCTAGTTACCCTCTTTATTTATTTATTTTACCTTACTACCGTTTTCATCATACAAAAGTAAGAACACCATCCACATTTGAATAGGTCGAAAATATAATCCTACCAGATTAGAATTAGAGTTCATGTGCCAAATTTTAACTAACAAATAGGTTAGGTTCAAAATTTTAACCCAACCAGTTATCTTTCCGTGTCTCAGAAGCATGAAAATTGGCTAGGACGGGATCCTAGAAGATTATTAATGGATTTTTTTTCACCAAACTTTAACTTACAAATCCGGCAAGGTGTTCTTCACTTCCCTATCGATGTAGGTTGAATTATTCAATTTTCCCCAAAATCGACTAGTTGTTCTTCAATTTTTCAGCCGATTATGTGGAATCGACTGAGATATTTGCTCGACCTAGCCGATTTGGGGCAATAAAAATTTATTCAAATATATGATTTTACTATATTTTCACGATTTTCAAGCAACAAAACGACATTCGATTTTCGAGCTCATTTTTGAAGTATACACAACATTAGATTTTTTAAATGCCTCAATTGATTATTTATTTTCCTCATAAGAATCTTAATTATTATTTTGGGTAAAAAAAATACATAATCTAAAAATTCACCATCATTACAATGTATAAAAACATCCACAATCATGGAGTTAATATAGTAAATATATCATAATGTGGCTGCAGTGGATAGGGTATAAAGTTATTTATACCCTATAGTGTATATACCATTCAATTTTAGCTTTTCTCAAATTTGACAGACGCAGTTTTAAACGTAAGGGTGTTTAATTTTGTAACAAAAGTTGTATATACCATTCAATTTTAGTTTTTCTCAAATTTGACAGATGCAGTTTTAAACATAAGTGATGTTTAATTATGTACCAAAAGTTGGACGATGTTTAAAACACCGAACGTTGTTTAAAACATCTCATAAGTTTTAGAAATATTTTGAAATCATGATCAATTTAAAACTGGGCATAATATCTAGGCGCAGTTTTATACTGATTCTGATTATTAGGCTCGATTTTAAATTATGCTTCATATTAGGCGTAGTTCTAAACACCGTCAGGTGAAAATTTGAAATTAATGGGTGTTTAAGCATTGTGAGAGTAGGGGATCGTTTCAAACACCACATATAAAGATAACAATATTTAAACATCGTCGCAGTTTTAAAACCACGTTTAGTTACAAGCTCTGCTTAAAACACCGCGCAAGTATAACTTAAACTTTGGATAAAACCCAAAAATGTGTTTTTAAAGAAGAACGATTTTTCGGGGACCAACCCATTTTTGAGGGGACCCTTATCTACTTAGGCCATATGTCCTATAAAGCTAAGGGGTGTCCTAATATAATGAAATGACTAAGTTACCCTTTATTAAACTAATATTAATCTAACCTAAACCCTAACCCTAATAATATATAAACCTAAATCAAAATCCAAACTAATTTTATTACCAAAATAAGAATTTTTCATCTTTTTTTCCCCTATTTTTCCCATTTTTAACCTAATTTAGTAATCAGACTAAAAACTTGTTCCAATGGCTAAACCGAACCCTGGTATTGCCAAGATTGCTAAAGAACTGATTGATAAAGTGTTCAAGAACTTGTACCACAAAATGAAGAAAAACCGGTTTTTGAAGGTAGAGGCAAAATCGAGACCCAAAAGAAAGAATCAAAGGCTAAATCTTCCAGTTTTAATGTTAGAAGGTAATACCCGACAAACCATTTCATTTCTATGCGTTTTTTTAGTGTTATTTCAAATTGAAATCATGAAAATTAGTGTTTAATATGTAGTGTCATAGAAAAGTTCAGTTAGGATTACCAAACAAACTTTCTGGTAGGAAGAAAACAAGAACATTCCGGTTGAGAATTATATTTATAGGATAACCGAACTTTTGTTTTGACTTTGACTTTTCAATCGAACTCAGTAGTTCGGTTAGATCGATAATATATTTTACTAACCGAACTTTTTTGTCCCAAATTGGGATCAAAATGTTCGGTCAGAGATATGTTTGTCCATTTGCGGAACATTACTCTGTTGTTGGTAACCATAGTGTCAATATTAGCTGAACTTTCTTATTCTTGACCGAACTTTTTTTTTGGTTAATTCGATATATACCATTCATAGATGAACATTTACATTGGTTTATCCATATTAGGCTCTGAAAGAAGGTAAATGCAATGGAAAAGAAAAAGGAAAAAACTGCGATGGATGAAATGGATGTAGTTTTTTCTCCGACTCGAAAGGCTGAAATTCTTTCCCTTCCTCTTTCAATTTACCAAAAGAAGTTTCTGATGTACAAATATATCAAATGATGTTGGATGATCCAGATTTTTCACAAATGATGAACGATCCTGATTCTTAGTGGAACAACACTGACAATCCCCTCAACTACGTTGAAGGTCCATCTTCGGATGAAGGATCCAAGGAAGAAATGATTCGGATGATGGAGGCTGATCCGAATTTTGATCTGAGACTATTTTTTAGGGAAAATGACTTCTCCTTCAACCGATACTACAACGAGCTGGTGAGTACATTGGTCCATTTGAGGAAGATGAAGTTGTTGATGAGCCTAAGGAGAATGAGGAGAAGAAGAAGAATCGAGTAAAAGTTGCTGAGACTAGGACCAAGTATAGAGTAACAAGGAGTGGAAGAATTTCACGATATCAATGAGATTGATCATTCTGCATATCTATGTTGTGTTTTCTTTCTTTTTTCTCAAATGTTTTAAGTTATTTTGAACACGTTTTATGCACAGTATGTAGTAAGTGATGAACATGGTACGTTATTATGTTGTTGGGTTATTTTATTTTATGTTCAAACAGTATAGTTTTAAGTGAATATTTGGTTAACAAGGTTTAAATTTTTGTGAAGCTAGATGTTTGATAGACACATTTTTGTGTCTAATTTGTCCGCAATTATCTATTTTGTTAGTGCGCGATTTTATACTTATTGTGTGATTTATGTGTTTGTAGATATTTTTGGGAAATAAACATTTGTGGAAAAATTGGCTTAAAAAGTGATAAAAACACCCAAGCAAAATTACTAAAGGAACCCAAAAAATTAATAAATGCACCTGTGTTTTGGATAGGGGCACCCCCTTCTTTGGTTCAAACCGAAAATGGCGGGAAACTATTTATTTGCGGAAGAGTGTTTCTGATTCAGTGACTTCCTATTTTTAAGGGATTAAAACAAGTAATCAATATCCCAGTATGACGCAACAATCGAACTTGAGTAAAACACGTCAAAGAGGAGTGATTCTCGCAGTAAAAATGGTGGAAAAACTCGGTACTTCCGGTGAAACTTTTTCACCCTGATTTTGGATAATCACGAGTTACAATAGGATTTGGATAGAAGTGAGAGTCCTGATTAATTGAGGGAGTTTATTTATGTTTTCTGAGACCTATAAAAGCAAAAGGGATGAAGAAAATCTGGGGGAGCTTGAATAGAAGAGTTTTGGCCGGAAAGTGAAGGAAGGAATTCTCTTGGAGATTCCTTGTTCCTGTGGGGTATAAAAGGTTGTATCAAGTCACAAAAGAGGTTAGGAAGGTTGGGTCAAGCTCAAGAAGCTAAACAAATCAATTAAGGAAAATTTTATGTTGTTGCTGCTGAAGAAGACGGGAAGAACAAAGAAAAGGCAATGGTTCCTTCAACCCATCAACAACGTTTATCTTCAGGTTTGCAACGTTCATCTTCAGCTACAACGGTTTCTTCAACCCATCAGTAACGTTTATCTTCAGCTTCATTGCAACAGTTCATCTGTAACGCCCAGAAAATATTGCAGATTTCTTGTTTTATAGCTTTTTTTCTTCTTCTCAAGCACTTTTGAGCCATGCACCAATCTTTTGAGAGGGTGTTTGACATGAGGAGCTAGACCCCAATGTTGGGGCGACAGAGGAAGCCATTTTCCCAATAATAAAGTGGTAATTCTTATTTGATTAATTTTTGCAATCCTTTTATAATTATTTGCTTTGAATTAAATTTGAAAAAAAAATGATTTTTATCAATTAATTGTGTTTTATTTTGATGGGTCATGCTGAGTTTATAGATTTTGATGTCTCATACTTTTGATTTACAACTATTATTTTGGAAATCTAACTTTGGCAATATTTTGAATAAATTGAATATATGAATTGCAGGATAATTATTAATGCTAAATCATTTGAAAAATTGGCTAATGGTGGAATCCTTAGTCTCACTTGTTTTCGTAATTTGAAATCAATTTTACTTTAATCTTCTTTATTTTTAGTCTTAAAAGTTAGGTTTAAAAATCAAATCTTTACAAGTCTGAGTATCGAATCTTTTACCACTATTTCTAAACAACATCAATTTTTGGCGCCGCTGCCGGGGAGCGGTTGTGAATTATTGTAAGGGTTAATTAGACTTTGGTACCTATGTTTTGAAAATATTTAGTGTTTTTACTAACATTTTTCCAACATTAGTGTTTGGTACCTGGACTGACGCTGACGATAGTTGACCACGTGAACTGATGATGTGTCCTTTTTTCCCGTCAATTAAATTTGAATTAATAAAAAAATAAAATTTGCTAACAATGACAAACCAAGTCCCTAACAGATTAGATGTACGGTTTATATTAGATCTTGTTCCATCTCAAAGATGAACGGTTAAGATCGACCTAACTATTATAACCTAACTGTTAAGATCGACCAAAACGATTCCATACCCTATCTTGTTCCATCTTGTTCGAAGTTGCAGATGAAAATAAATTCAAGGGAATGAAATTGGCTTCTGTTATGGGTTGTGATTGAAAACGGAAGATAGAATCCATCACTGTGTATCTACTTCAAACCCCATGTCCTAACACTTCTCTCAATTCACGAAAGTAAGGTCTTCTCCTCTATTCATTTCCTAATCTCAGAAACCCTTTAAAAGCCGGTGAGAAAAATTGGAGAAGCTTAATCTGATTTAGAGGAGAAGAAAACACAAACGTCGATGTTCCCAAAGTGGTTGCTGAACCAGAACCACCACCACCAAATGGAGCTACTACTGAAGAAAAATCTGATCCAGCACCAAAACCAAAAGCATCAAAAGCTAAGAAACCTTCTGCTCCAAGAACTATTTAAGATATCCATCGAAGAAATGATGAACTATATTAAAGATACCCATTTCAATTTTAGATCGGTCTTCCAAAATTTTCGTTTCAATTTTATTTTGAATTTGTTAATTTCCGTTTCAAGTTGGTTTCGTTTTGTTTTAGGGTATGTTAGTTGCTGAGAAAACAAAAGAGAAGAATAATGTCTCTGCCATTGGCAGTGGGGAGGTGAATGGTGAAGATTAAGGACTGACTAGAGTTCGTGCAGGTTTAGAAGAGATGGGTTGATCTCATATTCAAATATGCAGACAAGAACTAGATCCCAAGGCTCGAAATACACGGAGAGAAGAAATGGCAATTCTTGTCCTATGATATATGGATGAATGGATGGGATTTGAGGTGTTTTCAATGATAAATTGAGATGGGTTTGTCTTGAATTTGTGAATCCAAATTTACAGGGAAGATGATAGGCGGCTAGAAACACCACTAAATACTCATGTCCTACACTATCAAAGAATGCACACCATATGTTTGTTTAAAGGTCTGAACGACCAGTGTATCCACTGAAGTTCTATCGCGACTACTCATCATGGTTCATATGGTTTACAAGGGTTTTGATAGGACTTTGAATTGAAACAAGAAATAAAATGAACTATTATGGTTTCTGTTGGTGAGTGAAGTTCTTAAACCAGGTTTCAATTGATGTCCACAAAGCTAAGAAACTGTAATTCAAAAGGGGGAGGAGGAGGAGGATATCATGTGATTCTCTTTGATCTACTTTTTCTACTTTTATTCTGACACTGTAAGAGTTTACTTTATGCAGGGGACTAAAAGAATACAAGTTTCTTCTTCTAATCCAGGTTAGTATTCTTTCTTTCTTCGACAGATATAAACTCCAGGATATGGGATGCCTGGTATCTACACCTCAAGATACTGGTGCTGGTGGTAACAGAAAAAGGCAAGGAAATGTTGGGGAATTGGCTGTTTTTGTACCTGGATATAGGATTCCAAAGCCTGTAGTCTCTCAGCCACTTGGTGATAGTTTGCCCAAGAGTTTAGTGGAACGCCTATCTGCTCTTATAAATCGTGTAGTTGTTATGGCTGCACAAGAAACACCCACAACATCAAAATCAAGAAAAATAACAACTACTCAATATGGTTTGTTGTGTATTTGAAACATACCATTTTTATGTTATACTTCGGTTGTTCGGTTTAACTTCATGTGAAATTCAATCAGAAACTAAATCTCTTTATGCACAGGAGGTTCAACGGTGTCTGATCTGCAGCAGGCTCTTGAAGATTACTTACCAGTTTTGTTGGGATTACTTAAAGAAGGTAATGGAAACCTCCAATTCTTAAAAGACAGTTTGGCACTTGATGTTGTAGTTTCTTATTTGTTTAAATTGTGGTGGTTCCTTGATTTCAGGTAGCAATCTACAATATATGGTGCACTTTATATGGGTTAATCAGGAGGACGAAATAGAGGTGAGCATCAACATAGAGATGTTATATTGTATATATCTGAACTATGTGAGAACTGATCCATGTACTCACTGTAATGTCTGCAGGAATCAACCATACCAAATGTTTGATATGAGGTATTGTCAGTTTTACAGTTGATGACGATGCTATCCTTATCACAAGCAAATATGCTGCTTCTTCCTAAAACAATTACTGATGAGATTATGTGATAACCTGCTTACTTGTGTTGTACGAGCTTGGGATTTTAGCAATCCATTGTTTGTTGCACCTGCAATGAATACTTACATATGGAACAACCCGTTTACGCAACGATATCTTGATGCAATCAGTGAATTAGGTATATTTGTGGTCCATACCATCATGAAGAGATTGTCTTGTGGAGATCAAGGAAATGGTGCAATGGCAGAACCTTCTGTCATCTACTCTACGGTATCCTCACACTTGAAGCTTCCCTTGGCCAAGATGGGAGCGACGTTTGTACATAAGGCATGTGAGTTTTAGATTTTTAAAAATCTAAAAATCCGACCGTTGGATCTGAAGAATCATAGTCGTAGGATGTATAAGAAGGCATGTGAGTTTTAAAAAACTCACGTGTACCCGACGTTGTTAACGCTGTTAGTAAAAACACTAAATATGGTCAAAACATAGGTACCAAAGTCTAATTAACCCTTATTGTAATTAGTATTTTTGATAGCAATACGTGTGTGTTTTCCCTGTCTCCGTCGCCTAAGCAAGCGTGTAATACAGGATCCATGGGAACTATCATGTAATCTGCTAAAAAGGAGCATGCGCTTAGATTCAAAAGATCTAATCATGTACTCGCAAAAAAAAAGATAAGAGAAAAAGAAAAAATAATAATTACATTACGTATATAAATAATAATAATAAAAATAGGAGCATCCGAGCCATATTTTGTACTAATATTTTTGGAAACACCATTCACCTTAGTCAACATATGCACCATTCATCACTTCCATATCCATTTCCTAATCTATCCCTGTGTTTGAATTTGATTGATTTCGAGCAATGTGAATGTTGACAATTTTATCCAGTTTTGGATGTTCAATGATTATTTGAGTAGGGTTTTGCATTCTTATATGAATTTTAGTACGTTGAGTGAAAACTGGTGTACACAAATTGGATTCATACAGGGTAATAATTCATATAGCCGAAGAATTTAGTATGCCAACTAATAGCTTGTTTAGTGTCTATCCTCAATCGTTCACAGGTAGCTGAAATTTGGAGTAAAAGGTTTTGTGAGTATATCTCTTGTAAACCCTCATGAGACAAAACTCGTCCGCTAAGGCCACTTAGGAGTTTAAAGGCTTATTACATATGTTAAAATGTAGTCGCGATGCCTGCGAAAGTGAGTTAGGATTCTATTTTATTTTTATATTAGTTTTGCTCGAGGGCTAGCAAAATATAGGTTTGAGGGTATTTGATAGGCGCTTAATTTAGACATATTTACTGCTTAATTTATATTTGATATTACTTTATTTTGTACTAGTTCTGTTATTTTTATGCTTTAATAGGTAGTATGCGTAAAACCCGAACTATTGGTGAAAGATGGATAAAATATGCGGAAATGTTAATGGCAAAGTCTGGTGGCTGGAGATTGAACATGCAAAAGCTAAAAAGAGGGGAAGGGGGAGAAAACTTGATTGGACTTGGAATGAGAGGTGTACAACACGTGAAGTTAAAAGTGGAATAATGAGAAGTGGTTGGTGGTTTTTAGGTTTTTTGCACGGAGTGAAAGATGATTAGGTTCTCCTCCTTTATAAAACCAAACAGACTTTACAAGGTTAGGGGAGGTGAGACAGAGTCATAGAAGTCTATAGTGGCTAGGAAAAGATGGAGTTTTAGTTGGCGTGTGAAAGATAAAAAAGAAATGACGGAGATAACACGTGGGGTATGTTGGAGGTGTAACTAGGTATAAAAAAAAAGTAGAGAGGTAGAGTATAAAAAAGATAGATATAAAGGATCTGAAAAGGAGGGGGGTCGTTTCTAGAGACAGTTTCTGGTGGAGGCGGACAAGAGAGAGAAAGGGTTCTGATTGATTGAAAGGGAAGTGAAGAGAGAGGTGGCGTCTGTCATAGGTGGTCGGGCAGAGAACGTGAAGAAAAGGTGGAGAGAGGAAAATGACGAATTGTGGGAGAGAGGTTGTTTCTGGTACAAAAAGAGAGGAAGGGATCCATTGCTAAAAAACATGAATTCTCTATATCTCACTCTTGATATTTATTTTTATGGGTTTTAATAAATCCATCTTCATGGTTTGTTAAATTGCTTGTTAGGGTTTAGATAAAACAAATTTAACTGTATAGACTCTACAATGATATTTCTAATGATGATTTGATTGATTAGTGATTTTACTTCATATAGCTTGGTATTTAATCGTTCATGTGATTTTCTTGATTATTTCTGTTTTTCAATTGATATTGCGTGCTTTGATTAAGTTCTTTGACATGATATGCTTAAGGATTGATATGTAACGCTTTATAATCACTACCTATGAAGCGAAAGAAATCACAACGGAGAAATAATATTTAAGAAATTAACATACCATCTTCCGAGACATGAGATTAATTTCGATATTTGTCTCGAGTAATACAAAGAATATATTTCAGATATTAGTAGATTTTATATGATTGAATTGGTGGAAATCGAAAACCCTAGTATCCCACTCCCCACTTTGTTTATTATTGGGATTAATTATAATTTTATTTTGTTCCAAATTTCTGAAAAATCCAAAAAATATTATTTCTGATCAGTTTAATTGAGATATTGATTGCAGTATTTGCCCGCTCCCTGTAGGTTCGACCTGTACTTGCTGATGTCTACTAGCTAGACGCCGTGCGATTGCGGTCTTTATATATAGGGTTTCCAAATCCTATCAATGTTAATTGAGTATTTGGTTAGCATGGTTTAAATTTTACAATTTACAAAAAAGAAATGTTAACCGAAATTTTATTTTTCATTTGAATTATAGAGTTCTGCTAGTGTTAGCAAATTTTGACCTAGTCGAACAATCAGTTCGGTTAAGAAACACTATGTTCAGTTGGCATGGTTTAAATTTTGGTAAAAACAGAGAAATGTTCGGTTCCTAAGGGGAATAGAATTGTCTTCCGAACTTCTAAAACAAAAAAAAACCGGGTGAAATCATAAATGTTCGGATAGTCATATCATTTTTCTATATTAATACGACTTTGTTATCGGTGACTTATAACTCCAGGAATATCATCACCTCGGAAGATTGACCTCACTTGTTGCAACGCCCAAGTGTAACTAGGCTCTTGCTCATCCTTCAAGAAACAAAAAGACATGCTAAATGGTGACTTTGTCGACGTGCGCCCAACAACATTCAACAATGGCATCTCATACTTATTAGTCTTATAAGTGCAATCCATTATAAGAACTTGGTAAAAGCATTGCGCCAACTGAACACATATCGGATGCGCAATAAGAGATGTGTTATTTTTCCATCCGGACCTACTTGCTTTTGAACGACGTAGTTTTTTAATTGTGTCATATAATTCAATTGTTGCATTACCTTCCTATCTCTCAATTCCTTCTTTTTCAACATCTCGTTTGTATTGTAAATGGTGGACAAGGAAGAGAGGTTATCCTTGTTATCTTGTTTAATGATGCGAAGCATAGTAATTCGTTGGAATACGCATTTTCCTCATCTTAGCTAGTTTCTCTACTTCAAAAGAGGAGAGCCTTGCTGCAACTAAATGTCCTTCAAGATGTTCAGGACGTTTGTGGTTATGTCTACCTTCAACAACTTTAAATAGAACCCATTTCCTAAATTCTTTGTTGAAATTAAACACAAGCTTGAACAGGCAATTGGTTTTCTTTGAGATAGTTACATTCTTCCTCCCGGTATTTCCGATATACACATAATCCTTCTTCTTGTGGATTTCGGGCTTACGACTTCTCTCAAAAACCATTTCAAAACGGGTTTGCTAGATTTTCCATAAAAACCAATACACACATATCCCATTTTGCACGTTCTCTAGCTCAACTTTTTGCTTCATCGGGATTATCCCATATCTACATTAAGCAAAACACAAAGTTAAAAAACTTGACAATTTTCATTGAAACATTTAAGTACACATAAATTGGTAACCTACCAAGTCATTCGCATAATGATGCGATGTATCGTCGTACATAATATCAACAAGAGTAGGTTGATCATCCATAGGTATATGCTCCAATTGGACCTACAAAATATTTGACAATATTAGTTACAACAAATAAATACTACAAAGTTCGGCTACGCATATATATGCATATCTAACCGAACACATAAGTTCGGCAACATCGATAAATCATATATGAACCGAACACTTTTGTTCGGCTAAGCCCTTTACTACCATATACTGTCGAACTATTTACTTAAAAGTTCCGGCTACTTTTGTAACTAAAAGTTTGGCTAAGACAATGTTGGACTCGAATTAGCCGAACATAACTCTGTTTCAGCTCGAACTAGCCGAACATTAGATGTTCTTCAATTAAGTAGCCGAAATTAGTCCAAGCCTCCATTAACAAAGTGTTCGGTTATCTGTGTTCTTCAATATTCTAACCGAACTTATATCGAGCTAGACGAATCTTAACTATAAAATTTGTTTTTTTTATCAAATTCAAGCCAACCCAAGCAACAAAAACACATTAATAAGTATACCTGAGCATTAAAAGCATTATAATCCTCATATTCTTTGTTGTGATCCTTGTTTATCTCGTAAAAACCCTCATTTTGAGATTGAGATTGAGTTTGGATAATAAAACATTCACCATTTAACAAATCATCCATCTCGGATAGTTGTGAAGATTAACGAATAGTTTGTTTACTCTACGATTTGAAGGTTCCAATTCCTCTGAGCTTGCACTAGAATCACTCATTTTGAATTTAAGAATCACAAAATCTAGGTTTCAATTTTTTTTTTCCAAAACTTTTCTTCTCCTTATACTTCTCTCTCTCAATAATTCTAATTCTCTAACACAAATATTTTATCTCATTTAATACTAACAATTAACTAATTTAACTAACACTAATTATTAACTCAAATTAACTAAAAGTATTTTGGTCATATCTAAAATTATATGGATGAAGGGCAACAAATACTTCCTGATGATCTTTGTAAAATTAGGAGATGGTCCCCTCAAATTCCGAGGGTCCCAAAAAATCGTTCTTAAAGAACTAGGCAATATGGATAACTCATGGGTTGGGCCAGCATAATTTTTCCTTCAAAAGTATAACTCGACCCGGATCCCATAAATAAGAGCGGGAAATTTGGCGCCAAATTTCCCCCAAGTTTCGGACATTTTATATTCTCTGTGAAATCAAAATTGGTCTTAATCTTCATTGTTTCCTCCGATTCTAAACCTTATAAAGAGAGAGATATTTAGCGAGAATGGAAATCCTAAGATCTCAAAAGAAAATCTCTGCACCAGCTGCTATCCCAACGCTTCCGGTGTACCGATCTGCACCTTCACTTGAAGTAAGAGTAGAAGATTTTGAGTTATTCGCTATTGCTCGTTTACGAGGTATACAACTAATTTTTTTCTCATTCCATGATGATTTCAAATTTTGCTTTCATTTCATTTTAAAAACAACAATAACTAGGGTTTTACAGTGGCAATTTCGTAAATAAAAAAATGATTGGTTCTATTTTCAGTTCTTACTGGGATTTCTAATGGATTATCCCGTGGAAAGAAACCTGACGAAATGGAGAAATTGGTAATCTGTCTCTCGCTCTCTCTTCCCCTCATTCTTTTGGCATTGATGAATTAGTATAAAAATGCCCCAATATGTTAGTTTTTCGGTTAAGTTGCGACAGAAATGCCCCAATCTGTTAGCAAAAATAAGCAAAAATGCTCCAAAAATATGCAAAAAAAACTTCAACTTAACCGAAAAACTAACATAATGGGGCATTTTTGTTTATTTTTTTTCCGTCCTGGCAGAAATGAGACTTGACCCCCCAAATTGGGGCATTCCAGTCATTATTCCTATCTGAATTTGTTGTTTGTTGTTATAATAAGGCGAATGATTTATGGAAAGCGAATATGAGTGTGCTATGTACAATCCATTACTTTTGATTTGTGTTATTTCCCTTATTGGTCATGGATTGATTATCTGACTACTTTTTGGGATATATTCAGTGAGGAATTGAGAAAATGGTTTCTTACTCATGAGACAAAGCTTTTTGAATACCGGTTTTGTGTTGAAAGTGTCGAATCTCAGGTAATTATCTGGTATGTTTTATTAGGTTAATGGTTTGCTTTTATTTTATTTTGTGAGTTTTCTATAAATTTAAATTGTCTTTATTTTGTATGTATGTGCAGAAGGCTTTAATGGTTGAAATTGGCTTCCCATACAAAGCAGTCGGCATGGGAGAATTAGAGGTAAACTACACATTTGATCATCAGGCTTTATCTCTTATAAGCAATGAAAGGAGACCCAAGTTTGTCTGTTCCACTCTGGACTCTGGGTGCATGTTTCCACTAGTCGTTTAGGTACTTTAACATTTAAATGTTAATTCTTATTTATTTCTTTTATGCAAACAGGATATGAGAGAAATTTGAATCAAGTTGCACGTTCAATTGGTCGACCTATGCTTACTTGTAAGAATGGATAACAAGCTTAATTTCTTGGATATCTTTCTGATTATTGCATCATTGTTGAAGTCTAATAAGCTGCTTTTGTGTTTCAGTCGACGCATTGTTTTTCAAGGTTCGGTGTTCCTTTTCAGGAAGAGACCGCCTCTACGTCATGCATTGTTTTTAAAGGTACCTCGTTCCTGGTAATTTGTTATTGATCTATGACAATGCTTTGGATGAAGGTACCATTTGAAGAAGTACCAGAACTTATAGGTGGACGTAAAGTATATATTCATAAAGTTTTTGCATATGTTGCAATGAACCAGGTAAATGTTTCTCTGTTAGCATCTTACCCTTCAAACCTCTGACCTACGAAAGGAATTGCATCTTGCTTCTGAGTCACTATTTGGTAATATGTGTGTGTTTTATTTGTTTAGGCAGTTAATGTTGTCACCAGTATGTTTCGCAGCAATTTATCGAAGGCTCTTGTGCTGACAAATAGGTAACTCCTAGAGCACAATATCATCCTCTATTTTAACTTGCACAGTTTGATGGAAGTGCAGCATGGCTAAACATTTTAGTTTTTGTTAAAGTGTTTGTTTCACCTGATACTGATGTAGTTTTTAACTTTAAAATCTGCATATTAGCCTGGAAATTCTTTATTGGTATTATTTAAGCTGTGATCTTAGTGGACCATTGTCAATATTAATAACGTCATAAGAGGCATTACTTATATCTACTAAACCAAGTTTGAGGAGCTGTTTTGTAACTGCAGTTAGAACATATAGTTTAGGCTTCATTCCTGTCATTAGATTAACACTATGAAGCCATGTGTTGTATTGTTCTTTTCAAAGTGTACCTATTCATATAGACTACAAACATCTCTTGCAATGTGAAGTTATTCCTCACAGAGGTGGCAATCTAATTTTTAAGCATGCTCTATTATAAGATGGTTGCAGAATTTACAACATCCTACTTTTGCTTGCAGAAAATGGACAACAACCTTAAAGGAGCAAGAAAAGATCGTCTAACTCCTGTGAGTGAAATCTATATAATATTCTTATAGACCTTCAAAGTAGCAAAATAGTTTATGCTGTCCATTATTTTAATTGATAACATTATCTCTTTCAGATTGTTGAGGCACTGAGCACAAGCTATTTAGGTCCTGACTATTCGCAGGTCCTCATTTCTCTATTCAGTTCAATTGGTTTTTCAATTTTACTCTGCTGCAATAAGATGTTGAAAACTTTCTCGTATATGCCTTTCGCAGCCGAAGGAATATGCAGAGATGTCAATTAAGGACATTGATAAAGTGGCCAGTAGTTCTTTCCCACTTTGTATGCGCCACTTGTTTGAAAAGGTAATGTTGGTTTTTAGGAATTTTGTTTCATTATCTTTCTTCAGTTAATCATCATATTACTTGTTCTAGGCCTCTCTTTTCTTTTTTCTCACTCTGCATTTTCCGGATTGTATCTTACTGCACTCTTTTTCTATGCAGCTGAGAGAGGATCATCATTTAAAAAATGGAGGAAGAATGCAACTGGGTCTTTTCCTGAAGGCAAGTTTCACTGACACATACATGCATACAAGTCATACAATGCGCATGAAACATACTTGATTCATGCTGCGGACATGAGTTTCTCTTGATACTATATAGACTTATGTCTAGTTATTATCAGAATAAACCTTTATGTTTAAGTTTATCAATAAGAAGTTCGCCGTGTCAAAACTGAATTAATGCGTATTATCTGATTCTCGAAGATAGTTTAATCTAAGTATACTTGACAGAGGTATAATAAGAAAATAAATATCTACACGGACAAAATATGTATATCATCTCAGAACATTTCTTTTCAATTTATTTTTTAGTAACTTTTAGTTTTTAATTATACAGGGGGTTGGCTTGAACTTGGACGATGCTCTTGCATTTTGGAAAGCAGAGTTCTCTCAAAAGGTTCGAATGCTCTACATACACAGATACTAGTCTCCATTTTGTTTTAGTTAACTTTGGATCATAAATTTGTTTTGCCATATTCTTATTGTATAGTCAAAGCTATCAAGATCACTTTTAGAATTTCAGCTATAATTAACCAAATGCAATATCCCATTTTCAACTTTGTTTTCTCTTTAGTTTGTCAACCTCCCTTAGTATGCCTCTTGGGGCATTATTCCATATTACCTCACCATCTAAGTATTTGGCTCGGATGATTTGAGTAACTAGGGCGTGCTTGTATAATGTGATATATATCTTAGTTTTTCAAATCCATCGTGTAATGTTTGAATTATTTACCCCTCTGGTGTAGGTTGGACCTGAGAGATTTGACAAGGAGTATGCATACAGTATACGACACAATTACGGAAAAGAGGGAAAGAGAATCGTAAGTCATCTTCCACAGAAATTAGTTGAGCTCTCAAATGATGCATTTGTAAGATTTTTTTCCTGGCTGCTGCAGGACTACACACCCTATTCTTGTCAAAAGATCATTTCATCAACTCCTGGTGCAGGAGATCAGCATGGTTGCCCCTATCGAAATTTCAGGTACTCTCTAATATCATTACGTCTTTGCGTAAAATATCAAAAAGCTTAGATTTCGAACATGTTTTCTATTCATAAGGAAAGCATTCTTGGAATTTCATCTTATCTTTTTTCTTCCGATATGGATTCCTAATTTGTGTTCCCCTACTGACTCCATCTAACCACAGTTTAAACCCTAAGACTTGTTAGCTAATGAGAGTCAGAATCATTGTGCATTTTTGAACATGAAACAAACTAAGTGTTTCTGGTACAACTTCAGTATATGCTGCGATGTTTTGATAATCACAAGTTTATCACGCTCTGCACACATATAGATTAAATAAACTTACATGGCCTTCTGTTTGTCGTTAATAGCAAGGAGAATTTGGAAGCTGCCCTGAGTAAAATGGGAGTAAGTAGTCGTTTGATGGGGGATGTGATGGACAAAGTAAAAAATTGGCATTATCAGGTATACCAAACAAGATCTTAGTTTTGATTTTATTAGCATTTATGCTTATGTATTAACCAAATTAGAATCATTTGCAGTTGGCATGCACCTTGACTTTTGAAGCTGTACATGCTTCATCTTGTGACGCTGGGATCAACCATCCAAATCAGTATTTCACTGACAGCCAAAAGATACTGCAGGCAAAGGTAGAGAGGCACCTTAATCTACAACTCATTCTTCATCAAACCTTTTTATTTATCTTTCCTGAATGGATTTTGTGCACCCGTTTTTATATGAACCCATGGTACAGTTTTCATGAGGTACTACTAAACGAGTCAGTGCCCTGCATGTTGCCCACCTTGTGAGGTTTGAAAGATATCATGGAGTGCCTATAAAAACTATATTCAAGATGTTCCAATTGATTTATTAGTGTGTTTTGGTTTTGTCGATATGGGTGTCTTGAGACGTCAAATTCTCAAAGATCTTGTGTCTTTTTTCCTTCGTTAATTTATTAATTTGTGTGTTGAGATTTTTATTCAAGTTCAGTATAGATCCTGACCTATTTTCTAACATATGCTAATAGTTCATACTGCAGCAAAATTATTTTTTCTCCAAACATCTTTGTCAAATTACTTTTGTCAGGCCTCTTTGTGGCTCTTACTTCTCCACCAAATAAATTTTGATGTACTACCGTTGCTGTTGGTAAAATTATGTCATTTGCCAATTCAGTTGTAATTATCCCAAGTGAATTGTTTGCATCCCTATAAATGATTAACAGTTGTTTTGGTGTCTTCTAGTGAATGGTAGTGATAAGTTCAACCTCAGTAGTCATATTTTGCATCAGACTAGGGATTTTGTTGTTGGTCTGTCATATCAATTGGTAGATATTAGGCTTTATATTTCTTGGAAAATTATGTGGTCTCTTAGATATTATGTTGTTAATTTCAGGTCATTAACAGCACTACAGAAGAATGAAACGACATGACATTATTTGGCATGGAGCAGCATTCAGATTTTTCCTGTATAAGCCCACACGAAAGCAAATACATTTGGGTATTTTCACATCAACAGCAGGTAAAGAGACGAAAGTCTGAGTAAGCACCACGTAGTGGCACTTGGACATTCCCCACCTATGTCTCCAATCAAAATGGTATGTTTTTTTTTTAATTTTCACATTTATATTATGCTCAAAAAGGGATGAATTTCTACACATATGCACCTTTTTTAGAGTATAGCCTTTAGAATAATTTGAAGTCTTGTTCTGACAAACAAAAACAAAAAGAACAGGGAAAAATATGGGAAAATAGCAGACGTTAACCATGAATTCTGTTTCTTAGGTCATCCTCGGTAAGAAAGTTTGTTAATGTATAGGAATATTAGGTGGTTTAATCAGGTCATATGTTTGAGCTGAAAGTATCTTTATATGTAAACTCATGTATTGCATCCCTTCTTTCTTGGGGTTTTGCCACTTCTATTATTTGACTTAAAACCAGGTCTATTTACTTCCCACTTTTTGGTTGTTCTGTTCATTAGTGCATTTTGGCCTTATTCCTTTGGATGCAATCAATATTATCTTTTGATTTTCACTTTTATCTATTTATTTATTTTTCTATGGTCTGTAAAACACAAAAGAGGGTTTGATCCACTTCACTTTTTACAGACATGATCACCGTAGATTTTCCTTTTGCATTTATGGAAAAAATGTAGTGGAGCTATGTAAGTGGTGGGTTTGGTCTATAGTCTAGGCCTCGCCATCCCCATAACCCTAGTTCTTTATTTCCTGCTCTTTTTCTAGGTAAATTCTAGTAGAAAAATCTGAAAAACTTAAGTGGGTAGGGTTTTTGATGGGGGTTGAGGAAACATGTGTTGTGGGGGTCTCTTCTCATAAACCCCCACCACCATCTTTAATTTACTGGCTGCTTCTTTGGTTGTTGGTTTCAGAGTTTTAAAGTTTATGGGTTGGAGATGTTGGGAGAGAACAACATTACAGGCTTTTTTCAATGCATTCACGTGGCTTTTCCTACCAATAGCTTTCACTTTATCATCACACATTATGCCTCTAATGAAGAAACTTAATGAACAAATGTCATTTTTAGTTTTCAATTAGTATCATTTTTTACCAGGCAAATCTTTGAGTTTTGTACTTTGGGATTTAGTTAGATCCCGTAACTAGGGTAAAGTATATACCTCAAGATTCTAATCTAGGGATTCTTACTGTTGAATGTTTGTACTTTTATCTGATGGTTCTTTCCTTTTTATTTCCCCCAATAAGTTGATGTGATCAATTGCAGTAAAAGATCAATGAGAATAAAGAAGACTATGAAAATCTTTCCAAGGATATCAAATATTCCAACACTTTCCACGAGAAAGATACAACAGATTTCCTCTGCAAAGTAAAGTTAAAAGATTCACAAATTATATCATTTCACATTTCATCATCCCTTGGAATTGTAGAAGTTTTTCCATTGGAAAACTGAATGTGATTTCCACTGTTGCATGATGGCATCCAAACCAGCTATGCATTCCATGTATTTAGATTTTATACGACGAGTCTTTGTTCTTATTTTTTTCTCAACAGTTACATAGGCAAGACAATTGCACTCTAGAAAAAAGGCACAAACTCTGCTTGTGAGTCAGTCATCTCCATTTCTTATACTTCAAAAGAAAACCATCACATGCAGTGTTTTGTTGACTCATCTGGCCATGTTACTTGATAGTGACTTCCATTTGTAATACCTGAAAGATTAGCAATACCACTTTGATGAAATAGCGTTAGTTCAACAAGCTAAACTCTAAACTTGCTCTAAATTAAACTCTGAATCTCCTCTACACCTAAGTATAATCTATTAGCGAAGTTGTCCGTCTTTCTCTGAGAGAGTAGTAAAATCGTTGAAATTCACGACAGTAAGTCAGAACCCAGTACACTACTACTAGGCCGGTTTCCCTATTGTCGATATACTGATATCGGACATAAAAAAGCTAAATGCCTAAGTTTTTTTCCCAAAGGAAAGCAGCTCATCTTGTTAGGAAACATCCAATACAAAGTGAAGAAGTATGGGCAAGCATGGATGCATGGCATATCAACTCAACTCAACTTTACTTTGAAAACTAAAAAGAGAAGAAGGCTCATCTCACCAGTCATATAATTCAAACTTGAAATAAAGGGAGAGTAATCAAATGGCAGGCCAACTTTGTAATTAAGGGTAACTATCAAAACTCAAAAGGGGGGGTTGGAGTGGGGATGAAGTAATTGACTCATATCTAAAATGACACAACAATACAAATTTTTGGATTTTTTTCAATAAAGATGGTGAAAGTTGAGTTTCTCCCAATTGAGTAATCTAAAATTTTAATATGGACATATGAGTGTGTTTCAATGTACCTATCTCTATCTTCACTCACATTGATAAAAAAGCACAGCTGCAAATTTTGATATTATTGATTTCATTTCATATGGTCTTGACTTGGCTTTTCTTTAGAGTTATATAGAGGAGGTCCCCTCCTCCATCTCTTTAGCTTCTTACCTCCCATTCCCTTGCACACTGGAAAACCCTATACTACCAGTAGTTTTAGTTTTAGTTTTTTGCTTTCACTTTGTCTGTGACCATTTGAGTTCAATTAGATCCTCCTCCTAGTCATGCATATATCATTGTTGTGTCTCTTTCACTTATCAATTATTTGCGCATTAAAGGGGGCACCGACATATGTCAACATGAGGTAAAAACTTCGCTTTTTGGTCAATAATTCTTACTGTTAAAAAGAGAAAAAGAGTGAAAACGATATCATCCCAAACCAGGGCGTCATGAGACAGGCAAAATGATAAAAGAATGGATAAGATCAAACACTAGTCTATAATTTTGGTATGCCATCTACATATTTAGAATCGCATCATTTATCTACAGATATTATGAGTCAAAGGAATCCGTATTAAAAAAATATTTTGATTAAAATACACATTGGTTGTCAACTGGTATAATCTGTTGGATAAGATGTAAAATACTTTGATTAAAATACACATTGGTTGTCAACTGGTATAATCTGCTAGATAAGATGTCTATTCTTTTCGTAGAACAATAAAATCTAGGAATATTAAAATTTACTGCTTGGATATAATATTTCTTTAAATCTTAATTTATAACAATTTTAAGATTAATTAAAACAAGAAAGAATCAAACTTTGCTCAATAATTCTTACTGTTAAAAAGAGTGAAAACGATATCATCCCAATCCAGGGCTTTATGAGGAGGTAAAATGGTAAAAGTGTTGCCCATCATTAACCTTCGCCGATTAAAAAATAGATAAAGATCAAACGTTAGTCTATAATTTTATATGTTATCTGCATATTTAAAATCACATCAATTATCTACAGATATTATAAGTCAAAGGAATCCGTATTAAGAAAAATATTTTGGTTAAAATGCATATTGGTTGTTTATCTGGATTAATTCTTTCTTGTTTTAATTAATTTTAAAATTGTTATAAATTAAGATGTAAAGAAATATTATATCCAAGCAGTAAATTTTGGTATTCATGGATTTTACTATTCTACGGAAAGAATAGGCACCTTATCCGGCAGATTATACCAGTAGACTCCTTTAACCAACAATCCAAAAAATGATTTGGAATAAGGGATGATTCTTTGTCTAAAGCATGTAATACGGTTTTGACTGAGGATCGATATAAGAACTGCAGTTTTTTTACTTTTTAGTTAGAAGTTCCAATGCCACATTAAAGAAACCAGTTAAAGTACCAGTAGGTAGAGCCTAGTTAGTTACTTAAAATCAATCTCATATTTTATGTTGTTGTGTGTAGCAAGTAGCAAATAGTAACTTTAAAGCCCAGTACTTTTATAATCTTGACTTAATTAGCATAATCTCATTAATGTTCTTTTTACTAAATTATTTGCTCAAGTACAAAATCTGAATTATATGTGTAATGTAGTGTTTATGGAAGACACTAACTCAATCATTGAAGGTGTTGTTTGTCTGTCCCGATTTGAGAGCAAGTTGTACGGTGGAATTTAAAATATTAAAACTTGAAAGAAGTATATTAAAAACGTAATGGATCATTTAATTCAAATTTTATAATTTAATTTCTCCACCATCAGATGTAAATGGATGGATGAATGGTTAATTAATCTTTTTTGATTTTAAGAATCTCATCTTAATCTTGACATCCATCCAGTTACATCTGATGATAGAGAAATTAAGTAAAAACTTAACTCATAAAAATTAAATCAAGGGATCTGCTCCCTTTGTTTTATTGTTTACGTTTTAATAGATTGAAGGGTAAATCAGACTTTCAATAGATTGAATGTAAACATTTGTTATTACAATATGATATCTCCTATTCTACTATTTAGTCACCTTGAAACCTTAAAAAACTCCTTTATTGAAACCATAATCCCCTATATAAAGGTTTAAAATTTACTTTAGAGAAATAACATCTAGCTTGGAGGTGCAATTAAACAGAAAAATAAAACTTAGACAATTTTTTTAAAAAATTAGGCTTTGCAGTAAGTTGGGCTGGATATACAACTGTATATCCATATTATACGCCGATTCCACCCCTGAATAAGATTAAGCAAATATCAAGCTAATGGAGTAGAAACAAGTTTTGCTAAGAATGGATTGAAAAAAAGTCAATTATAAATCAAATGGGAGAGACAAAAGCCATACGTCTCCTCGTGGGCATCATAATGCATGCATCACATTTTCCTTTCTCTTTTGACTGCTACAGTACTATGAATGTGCCTGGCTAATAGTACTGGTATGGATACAATCGTTTTGCACGACAATATCTGCTTAATTTGAGCTAACCTATACATAAGAAAAAGAAGAGGAAACATGACAAGAATGAAGGTTAGCATCCATCTGATTGTCTCTCTCTCAGTACCACATGATTCCCATGCTAAACTAACCTTATATTCTTGTTCATTTTCTTTTCTCTTTTGGCTCACAAATTCAACAAAATCGACTACTAGAACAAGCCGTAACACAATTGATTTGATTGTATCACATGTATTGCCACCATTTTAACGTGGCACCGAAAATATCGCAAACCGGTCAATTTAGTTACCCTATGTTATCTTACAAGATTCTCAGGCTATTAGACTAGACAACCATAGCAGAGCATCTCTAACAATACGTGGAAACAATTCTATATAAAAGTCTTATTTAAACTTTTGTTTTGAAGGATTAATACATATATTAAGTATATGATCCTATAACTAACAGATTATTTTCAATGTTATAACGATTTAACCTTTAGAATATCTTATATAATAAAATTCTTAATCGTTTAGTTTTACTTTAACTAATTATTAAAAAAATAATAACGAAGAAGTCAGGAATTCAATCCTCACCGTAAAGATTTGTATTATTATTTGTTGGAGAAAATGAACTTAACATGATTTATTGATCTTGGTAGGAATGGATCTTAGGACCAATGGGTCACTAAGGAACACTAACTCATTTTTACTTTTGTGAATGAACCTTTAGTCCCACATTGAAGAGACTAAAGATGAATCCTCTCTTTATTACTACAAAAATTGCATCTAAGGGAGGCCCGTAGGGTTTAGAAGCTTTTGTGGTTGGGGGAGGACTAAGACAATGGGCTAGTTAGAGCAAACATACTTTTCACACATGTGCGGAAGCACGCACGGTTGCGGCTTGCGTGCTTGCAAGCTTACGGACTTGCGGGTGCTGGCAGACCAAAACTTACCTTTTGAACAAAATATATTTCATTAAATTCTGTTTTAAATGTGGGGGCGTCTGACCCGACGAGTATAATAATGAAAAATAAATTTTGGCCGTTTTGTTACCGTTTCAAAATTAAATTTCGCACATATAAAATTTATTTTCATTTATTACTTCACTAATTTTTATTCCATCTTTACCTATAAAAGAAAACAGAATTCTTCATTTCAAAGTACTCCAGAGCAGGCTACTATCCCTAGCTTTTTTTCCCTCTTCTTGCTTTGTTTTGCGCACATTGCTTGTTTATTTCCCTTCCCTATCAATTGCTGTTGAGTTCGTTTGAGGGTGATTAGTATTGTGCTTATATTAGTCACAACGGGCAGTTCTATCATGGACACATCTCCTCTGTTGGTTGATCAATTCCTTGAACTTCAACGCATTATCAATGAAATTATTGTTGAAGGTATGGTGATAGATGAAACGTTTCAAGTATCTGCGGTGATTGAGAAATTACCTTCTTCTGGGTCTGAATACAAACGAAGATTGAGACATGAAACTGGTGAAGTCAGTATGGTTGAATTGGGTAAGAAGATACAAGTGGAAGAGTTGTTTGCTCCAAGGACAAGAATGTATCTTTCGCAAGGGACATGTTCAACAAGGCTCATATGATTGAACACAAGACTGAAAAGGGTGACCGCAGCAACCGCAAGCTTGGTCCGCACAAGAAAGGTACATTTCCGAAACCCAAATCTGGCATTGGTAAAATTAAAGGTGCATGTTATGTTTGCGGAATTCCTGGCCATATGGCAATGCATTGTAAAAAACGTAAGAACTTTAATAACAAGAAAAATAATGCTAATTTGGTTGAAAGCAACAAGAACGAGTTTTCTGGCACGGTGTCTGAAGTCAATTTGGTAACCAATGTGAGAGACTGGTGGGTAGACTCTAGTGCTACCAAACATGTCTGTGGAAACAGAGATATGTTCACCTCCTATCAGAAGGTAAGGAAAGGGGAGAAACTCTACATGGGTAACTCGTCCGCAGCACAGGTTGCGGAAAAAGGCAAAGTTGGGCTAAAGCTCACTTCTGGAAAAACTCTCACATTGAATGAAGTTCTTCATGTTCCGGACATCTACAAAAATCTTGTATCTTGTGGTGTTTTAGATGATAATGGTTTTAAACTTGTTTTTGAATCTGGGAGAGTTATTGTCACTAAGGGTAAGGAATATGTAGGAAAGGATTACAAGACTGAGGGTCTCTACAAACTAAATGTAACCTCTGTTGAAATGAATAAAATTGATTCTTCTTATGTTTGTGTGTCATTGAATGTTTGGCATGGTAGACTTGGTCATGCATACTATAAATCAATGAATAAACTAGCTAGCATAGGCTGCATACCCAAATTTAGTTTGGAAAATGAACATAAATGTGAAATATCCGTAGAATCAAAATATGCTAAAAAATCTTATAAGAAAAATATTCAGAGAAATTCTAAACCCTTAGAATTAATTCATTCACACCTAGTTGACATGAAATCAGTTCAAACTAGAGGTGGTAAAAAATGGTTTGTCACATTTATAGATGACTGTACGAGGTACTGTCGCATATATTTACTCAAAGGTAAGGATGATGCCTTAGAAGCCTTTAAGATATATAAACTAGAAGTTGAAAACCAAATGAGTGCTACCATCAAAATTGTTAGGTCTGACCGTGGTGGTGAGTATGTAATTCCTATAGGATATTTTTGCATAGAACACGATATTATACATGAAGTAACCCCTCCTTATTCAGCACAATCTAATGGTGTGGCTGAACGGAAAAACCGAACCCTTAAGGAGATGATGAATGCCATGTTAATTAGTTCAGGACTACCTGCAAACTTGTGGGGGAGGCCGTCCTCTCAGCTTGCTATGTCTTGAACAGAGTACCCTTTAAAGGATCAGACAAAACTCCATATGAGTTATGGAAAGGTAGACAACCTTCTTATGCATACTTTAAAGTCTGGGGATGTTTGACTAAGGTGTCCATTCCTCCACCTAAGAGAACCAAGATAGGACCCAAAACCGTTGACTGTGTCTTCATAGGGTATCCTGATCATACTACTGCATATAGATTTATGGTTGTGAGTTCCGAAATATCTGAAATTGGTATGAATACTATTATGGAATCTAAGGATGCTGTGTTCTTTGAACATGTTTTTCCTTTGAAATATGAACGTTGCATGATTTGTGTTGATCCCCTAGATGTCCCTTCTACTAGTCAGACACTACCTGTAGAGGAAGTTGAATTTGAGCCTAGAAGAGGTAAAAGACTTAGAACAGAAAAATCTTTTGGGCCAGACATCATGATGCCTAGCTGAGACTGATCCTCATACTTACAGAGAAGCCATGACTTCTTCTGAAGCTCCGTGGTGGAAATAATCTGCCATTAGTGGAATGGATTCCATTATATAGAATGATACTTGGGATATTATAGATTTACCTCTAGGGTGTAAACCCATAGGTTGTAAATGGATCTTCAAAAGGAAACGTAAGGTAGATGGAACTGTGGAAAAATACAAATCTAGATTAGTAGCTAAAGGCTATAAACATATAGAAGGTGTAGATTTCTTTGATAGTTATTCACCTGTTACGAGAATTACTTCCATTAGGATGTTAATAGCTATTGCTATCATTCATAGCTTAGAGGTACATCAAATGGATGTAAAAATAACTTTTCTAAATGGTGAATTAGATGAAGAAATTTATATGGACCAACCCGAGGGATTTGTAGTGAAAGGTTGTGAAAAAAAAGTTTGTAAACTGAAAAAATCTTTGTATGGTTTGAAACAAGCACCTAAACAATGTCATGCAAAATTTGATCATGTGATGATTTCTAGTGGTTTTAAAATAAATGAATTTGACAAGTGTGTTTATACTAAACTTGTGAATGATGCCTGTGTGATTGTATGCTTGTATGCTTGTATGTTGATGATATGTTTATACTTGGTACAAACATGGATGTAATTAATTCCACAAAGAGCATGTTAAATGAGAACTTTGACATGAAAGACTTAGGCCCCGCTGATGTAATCTTAGGGATGAAGATTAGAAGAAATTCTAATGGATATAGTCTTAGTCAATCTCATTATGTTGAATCTGTACTTAGAAAATATAACCAGTTTGATTGTAAACCTGCTTGTACTCCTTATGATCCTTTTTGTAGACTCAAAAAGAATAAGGGTAATGGAGTTTCGCAACTTGAATATTCACGTGTTATAGGAATTCTGATGTATTTGATGAATTGTACGAGACCAGACGTTGCTTATGCTGTGAGTAGGTTGAGTAGGTATACATGTAATCCGAGACAGGAGCATTGGGATGCACTTATTAGAGTGTTAAGGTACTTAAGGTACACTTTAAACTTTTGTTTAAATTATGAGAGATACCCTGCGGTTCTTGAAGGATTTTGTGACGCAAACTGGATATCGGACTCAAAGGAGTCTAAGTCTACGAGTGGATATGTTTTCACCCTAGCATGCGGGTCTGAATCTTGAAAGAGTTCCAAACAGACATGTATAGCTCAATCCACTATGGAATCGTAGTTTATTGCGTTAAATAAAGCAGGAGAGGAAGCCGCTTGGCTAAGATGCTTTTTAGAAGACATTCCTCTCTGGCATAGGCCTGTGCCAGCTATATCTATACATTGTGATAGTCAAGCTGCAATAGCTAATGCTAAAAACAACAACTATAATGGGAAGTCTATACACATTGGTAGAAGACACAATTCCCTAAAACAACTAATCTCAACTGGCGTTATTTCTGTTGACTTTGTGAGGTCTAAAGAGAATATCACGGACCCTTTGACGAAAGGTTCGTCCAAGAAGATAGTTAGTAATGCATCGAGGGGGATGGGGCTTAAGCTCATCAATTATACTTTCCATGAAGGATACTCAACCTTGCTGATTGGAGATCCCAAGATCAAGGTTTCGAATGAGACAACTAATTTTTGGTGGGTTAAAGGAAACATTATCAGAGAATTTCATTCTCTGTCCCTTCCCTATGGTGTAGACGTGATAGTGTGACTGTATGTGAAGGATGACTTTTTATTAAGTCTTAATGAGTTTTATAGTTTTAATTTAAGATTAAAGTGGGGTGTAGCAGTAAACACTCTTGATGAAACTCACCTATGTGAATGAGGAAGTGGGCCGTTTTCTATGAGAATTGAGCTGATTCTCTAGAGCATTCTGAGAAACGGTATACGTCCAGGGCCAAAATGGACACAACGACACGAACTGAATAACACCTAGAGAGATATCACGCATGGAAGTTATTGATGAACTACACCAAACGATGGCATTTCAAGACATCGCGTTCACTGTCCATCAAGTAGTTCCGGTAATTTCTCACTGGGAAAAGGTTCAAGACCTTATGAACACCTATTGCCTAAGTGGTATTTCTCGCTTTCTGATTTTCATCGGGTTTTCATTCATGTGGGGGATTGTTGGAGAAAGTGAACTTAAAATGATTTATTGGTCTTGGTAGGAATGGATCTTAGGACCAATGGTCACTAAGGAACACTAGCTCATTTGCACTTTTGTGAATGAACATTTATTCCCACATTGGAGAGACTAAAGATGAATCATCTCTTTATTACCACAAAAATTGCATCTAACGGAGGGCCCTTAGGGTTTAGAAGCTTTTGTGGTTGGGGGTTGACTAAGGCAATGGGCTAGTTAGAGAAAACATACTTTTCACACATGTGCGGTGCTTCGCACCGAAGCACGCACGCCTGCGGTTGCGGCTTGCGATCTTGCGTGCTTGCGGCTGTGGCTGCAGGTGCGGGTACGTGTGTGACTGTTGCTACTGCTGCGGGAATGAGTATGCTTGCGGGTGGGGGCGTAGCTGAGGCTGCGGGCCAACCAAGACTTACCTTTTTTGAACAAAATATATTTCATTAAATTTTGCTTTAAACGTGGGGGCGTCTGATCTGGCGAGTATAAATCTTGTCATAATGAAAAATAATTTTTAACCGTTTTATTACCGTTTCAATATTAAATTTCGCACATAATTTTTTTATTAAATATAAAATTTATTTTCATTTATTACTTCACTAATTTTTACTCCATCTTTACCTATAAAAGAAAACAGAATTCTTCATTTCAAAGTACTCCAGAGCAGGTTACTATCCCTAGCTCTTTTCCCTCTTCTTGTTTTGTTTTGCGCACATTGCTTGTTTATTTCTCTTCCCTATCAATTGTTGTTGAGTTCGTTTGAGGGTGATTAGTATTGTGCTTATATTAGTCATAACGGGAAGTTCTATCCTGGACACATCTCCTCTGTTAGGGTATAGCATCTCTCATTCTTTAGGAGTACCCGAGGACTATTGTGTTAAGGACAATTTGCTGAGCAGGTGGCTCTGTCCTTGTGTGTGCATCAACTTCAGAGATTTATCTAACGTTTACAATTTTCTCATGTTTAGTGTTTTTCATTGTTGCAGATCCAACATTATTAATGTAGTTTATAGTTAGATTTGGCGGGGTGGGTCTGGCAGTGGGTCCAGTCTACCTGGCTGGGTTTGGGTAAGGGATTGGGGTCCAACTTTCGCGTATCAAAAGAAAAAATTGATATGGAGGTCATTTTGGAGGTCTATTTAAGACTTTCTTTAAAGCCTTTGTATTTAGTATGTCATCCTCCTACTTTATAAGATATACTATTTGAGATAAATTTATCTTACATTGGGATCTAATATCCCATGTGTCATAACAAAATAAAATTTACACCTTCTGTTGGAGATGCTTTTACTGGTTTTATTTGCACATAATAAGTTAAAATACGATGAATAAAATAATTTTTTAAGAGAAAAAAAAATCGTTTTTAATATTCAACCAACAAACACCTTTCCTTTAATCTGTCAATGGTTAATCGAATATCTGAAATCCAAACCGAATTTGTATCAAAAATTTGAGATATTATCAGAAATTATGGACATTAGGTGAAAATATTTTATCGGATATTTTTTCCTAACTGAAACGGATAAGGTAATACCAATATCAAATAGGATATTTATCCAATATCCAATAAAATAAATCTACACTTATATACAGTGGTGTTTGGTGTGTCACCAACGACTGAGATACATTCTCATTCTCTTAATAATGGCTGAGATCTTCTCTCCCTTTCAGAATCATCTAAGCCCATTTGTCCAACAATCCATCCTTTCTTTTTTAATAAATTCCTTATCATTAGAATAAATAAGTAAATTTTCTAATTAACACACTATTAATTGCCCTACACAGAGAAAAAAAATGCATCATTAAATTCTCATTTATCTCCTTCAAATGAGAGAATAAAAAACTGAATAAAGGAAAATAACTCAAAAATACTTTTCATTCTTAGTAGTAACGCATTCTAGGCTAGCCACGCTCCTACACAAAATGCTATAATTATTTTGCATCTGCGTGCATTGAATCCTATGGAATATCAATACATTAATTGGTAGTCAAAATTTTTTAGATGCTTCAGATAAGGACAATGCAAAGATAATTGATAGGTCCACGTGACTGCCGATAATTAACACGAACTGGGAGTTGTACGCTTCAAACATATTATTTCATCAACTCTTAAAATTAAAAAGTAAGCATCGAATTCTACGGAATATCCATATATTAAGTGGTGGTCAGAAAATGTTTGATGCCCCACGTTACGGTACATGTCATTCCCTAGTCTATGCGTACAAAACTTAGGCCTGAATATCCGATTATCCGACGTCCTTCCAAATTCATATCAAAACTTTAGGATATTAACCGAAGCTTTGGATAGATAACACAGGATTTTGATATTAACCGAATGTTTTTGTTGATTTTTGTTTTCACTTTTGACTCCTAAATTCAACAAGCTCAACTACAAGAACAAGCCGTAATATATTTGATTGTATCGCACATATCACAAAATTATCAAAAACCGCTCAATTTAAATGTCCCTATGTTATTTTCCGAAATCCATCGGCTAGTAGACTAGACAATTATATTAGTGGTTTCATCCGAACAAAACGAGTTAAAATACGTGGAATAAAATAACTTTTTAAATGACTCAGGAAACGAAATTTGGTGTTCAATATTCTTCCAGTAAGCACATATCCTTTAACATGTCAATAGCTAACTGAACACCCGACATCCAATACGAGTCTGTACCAAAAATTTGAGATATAATCATAAATTGTAAATACCATATGCAAATATCTTATCATATATTTTCTTGTCATCGAAATGGATAAGCTAATGCCAATATCCTGTAGGATATTTATCCAACATCCAATAAAAATATATATACGTCAATGTATAATCGATTATCCGACTTCCTTCCGAGTTTGTATAAAAATTTTAGGATATTAGCCGAATTTTTGGATAAATAATTCCGAATATGGATATCTTTTCCGATGTATTTTACTTTACCGAAATGGACATGGTAATGCTGATATCCTATAGTATTAGAGCGAATGCTCGGCTGAACCTACATACCTTGGAATGTCAAGTATGTCGTCATATTTTAGTTGCCAAAAATATTACTTGATTTAACCTACTAAAGTCAACTTCGGTTCGGAATAATTAGGTAGTAGAGTCTTAGGATTTTCCGAGTTACTCAAGAAAAACAAAGATTTGAAGATCACACAAAGACATCAATTTGAAGAACTTCATCGATGTAAGTAACGAAGGCTGGTCTTTCCTTTTGACATCGTTTCTATTTATCTAATGATTTTCAATCACTTGAGTTCACGAACCTAAGATTTGAGTTTTGGAAACCTTTTTTACTTTGAGTTCGAGAACCTATTACGATGAGTTCACGAACCTAATGAAGAATTTTTTTTTGATATTCAAATGTCATTCGAGTTCACGAACCTAATATGGTAAGTTCGCGAACCTAATATGGTGAGTTCACAAACCTAGTACAAGAAAGTTTCTCTAGTGAATTTTTGAGCATTTGAGTTTGCAAGCCTAATATGTTGAGTTCGCGAACCTAACAACTTAGAATGCTCCTGTAACTTTTTAAGCATTTGAGTTTGCGAACCTAACAAGTTTGAATGCTCCTATAACTTTATTTGTGTTTGAGTTCACAAACCTATTTGCTTGAGTTTGCGAACCTACAAAGCTTATGAGTTTTATTTTCTCTCTTATTGCTCCAGTAACTCATCCTTGAGTTCGTGGACCTATAAAGTTTAATGAACCAAGCCATAACTCTATTTTTTTGGGCTCTTCTTTGATTATTCAAGGCAAACTTTCCACACACTTATCAAGTGCTATTTCTTAGCTAATTCCTTTGATTGGAAATTCTAGTTTTTTTCTTGAAAGTTTGAAGTTATATTTGGTAGTAATTCTTTTCATATAATTCACTTAAGCTAAAAAATTGTCTACAACTTCAAACCATGGAAAGAACCTTATTGCAATTCAAGTTATTTCCAAAGAAACAATTTTATGTATCTTAGGAAACGACTTTGATTAGCAATTGAGAATTAACTTGAGATGCAAGAAATTCATTGTTTACATTCTAAGCAACCCATCCTTGATTGACTACTATAAATTGGAGAGAACAACAAACAAAACTAAATCTTTACATTCATATATATATTGTTGTAAAGTTTATCCTCTAAAGACCTATAGAGTTCGTGATCTAAGGTTCGACTTTGAAAGAATTCACTTGGGATTCGTGAAACACAGGTTCATATATCTTGAAGAAAGATAGTTTCGTATTTGTATTTGTGTTGCATATAATTTTTTTGTCTATTATAAGGTCATTCTCTTATGATATAAGGCCATTCAAGAATTGCAGATCAAATCTAGATTTGATAAAATTTCAATCACGATTTCTTAAATGCTTATCTTTAGAACTGTTGATTTGAATATATCACAAGAACTGATCTAAACCTGATGTTATATTGATTTCTTGTGAGATAGATTGATTACATATCTCTATAAGTATTGAAGAGAATAAACACTAACCTTGGATTTAGATTTGTCTAAATTCAGGGAATTGATTTCTACATCCTTGATCTGGATCGGAAATGAAATCACCAGGCGTCCTGTTGGAGACAGGGTAGCGCTAGTCTTCACGACGGACTGTGGAGCAACTCATATGACTGTAAAGGACATCAACTATGGGAATCAAGTGCGTATTTTCTTGCGAGAATCAAGAGACTTAGGGACACAACTACATCAGAGTAGCTCGAAGGTATTCGGTCTCAACTACATTCCATACCGAAGTACTATAGTAGGCTAGTGTTTTTAGCGTCTTAATACAATGTATGTTCAAACTGGATGAGGTCCCAGGTTTTTTCTGCTTCACAATTTTCCTCGTTAACAAAAATTTTGGTGTCTTGCTTTTCATTTAATTTCTGCATTGTATTGATTATATCATTATAATTAAAAGTATAAATAAGTTGTACGCTAATTAATCTTTGTGATTTAATAATCTCTAGTTGAGATTATCCAAGGGTATTTCTTGTCTGCTTTAATCCTTTAATTAAAGTTCACGCAAGGAATAAGTTTATAGGTTCCGTAACGAAAAACTTGGTGGTGTACTTGGCACCCTCCCCTTTTTATATATGAGCGTCAATCAATACTTTTTATATAAAGGAACATCCTTACTAGTGATGTGGTGGCACCCCAAAATCATTTTAATCTGTGATTATACTACATCATCACTCACTTACATGTCATTGACATGTCATCATACTCACATTGTAATTTACAACTCTTGAGTCATAACTCTTTTTTTCAGACACATTACTTAGTTTAAAGAGACAAAAATTTGTTTCAAACAAAATATGATTCTTCAAGAGTCACTTTAAAACCCTTATAGTTTTTCTTTTCCTTTTAGTGATGACAACACCAAATTCAACTACACGACATTAAAATTCTTAAGTTATTTGGTAGATATTTCTCGGAGTTGGAAGATAGATGAGGTATGGAAGAGGCGTGAATAAAAGAGTCATATTGTCAATAGACATATCCAATTGCTAAAAGATACCAATAAGGTCATACTGTTAAAAGACACATATATTTGTTCAAAGATACTAATGAGAAGAAACCCCACGTATGCACGGTTAAATAAGACTTGTTTTTTATCATACAATCAGATTAATATATTTATATAAAACTATTATTTTAAATTAAGAAATACTTAATTTTTGATTCATGTTGATGATTTTGATTGAAAATAAAAAAAAGGAATGACAAATTAGTTGCAATTATATGTTTACAAGAAGAAGCGATTAAACTCAAACAAGTAAATTAGGCGTTTATTATTTACTTTGGATGTAGTGTTTTCAGATAATTACCGGATATTACCCGATAAAACTTCCTACTAGATTTTTTTTCAGTTCTAACATTGGAAAAGCTCTAATGAATGATACTAGATAGGGTTGTACATGGTACGGTAAACCGTTAATATTAGCCACTGGCTTCTTTCATTTATATGACCATTAAAATGTAACCTAACCTAATTAATTCCACTCCATTCTTTTCACTCTTTATTTTAATCATTCCATTTTATTAGTTGTAATGTGCAATTCTATTCTTGAAAAAGATAATACTGAATTTAGTCAATTAAAATTAACTCCACACTATATAAATAAAAATGGTTTCATCATTCAATTGTTTGTTTACAAATGATAGCATCAATGGGATGCCATGTAGATACTCATTAAGAAGTGTACACAAAAATACTTTTTCTGACCGTGTACATAGCATAAATTATAGATAGTTATTGTAACTCATATGTACTAAATACTCATGGATTATAAGTAGAGCAATCATTTCTCCTCAAATTGTGGATTCTGCTTCCGAAGACCGGTCAACTAGTTTGCTTGGAAAACTAATCACATCTGAACCCATTGATTTTTCTGTTATCAAAGCTGAAGTTAACAACATGTGGAGAAGATTCAGACCAATCCAGATTAACACCATGGGTTTCAACTTGTTTTTCTTCAAATTAGAATCTGAAAGAGCGTGTGGAGAAATCATCAAGAAAGGTCCTTGGTCAGTTACTGGCTATATGTTAGTTGTCCAAAAATATAATAACAAAATCGAGCTTAATGACCATAAATTTATTTCTCAAGTATGATGTATTCGGCTGTGTAACTTACTTCTTGAGCATTTAACGTTCAGGTGGTGGATGACATTTGTAGAGATATTGGGAAAAAAATGGATTTTGCTCCAAAAAATTGTCACCATAGTGGTACCAAACTGATCAAAATTTAGGTTGAATTTGATCTAAAACAACCATTGAAACGAGGTGGCTGACTTAATATAACCAGATCTAATTAAATGCAATGTGCAAGATATCATTTCGAAAACAGCCCTATAACATATGCAAAAATTGCTTTGTGGTAGACCATGATGACTCGGTTTGTGCTTCAATAACTAAGGATCTTAAAGTGGTTGCATACAATCCAGAGGAGTTTTGGAATTGGTGTCAGAATGACCCAGAGGGGCAAGCACTTATGGCTCCCCTTAAAGAAGAGGATAAGCGCCTAAATAAAGAAAACCCTAACTTAATTGAGAACGGGTCTTCTATCGATACAGATGAGAATGGTGATAGAAAGAGAATGAGAGATGGTGAATACGACACTGCTGAATCTCATCATCATTCTATTTTCAACCATATGAACCTTCTTCTAATATGTCAAGTGAGATGAAACACACTGATCAGTCTAATTCTTCTGTAAATCGATTTGTCGAGGGTGATACTGATATGAGTGAAACAGCCATGGATACACATACGTATTATGTTTTACAACAGGAACAAATGGAAAAGCTTCAAACACGGTAACCCAAACCCTCTTTGATTAGTATTTTCTTATTAGAGTTATTTACAGGTGCTTAAATCCCCAAATTAAAATTAGGTTTTACAATTGTCTTAAGCAATCTGTTAGTCTTAATCATTGTTCTTCTCTGATCTATTATACTTGCATAATCTTATCTCACCTTCTTACTAATAATTATTACTTAGGTTACAATTTTTTGTTGGGTGGCTTGTTGTACTGTTGGTGAGTTCATTCTTGCTTCATTGATCTGATTTTGTTGTATAAAATCAATCTTATTGATTATTGTTGTTGTCTACATATGTTTCTTGGTTGTTATAAATTTGCTTGCTATTCCCGTTCATCTGATTTTGACAATTCCATTTGGGCTATCTTCTGTATAATCCAAGTTGTTATTTCTGCTTCTTAGCAGTTTAACATATTTGATGAGTGTTTTATTCTTTGGCTTCCTTTAAAATCTTGCATTTATTCACTGTTTTGGACACAAACCGGTTTTAGATTTAAAACATTTCTCATTCCAATGAGAATCTTGTCATGGAATTGTCAGGGCTTCGGCAACCCTGCAACTAGAACTGCTTTGTGCAATGTTATTAAAGGTCAAAATCCTGATATTGTCTTTCTTTTTGAAACCAAAAATGACTCCACAGAGATGTACCAATACTTGATAAGATTCCGATACCCTAACAGTTTGGTTTATCCTTCTGCTGGTCTTTCAGGTGGTATAACTCTTATGTGGAAGAGCGGTTTCCAATTTGATATTGTTTAAAATACTGATAAATTGATCGATGTCTTGGCTTCCTATGACCCTAGCAAGACTGAATTCCTTATTACTTTCTTGTATGGTTCTATATACCATGATAAGAAATTACAACAATGGAATTATATTCGTAATATTGGTGATAGAGCTAATCTTCCATGGGTTCTAATTGGGGATCTCAACATTACCATGGCTGCCCATGAAAGGTATACCTTTTCTACTCCAACTACTACTGATTATCCATCCATTAAAAATTCTATTGATGCCTATGACTTGGTGGATTAGGCTGTATAGGCCCCAAATTCACATGGTCTAACAGACAAGATGGCAATGACTTAATAAGAGCCAGGCTTGATAAGGCTCTAGCTAATGGTCTATGGCTGCAACATTATGGTAATTGTAAAGTTTTTCACATAAATACTGTTGGTTCATATCATTCTCCTATTATCTTGGTGACTAACACTCAATCTCACCAAGGTAAAAGACCTTACAGGTACTACAAGTGTTAGCTTAGTGATCCCACTTCTCATGAGGTTATTAGGAACGCATATTCCAATGATATTAGAGGATCTCCACCTTTCCAACTTGTAAATAGACTAAGATATGTTAAGCATGATAAAAAAAAATGGAATTTAAGTCATTTTGGTAACATTGATCATAGAGTCAAAAATTTAGAAGCTCAACTTCAGACTCTGAATAACAATTCTAATGCAATTCAGAATACTGAAACCATCAAACAAGTTGAGCAAGATCTTGAGCATTGGCAAAAAATCCAAGAGGATTTCTATGCTCAAAAATCCAGAGTTGATTTTATTGAGAGCTATGATAAAAATACTAACTTCTATCGCACTTCAACTAATAGAAGGAAACATTTTTATCATATTAGCTCTCTTAAACTCAATAACGGTAATTGGTCTAGTGACATGTCACAACTAGAGGACCTTCTTGTTTCTCACTTTAAAACCATTAATACCACTTCACATCCTTTTCGAATTATGGATTTCCTTAATTGCATAAACCCTTGTATCTCTAATATGGACAATGAAAAACTGTTGAGTCCCATTACTTTACTAGAAATTAGGAATACCATTAAGCAAATATGGAATGAAACCATTATTTTTGACCCATATCTTTATGCAATACTAATTATAAAATTATTTCAAAAATCTTAGTCAATAGAATGAAACCTCTGCTTAGCAAGATCATATCCCCTTACCAAGCAACTTATGTGCCAAATAGACACATTCATAACAATATGACTATTGCTCACAAACTGGTTCATTACATGAAAAAGAAAAAAAGACAAATGTGGTATTATGGGTTTAAAACTTGATATGTCCAAGGCCTTTGATAGAATCGAATGACCTTTTATCATGGATATTCTAAAGAGTTTTGGTTTCTCTAGCCATTGGTGTGACTTAATTTTGCAATGTTTTAGCACTACTAGTATCTCTATTCTTTTCAATGGGTCTCCTTGTCATTCTTTCAAACCCTCTAGGGGTCTTAGACAAGGAGATCCTCTGTCTCCTTACCTTTTTATTTTATGCATGAAGGCGTTCTCATGATACTTATTGTATGCTGAACAATCTCATCTTATACATGGTTTTAAAGTGTCACATGAAGCTCCTAGCATTTCTCTTTTGCTATTTGCTGATGATTGTCTCATCTTTACTAAAAAAAACTCATAATGAAGATGATAATCTAATGGCTCTCATTAAAGATTTCAGTTACATTTCTGGTCAATTTATAAACTTCCAAAAATATGGTTGCTTCTTTAGTAAAAATGTTCATACTGACCATTGTGTTTCACCCATTCGTCAACTAGGTGTAAAGAAAGTAAAGATGTCTAATAAATATCTTGGCATCCCCCTTTTCCTAAACCATCTATGAATGAGACTTTTGAACACCTAATCAATCATTTTGACAAAAGAGTGGCTAAGTGGAAAGGCAAACAACTTACACAAGATGGTAGATCTATTATGGTTAAGCATGTTCTTAATTCTTCCACCAACTGCGACATGAATTGTTTTCTTCTCCCATACAAAATCCTTAAGAGAATGGATCAATCTTAAAGGCATTTTTGGTGGGGAAAAAGCGCCCCTAGTGGTATTTATCTGAAACAATGGGACAACATTTGTACCCATAAAATGAATGATGCTCTAGGTTTTAGAAACCTAAAAAAGTTTAAAATTGCTTTGCTTGCCAAAACAACTTGGAGCTTGATTCATTATCCTGATGCTCTCTGGGTTAAATTCTTAAGTGCAAATACTTTAAGAATTGTAACCCTCTGCATCATATTAAACCCAAGAATAGTTCATGGGTTTGGAGAAGTATTAGTATAGGTCTTGATTTTATTTCTAAAAACTCTATTTGGGAAGTATGGAATACCAACAACATTAGTGCTTTCTATGATAATTGGATAAAGGATGTTTCACATCCCCATTGCATTGCTTATCCTAATCCTAATATTATTGTGGATCATCTCATTGATCAAGATACTAGAAGTTGGAAAGTAGAGCTTATTCAACATTTCTATACTCTTGATACTTTTAACAACATTTTAAATACTAGAATCCCCATCTCCAATAAGGATAGACTTATATGGCCTCATACCAACTCTGGTACCTGAACTGTGAAATCTGCCTACACTTTACTGTCTGTTGTGAGTTCTGCTAGTCCAAACTCTGATAATAGTTTCTCTGCTTATAAACAACTGTGGTCTCTTCCTGTTTTTCGTAAGGTTCAACTATTTCTATGGAAATGGGTTCAAAATATTCTTCCATCTAAATGCATCCTCTCTAGATACAACTGTAATCATAATACTACATGTGAAATGTGTGATAGTAATATAGTCAGGAATCTGCTGAACATATCATTATCAATTGCAAGTTTTCTAGAGATGTGTGGTCTGCTATCCCTCATGATCACTTAGTTCTCCATGATGCAGGTTCAAAAATTAGTATAAAAGTTTGGATATAAAAATGTGTATGTAGTTCGGTCTCTCCTGATGTGCTTTGTACTTTATACATTTCCGCGTGGAGCCTATGAAAAGAAAGATATTTTTAAATTTTACAAGGAAAAAATCTTAATCACCTCATCACTGCCAGATGGGTTATGAAATTTTGTAATGACACTATGGGTTCTTTAAATACTAATATTACCAACTGGCAGACTCCTATCCCTTTACCTGTAGAGATACCTTCTACTGTGGCTTACCTGATAATTGTGTCCTTGTTTATTGTGATGCTTCCTTTGATTCCGATTCTCATCAATATGGCATTGTTATTGTTTGTTACGACCTGACATGAAACTGTAAAGGCTGCAGCACAGTGCATGGCTCTACATGAAGTGTGGAAGATGCTGAAAGTTTGGCAATTTTAGAAGCTTTATAATGTGGACCAATACAAGAGAGATGGACTGCATATGCATTAGGAGTGATGCAAAAAACATTATTTCTTATCTCAATAAAACATGCATCCAGATTAGCTGGACTGCTAGCACAATTCTAGATGATTGTGTTGTTCTTACAGACAATTTTTCTTTCTTTAGTTTTGAATATGTTAATAGGGAGTTTAATTCTATAGCTGATAAAACTACTAAATAAAGCAGAAGTATATGTGTTTCTAGCTCTTAGGAAATTGAGCAACCTCATTTCCTAAACCATACTATGTAATTTGTTTCCAAGTAACGAGATCCAAATTTTTCTTTGTAAAAAAATAAATAAAAAATATTATTTTTATTTTTGAAAAACCAATAATTTTACATCGACCTATTCAGTTTTATACCATACCGTTTATGAAATAATTTGATTCGATTTCAAAAACTTTAAAATATTACCTTTGGTTTCGATTATGGTCCAAAATTGTGCTAAATACCATGTGCGTACCTAATAGTCTAATATTAATAAGAGCGACAAAAACAATACTCCTAGGAAATAGAAAAATGATCTGCCTATGGTCCGTCCGTAAGAAAAACAACATCCGACTGACCGAAGAAGAACAACCAAACTGGTTAACCAGTACACGACACGTTAATATCCACATCCACCTATCTCTAGCTACTTAAATGAATTTAGGAATGAATTTATCTTAGTACAAAACCGACACGAGTATGCTTTTGCCCTTTTGTCTTTTAACCTTTTAGTCTCATACCCTTTTGTCTTGGTGTCAAACTACTAGTATTTGTTAAGCCTTTCTCTAATCACAAAGTGTGACCCCCGTAATCACAATTTGGATGTCCTTTGGATATAACCCAGGAGACGTGCATGATAGTGCAACAACATCCTCAAAGATCCTTAACTACTCCAATTTATTCTCCACTTACATACAACTAAAAATATTTAATGCTTTTATATTCATCAACATTTTTTTTAAAGTTTAAGATAGTACTATTCTTAAGATTTAATACTTTCCATTGTTGGATAATCACCTGCGTGATATGTCTGTTTTGAGGCTGTATTTGCGGTTGATATCTTGATGTGCATATCTCTACGTTAGACACATTATTATAAAATAGATGATCAGGAAACTAAACAGTGCGTTTGTATCCCGATTTTTTGAGATATTTCGGCTTCACTGATTTTATGTTGTGTTGTGTCGGCATCTCGTGTCCGTGTCAATGTAGGTGCCATGCCCGGCAAACTAGATAACTGTAGATTCTGGAGAGACTATCTGGAATCTAGATGGTAGTGGTGAAGGTTAAACACTTGATGCTAGTGATGAGCAGATAAGAGATCTGTGGGAGTAAAAATCTTATGGATGAGGAATTAGTGGTTGTGTGAAGAAAAAACATGTCAACAAATGTGAGACATGGAACCACATACCTCAACCTTCACATCTGTACCTGTCTCTCCAAAGTTTGATAACAACACCACACACACGTATGTATAGACCCCTCTAAATACAAATAATAATAATAATAAATCTTTAAAAAATATATAATAATTTAATTAGGTGACCCAAAATAAAATAAAATAAATACCATTGAAAAAGGAAGAGAACACCCTGTCCCTTTCTTTGCCACTTAGATCTTCTTTTTCTTTTTTCTTTTTCTTAGTTTATAAAGTAGCTTAATATCCTTAAAAATCAAAATCTGAAATCTCTTTCAACTTAAAGTTGGAATATAGTAAGATAATCCAATAATAGGAGTGTGTTTGGCAACTTAGATGCAGTACTTAATTTTGTTTTCGAAAACTAAAAGTAAAATTTTCATATTTCGAATTTTTTAAAATAATTAGAAAAATACTATTTATCTAGATTTTTTTCCATATAACATTATATTAACTTAATTCAATGTGTTGTAATGTTTAGACTGAATATATTAATTTATTCTCGCACATAAAAAATATACCGGTTAAATGTAAATGAAACTTAAAATATATCTTTTTTATGGAAAAGGTAAAACCTCGTAACTTCATTGATATGGTATTTTGCTTACATTTATCAATTACATCCATAAATGGTGAAATAATCCGTACAAAATTTAAAATTTTGAAACTTACAGAAACGAAAATAGAAAATTATACATAAATTTTGCTACATTTCGGAGAAATTGACATCCTTCTAACGGTTTCAAACTATTTTGTTTGCTGATTTTTTGTTTGTTGATCATCATCATCCTTGATGTAAGATACTTGCATAAAACAGAAGTAATATGCCCAAATTGATATCATCATGATCGACATCGATCTTATCCTGATTTGCCGAATAGATCATCTGCTTCCAAATTGTAATTGATAATAGTGCAACACCACCAAAAAACGTCATTATGGCTATGAAATACCATCATACCGATAAGAAAACCTTAAATTGTTTAAACAACAATTTCTTTTATTTGATATATACAACAAAAACAAAGGAAACAACCTTGATCTGCCCAAGGATCTGAAAAAACAAATCCAAACCGGGTAGATAAGGATTTAAAATCTGAAGAAAGCAAATTTTTTTTCTTCCTTTTCTCTAGTTAGGGAATATAGAGGGAGTGAGAGTGCCAGTTCTTCTTAAAATATACCCTTAAGAGTTTTTTCCAAAATATTTTTTCTTGATAAATATTTAAATAAGAATCCTTAATTGGGGAATACTCTCATAATTGAGGGATACTAAAAAAAATAAAACATTATGAAATAATTTGAAGAACCCCTGATCCAAATAATTTTGGTAATGATTAAATTACCCTTAAGTACCCCTTAAAATTAAGTTTAAATTTAAAATTTATTTTTTTAAGTGTTAGTTATAGAGAAGAAGAAGGATTTTAGAATGATATGAAAGAGTATAGTCAAGTCCCAAATCAAACCCTAAATCAATGACTATGAAATAATTAGGAGGACATTAACATTGATGAAAGCAAGTTAAGTTGTACTTCAATATACTTTTGAAGATTATTTTTCTTAAACAAGGATTTTCAAAATTTCATGTAAAGACATCATATGAAAACATGGAAAAATATGGATCACGACCATAATGTAATTAATTAAAATGGTCCGAGAAGGATTAGGACGATTCATTATAACAAATACAAAACATAAATTATTCGTTAGTTTAATCATTTTCAAATAGAAATAGATATGGAGGTTCGTAATTTCTGAACAACAATGACTCCAAGACAATCGAGTTCTGTGTACATGTATTTGGTGTTTTAATAGGTTTAAACGAAGGAACAGTCGGTATTGTTTTATGATGAAGGTAATATCAGATTTTAAGTTAAAGAAGAAAATATTAAATTAGATTTTTTTATTAGTATAAAAAGCAGTATGAATATTTTAATATTAGAAAAAATATATTCTTAGTTAAATTCTAGTTTTATATAGCTGTGAATATCTCCAATTTATGAAAGTATTCTCTAATTGAGGGTTTTTAAGTAAGAGAAATGAGCCACTCACAAATTTATTCTCATATTATCCAATATTTTCGGCTCCATTTTTTTCTTTAAATCCCAAACAAGAACGGATTTGAAGATGCTTTTTTTCCTTCTATAAATCTCAAACAAAAACGGATTTGAAGATAATATTTTCTTTAAGACCGTCATCTACCATTTTAAAAACCAGTCATTTAAAATTAACGGTTTTCAACGATTGATTTTTAAAGTGTTGGTAGATGTCGAGGTTTGAATTCTAGGAATGCACTAATTTTTGATATAAATATAGAGCTTTGTAAAGAGAACACATTCGTAAAATATTAGTTTCAAATCTGTTATTGTTTGAAATTTATAAAAAAACTGGTTTTGAAAATACTAGATACTATGAGAATAAATTTGCGAGGATCCTCCACTAAATAATAGTCCCAATTTCTTTGCTTCCAGGAAGTCATTTGTGAAATGTAATTTCCAAACCAACTTTTAACTTTTAAATCGAAACCTAATTGTTGTATTTATCATTCGCCAAATATCAACATTAGTAAAGCTGTTAAGCAATTGCTTTTTTGAATATAGAACGGTCTAACACTTTTTATTTTTTGACGGTCTAGGATATCCAAGCTTTTTAGAGCACTTGACTAATTAATCCTTAGAATATTTAAGCTTACGGATCTCTGCAACCATTTTTAATTGTGTTAATATTTTATTATTAGAATGGCCATTAAGAAAAATTTAGCTTCGATTTTTGTTTTACGAGGTGAATGTCATACCATTTGCCCATCTTTCTAATAGTTGTACTTGGTGTTTATGTTTGTTGAAGCTACATTATAGGAGCGAGTCTCCTGACCTGACTTTGTCTCTCAATATTCTGTTGTAACAAGTTTAACAATAATCCTTATCTAATTTGTAACTGCATTGACCACCATATTTGGTGGGATAGCTAGCTGTAACTTAGAGATGTTTATAGTCTATTTAAACTCTCCTCTGCATTGTAATCTATACTGAATGTAATCTATTCCTTAAGTTTCTTCATGGTATCAGAGCTCTAAAGACTCCAACGAGTTCCCTCTTGTTCAAAACCCTTCAAACTCAGCACCATGACTGAAATCACAGCCAACATAACAAACACATCAGTTATCCCTTCTACTTCTTCCCTTGATGGAATAGTCTCTATCAATGCTACAGCTCAAATACCCATCAAACTGAATAGCAACAATTTTCCCTCTTGGAAAGCACAGTTTGATGCTCTTTTGTATGGTTATGATCTCATGGGTTTTCTTGATGGAACAAAAACATGTTCATCCAAAGAAATTCCTGCTGAAAATGGAACTACTGCCTCAAACCCAAGGTTTGTTATTTGGACTAGGCAAGACAAATTGCTTCTTCACGCAATTATTGCGTCTGTTTCTGAAAGTGTGGTACCTATGATTGCCACTGCTTCTTCTCGAGATGCTTGGTTAAAGCTTTACAAACTTTATGCCAACAGATCCAGATCTCGGGTCATGAATCTCAAGGAAAAACTCACAAACATTACCTGCAATACTGCTTCTGTTGCAGAATATCTTCAGACCATCAAAGGGATTACTGATGAGTTAGCTCTCATAGACACCCATGTAAGTGATGATGATATGACTATCTTTACTCTTAATGGTCTTGGCAGCGGCTTCAAAGAAATCTCTGCTGCAATAAGAGCCTGTGATACTCCTGTATCTTTTGAAGAACTTCATGATAAGCTTGTAGAACATGAAACCTTCCTGAAGCGAGAAGAATCACGCAGTGGTTCAAACATCAGTGTGCACAATACTCGCACCAGTCTTGGGAACACTCATCCCAAACACAGCAATTGGCAGAACAACAATGGACAAAGCAACAATGGAAGACGATTTTTTAATAGAAACTATCAAAACAGAAAATTTAATAACAGTGGAAATTATAACAATGGCAACTATAACCACTTCCAAGCACCTGTTGTATGTCAGTTCTGCCAGAAGAAAGGCCACACTGCTAGACAGTGCAACTCGGACAAAAGACTTATGCAACAGCAACAACCCGAGGTCCATCATACTTCCTTCGGAAACTCATCAAACTGGATTGTGGATTCTGGTGCCTCTCACCATGTCACTGGTGACTTAACTGCTCTCTCCAACCAACAGCCTTATGAAGGTCCTGATGATATCCTCTTGGGTGATGGTACAGGTCTCAAAATCACTCATACTGGTTCCTCTAAACTCCCTGCTATTTCCAAGTCTTTTTGTTTATCTAATGTGCTATGTGTTCCCTCTATAAAGTAAAACTTAATCTCTGTCTCCAAGTTTTGTAAAACTAATAATGCATCTATTGTGTTTTTCCCTTACTCTTTTGTTGTTAAGGATCTCAAAATGGGGGCGCATCTCACTCAAGGGCGGAGCAAGGATGATGTGTATGAGTGGTCTTGGCCTAACAAGGGAAGCAAAGTGGGTATCTCTCCTAAACAAGCATGTGTTAGCGTCAAGACATCTCTTGCAAATTGGCATCATCGTTTAGGACATCCATCTTCTCGTATTTTTCAGTTTTTAGTTCACAAACATAGTCTTCCAGTCCACTCTTCTGAATCCATCCACAGGTTCTTCTGTGAGTCATGTTTATGTAATAAGAGTCACACACTGTCCTTTGGAGTTTCGTCACTTCACAGTCGTCGACCTCTTGATTTAGTCTATTCTGATGTATGGGGGCCTTCTCCGATTGAATCAATTGATGGCTTTCGATATTATCTTATCTTCATTGATTACTTTACAAAGTATGTCTGGATTTTTCCTATGGCATACAAATCTGATGTGTATACAATCTTTCTAAAATATAAGTCTATGGTCGAATTTTTTTTAAAGCTTCATTAGTAACTCTTTACACAGATGGAGGTACTGAATACAAAAGCCTTAAAACCTAATTTGTATCACAAGGTATTCAACATCAAGTGTCTCCCCCTTACACGCCTGAACATGTAGGCTCTGCCGAAAGAAAACATCGACATTTTGTTGAGACAGGTCTAGCCATACTTCATAAATCATCCCTGCCTTTAAAATACTGGTCTCATGCATTTCTTGCTGCTGCCTACCTAATCAATCGTCTTCCCACTCCAGTTCTTAAACATAACACCTTTTGAATCTCTTTTTCATAATCAGCCAAATTATGACAAGTTGAGAGCTTTTGGGTGCCTATGTTTTCCTTGGTTGCGTCCTTACTCTAATCATAAACTTGATGTACGCTCCAAGCCGTACGTCTTCATTGGATACTCCAATGCTCATAATGCTTATAAGTGCCTAGACTTGCTTTCAAATCGTGTCTACATTTCTCGCCATGTCAAATTCATCGAAAACAATTCTCCTCTAGCATCAAACAATATGCCTACAAATGTTATTAAAGCCATTTCAACTTGGTCTTCGTGTTCTCCTGCTCTTGCGGCTATCCAACCATCGACCTTTGTGGTTCCCATTCCCTCAAGCTCACCTCCACAATAAGTATCTTCTGACACTAACACAACACTTACTCCGGAGCTGATCTCACCAACTTCTCCTGCCAGTCCCAGATCCTCTACCATAGATCCAAGATCTGTCCGTGTTTGCCATGACACTCCCAGGTATGATATTCTTACTTCTGCTTCTCCATTGTCTTCTGATTCAGCGTCATTGTCACCAGCATCTCTGTCACCAACGTCACCGGCGTCAAACTCTCAACTTGAGTCATCTCACAGAGTTGTAAAACGTTCTCAAAATAATATTTTTTGTCCAAACAGTTTCCTGGCTTCAAAACCAGTTTTCATGTCACAAAACATCCACTTCCTATTTCTATTGATCCCACTACAATGTCTCAAGCTCTCAAAAATCCCAAATGGTGTGCTGCAATGGAGGATGAGATTGCTGCTCTTGCTCGCAATCACACATGGGTGCTTGTACCTCCTCCTTCAAATCATAATATTGTCGGATGCGAATGGGTGTTTCGTATCAAACGAAATCCTGATGGTACCGTTTCTCGACACAAAGCTCGTCTGGTTGCTAAAGGCTTTCATCAACGTCATGGATTGATTATCACAACACGTTTAGTCCAGTAGTCAAGCCAATTGTTCTTTCAATTGCTCTGAACAATGGTTGGACCATTTCACAACTTGACGTTAATAATGCCTTTCTTAATGGTCATTTAGCTGAAGTTGTATTCATGGCTCAACCTCCCGGATATGTTGACAGCACTCATCCTCATCATGTTTGTCATCTACAAAGAGCTCTTTATGGTCTGAAACAAGCCCCTCGCGCTTGGTACACAGAGTTAAAGTTGTTCCTTCTCAAGTTTGGATTTACAAATTCAAAGGCTGATACTTCATTATTCATCGATCAACGTAAATTTGTCAAAATCTATTTTCTGGTATATGTGGATGACTTACTTGTGACAGGAAATTGTTCTCGGACCATTCGGAGTTTTGTTGATGCTCTTGCTCATCGGTTTTCTCTAAAAGACCTTGGTGCTCTGAGCTACTTCTTAGGTGTTGAAGCTATTGCCACTGCTGATGGCATGTTTCTGTCTCAACAAAAATATGTACGTGACTTATTGGCAAACTTCAAACTGGACGGCATTAAAGATTCTTCTACACCGATGTCTTCGACTGGCCATTTAACCCTTAATGATGGTTCTCCACCAGCTAATGCCACTCAGTTTCGAAGCTTGATTGGTGTGCTCCAATACCTCCAATTAACTCGACCAGATATTGCTTTTGCCATTAACAGTCTTGCTCAATTCATGCATGCCCCAACGCAAAATCATTGGACTGCAGCTAAGAGGTTGCTGCGCTATCTAAAACACACCATACACTTTGGTCTCATGTTTCGACGTAAATACTCTTCTTCAGCTGGTCCTCCTCCTCTTGATCTTCAAGCATTTTCCGATGCAGACTGGGCTGGTGACCATGATTCCTACAGGTCTACAAATGCATTTGTTCTTTTTCTTGGCGGAAATCCAATATCCTGGTGCTCTAAAAAGCAGCGGACAGTAGCTCGATCTTCCACAAAGGCAAAATATCGTTCCATTGCATCTACTACGGCTGAGCTTACTTGGGTATCCCACCTTCTATCTGAACTTGGCATCAACATTTCACAGTCTCCTACCATTTACTGTGACAACTTAAGCGCAACATATGTGTGTGTTAATCCACTCTTCCACAGTCGAATGAAGCATGTTGCATTGGACTATCATTTTGTTAAGGAAAAAGTAGCTGATGGGTCTATTAAGGTTTCTCATGTTAACACTCACAACCAATTGGCTGATGTCTTCACTAAGACTCTCTCCAAAAGTCGCTTCTTGTTTCTTCGATCCAAGATTGGCATTTCAGATGGAACTGCCATCTTGCGGGGGCATGTTGAAGCTACATTATAGGAGCGAGTCTCCTGACCCGACTTGGTCTCTCAATATTTTGTTGTAACAAATTTAACAACAATCCTTATCTAATTTGTAACTGCATTGACCACCATATTTAGTGGGATAGCTAGCTGTAACTTAGAGATGTTTATAGTCTATTTAAACTCTCCTTTGCATTGTAATCCATATACTGAATGTAATCTATTCCTTAAGTTTCTTCAATGTTTATTGATATTAACCCCATGTTATATAGACAACTAAAGATTATGTAGTTCATAAATTTTAGACAGTCTTAATTTTTTAATTCGATTTTCGAGATAAGTTCAACCCATAGACTTTTAATATTATTAAAGTATTAATACTTAAAAATCTCTTAAACAAAAGAGAAAAAAATAAAAAAAGTTAGGATAACGAGAAAACAAAAGGGAACAGTAAAGTCTCACTCACTACTCTACGGTCTACACTAGTCTACACTCTACATTCTAGTCTTTCATTTCCTTCCATGGTTTGTTTGTCTAAACTTCGAGGTAGTCTCTCTCAATCTATCTCCTCAAAAATTTGTACTTAAATAACATTATCTATGGGGGTCTCTTCTCTAAAATGGTCCTCCTCAAGTTCCAATAGTTTTTTTTCTTTCTTTGTTTTTCTAGATAAACAAAACCCTCATTGCCTTCTCCTTTTAATCCTTTTCTTTATTAATCAACAAACAGTAAGTTCTTTGTTTGGATTGTTTGGAGTTTGGAAATTGATTCATTTTAACCTTTTCTTCTTCACACACCCATTTTTTTCTTTTTTTTTTGGTTTTTTCTTCTTCTCTCTCTATCTGTCTTCTTTATTGGTTTTTAATGGAATCCATGTCAGGGAATGAATGGCTGGAAAGACTAAATCAGTTTTCCCTCTGATACTGTTGTCTGTAAGTGCAGTACACTACTTACTCTTTCTTTTCTATTTCTTTTTCTTTTATTATAAACATTAATAGTTTGTTGTGTATCATTAAAACACTTTCACATTTAGTTGAGTTTATTGAGTTTTCCCATTTCCTTGGAATTTTCTTTTATTTTCTTTTATTACTCCCATTTTTACTACTACTTGTTAAAGATATTTGATTGAAGTTCCCAAAGATGACATATCTATGACTTCCTCCTCCTATGGTGTGTGTGTGTTTTACTTGTCCAGCCCATATTTTGATTTTTCACTTTATACAGACTTTTCTTTTTCTTTTTATTGTTTTGTTTTTTGGATCAACAATATCTTCTGTAATCTGAGGGGGAAAAAAACAAACAACAAACAGTACTTGAAAACTTCCTTAGTATTGGCTTGTTTGTTTCTTACTTTATGTATGTAAACAGGGGTTTACTTGTTTTTTGATTCCTTAGTCTATTGGTATTGGTAGTTGAGTCATTTGAGTGAGAGCTCTAACACAACAACAAGAACTAGAGCAAGAGCAAGAGCAAGAAGGAGAAGAAGTAGGAGAGGAAAGAAAAGAAGAGGTTTTTATGGACTGGGAATTCAAAGGAACATCGTGGGGTTTTGGAGAATTAGAGAGAAGCAATTTCACTACTTCTACTTCTACTAATACTAATACTACTAGCCCTACTGCTGTTACTACTCTTGTTGGGTCATCAAGTAGTGGAGATAATAATAATCTAAAGCAAAAGAATAGAAGAGATAACAATAATTGTTCAGTTGATTTGAAGTTGGGTGGATTAGGTGATTTTGGAGAAGTATATTCAATGAATAATAACAAGTGGAATGATCCAAGGTTAACAATGTTTTCGACATCATCATCATCATCATCATCAGCTACAACTCTATCATCAATGAAGAGAGCTAGAAGTTCTTCAAGTAATGGTGTTCAAATTGCATCTTGTTTAGTTGATGGATGTAATGCTGACCTTAGTAAATGTAGAGATTATCATAGGCGTCATAAGGTTTGTGAAGCTCATTCTAAAACACCTAAAGTTTTGGTTGCTGGTCAAGAACAAAGGTTTTGCCAGCAGTGTAGCAGGTATGAACACCAATTGTCTTATCCAAATTTTTGTGTTATTCCTTTACTTTTGGTTCAATTTTCTTGGTTACTAGTATTACTCATCATCAACTGATTACAATCATTATTTCTGTGCTCAAAACATGTTTTGAATTGCATATTTTCTTGCTGGATTGTGTTGTGGTTGCATTCAGTTCATTTGGATACTTTGATTAGATGAATGAAAAATTTAAGTGTTAGGAATAATGGGTATTGTCTCATCTTAGGAAACTTTGCTGTGAATTTTCATCTTGTGGTTGAAATTGTTTTTGGGAGGCATATTTTATGGCCGAGGTTTTACGAATTCGTCGGGTAAATTGCATTCATGGGATAGTGGTTTTATCATTCTGAACTAGTGAAGCAAGATACCTCCAAAGTGATGAAAGGCGTTGTAACTTGTAACCATTATAGTCACTTACTGAACTAATTATCCTCTTAAAAAGTGATTAAAAAATCTTCGCTCTCAGTCAATGTTATCTCGTAGTTTTTGGCTTTCTCACATGCATCTGCAGTTGCTGGTGTTGGACGCGGAGAAAGATATTTTTATCATTAGCCACCAAAGAGACAAAGTATGTAATCAGTCAAGTCCCGAGAACTAAGGATTAGCATCACTTGTTTACTAAGTTATCTTATTTATGTCTTAATTATGCACCAGTTTTCTAAGATATGGAGCAATTGGCACATAGTAAGCTGACAGTTCTGGTTTCAGCAGTTTCCGAAATTACCCGTTCGATCTTATTGTGTTAGCGCTTCGTAGTAACCCAAGTAAACTTGATTAATTGCTATCCCATGAGTGTAGAATTTTATTTAGCTATGTAATATAGTCTCTTTCAGATTTTATGATCTTTCTGGTTCCACAAACCTGTTAGACTTCTTCATAATACTTTGAGCAATACCCTCCAAACAGTTGCACACACGTTACATCCTTGTCATTACTTCTTCTATTTTTTATTCATCGTCACTGTTTTCAGTGAAACTTTGGCGATTAGGACTTGACTTGCAAGTTGCAGAATAATCTTAATCATTCACCGGTGTCCTTTTACTGTTCAGATTTGTTCTTACTACCTCAATCCACATCTCTTGGTCATCTTGTTCACTCTTTTAGCATTTAAAATATCTATGAACCAAAGTCATACAAGTACACTTCGATCTGGTGTATATTTATTCAGGTCATTTATTGCTATATGCTGCTAAATGTTTTAGGATATACAAGCGCCAGTTTTCCGGCGAACCAAAGGTTGAAATAGGATCTTAAGCCATTACTGCACATATTTTCAAAATTACTGATGAAAGAACTTCCTTTTCACAGTTAAATATACGTGACTGTATGCATTTTACCACTTCCACTGCAAAAGCACGAATGACCCCTTTCATTAATTGTAATTAGTACTGAAGCTGTGGTTTGGTTGTTTACTTCTGAGGTATTGGTGGATTAGATCTTAAACTTCGTTTAACTTCTTGTAGGTTCCATTTTTTGGTAGAGTTTGATGAGGTTAAAAGAAGCTGCAGAAAACGTCTTGATGGACACAACCGGCGTCGGAGGAAGCCTCAGCCTGATCCCATGTCCACAAACTCAGTAAATCTGTTCTCTTACCACCAAGGTTTATATACTTTCTCAAAGATTCTCCTTTACATAGTTATTATGTTGTTCATGTTTCATGCTCAAAATCTTGTCAGGTTAAAACTTTGTCTAGCTGGCTTAACCCCTGTGGTTTGGCCTGAATTGAGCATGCAATATACAGATTGGAACACTTTAGAAATTTTGGTGGCGAATTGCCAAGTTGTATTAGCTCAAATAGTTATCACCTGACTGTACTTGTCTCATATCAAGTCCAACTTTACAATCACTTGTCTAAGAAATAGTCTACCATGACAAGGGGGTTGGATGTCTGTACCTGTCTCATATCCTGATCGCTTTTACTTTATACAGTATTATCTAAGTTGTATTTTACTTTCTCTAATATCTGCATTTTGTTTGTCAACTTACAACTGTTCATAAAACTCTGCATTAATGTTGGTTCTCTGTTTCTAAATTTATAGGTACCAGAATATTACCCTTCGCTAATCCACAAGTATTTCCATCAACTACGGTGACAAGTCCTAGTTGGCATGGTGTTGTAAAAACGGAGGAAGAAACAACAATCGACAACGACCACCTACAGTCTCACTATGTCAACAGGCAAAACTTGTTTCCTGGGTCTTTCTCCCGCACTAACAAAGAAGGGAAGCAATTCCCATTTCTGCAGGTCAACGAGCTTGGTAATCGAATGGTCCCTGAAGTTTCATCCTGCCAGCCACTAATCAATAACGTAGCATGTTCAGAAAACATTAGTACTAGTAGAAAGTTGTTCTCTGATGGGTTAACACGAGTACTCGATTCTGATTGTGCTCTCTCTCTTCTGTCATCACCCCCGTCTCAGCAACGTTCTGGGATCAGTTTGAGCCATGTGGTGCAATCTGACTCGATCCCCATGTCTCAACCATTAGTACCTGACCTAGAGCAGTATAATAACCAAGGCTTAGGTAGGTACCACCAATCACAGCAGGGAATGGGTGGTGAGACTATTGGTTCAGTTTTAGTTTCTCATGCCACTGATGCCGAGCTAAATTGCCAAGGTTTGTTTCACATGGGTTCAAATGGCAATGGGTCATCCCAGAATGGGATGTCTCAAACTCTTCCTTTCTCTTGGGAGTAAGTAAGACAAGGTAATAATCCTTACTCTTTACTATGTTGTTCCTGTGATTTAGATTGTATTAAAAATCTTCAAAGAGATTTTCTTTGCTCTTCCTCATAAGTCATAACTGTAGAAGATTGGACCTCCTAAATGTTTATGCCCTTAGTATGTACCATATATTTAATTTCATGTTCTGCATTTCTTCAAATTTTAGCCTCAGTTCGTGTATGCTGCTTGTTTCGGCAGTACCTCTTCTTCTTTCATGTAGGGGCATCATTAATATCTTAGTTTTTGTCTTTTTGGTCTGTTCAGAGAAAAGATAGCCTGAACTGAAGTTCGCCGGTGTCAAGATGTTAACGACTATAATGCTTCCCACCTAGAGTGTGTGTCATTTCAAAGTTCTAATTTCGCATTGTTTTGAGACTTGAATTTGATTAAATCCATGTTCGTACCTAGTATAAGCATATCATAAACATACAAAGCGTATAATCACACAAACACCGTCCACACACTTATCAGGTTCATTAATTAGAAAATGATAAAATTTAGAGATCAATCATATTTTCAAATTTTTAATGCAATTATTTTCTCCAACATATTCGAATCTTATACTTAGGCTCACGGATATGCATCTAAATAGACCCCAAGGTCTTTTCCCACCTAGGAAGGAATCGACCATATACTTGGTGGACAGTGGTGACACTTTATGTCTATAAATGTTTAAAAAATAAATAAATAAATCTATAAACATGATCAGACCGCATTTCAAGCCCATTAGAACCACTGTTCCCCAAGCTCCAAATAACCTTATCAGCCGTGGAGAGGGACAAGAGCTCATTCATATACTGATCATGAATGTTTGGAATCCATATAATGCAATGACCGACTCGCAAGCTCCGCAGGTGTCCACTGTTAGAAAATAAAAGGAGAACGACACGTGTAAGATGATTAAGGAAAGAAGCAGTGGTTCTAAGAAGAACGAGAAGCACACAATCAAAGCCGTATGAAAGGATCGAGTAAATGACAGATGTGAAAGACTGAATATATCCCTGCATGATTGACACATAAGATCGGGAAAGTGGTATCACACTGATCGAAACAGATAGCATTAAATGCTTATTGAACGGGAAAGTAAGTGTAATAAATGAATCTGGAACGGGAAAGTATAGGCAATAATTACTTTTATTTACTTTAACCACATGACTGACACATATGATCAGGACAAAGATGATTCTCAAAGAACGAAGAGTACGTGTTAATCATACAAGGTAAGAGACCAAAAAGTGAAGAGCATGACCTGTCAACCATACAATCATCCCGATCTAAAGATAATAAGGAGAACGAAAGAAGGTATCGGGACAAGAGGGACCCATTAGATAATCTATAAATAGAAGAGATCATTCAAAAGAGAGGGGGTCGGTCAATTGAAAGAAGAATAGGCTAAAGAAGAGTAATCAGAGAAGAAAGAAAAGATCATTAGGTATGTATTCATTGAGTAAGATATTATTTAAAAGCTTCACTTTCAAGATTCATCTTCTATACTTAAAAAGATTATGAATTAGATACTGTAATTTGATCAAATGTTTGATTTGTAAATAAATGGTTAATTGAAACCTTTCTAATTAATTGATTTTAAAGAGGATTCTGTGTATCGAAATGTTAGTTAAAATCTTTCTATTTACTGTATTTTAACGAATCATTGGTTGTTCATGTCAATGTGAATTTTGGCATAAACAATTTGGCGCTAGAAACAGGGACTGCGCCGAAGGATTTATCCTACCTGTTCAAGAAAAATGAATTTTTCTGTTATATATGTATTTTAAAAAGTAAAGAAATTTAGTATAAAAAATTTGATAGTTCTATGCAACATTCTGGCTTAATTTAATCTTTGCCAACAAGTGATTTCTATTGCATAATAACCTATATGTGATATGCAAAAGGGAAATTGTATGTCATTGAAAAGAAAAAGTTTTAAGTTTGAATGGATCTGTTTAAATGTTTGATTTCCTTTTATATGAATTTTAAAAGATTCATGGTAGATGATACAAATTATTTTACTAAAAGTATAGATAGATTTTTAGAAGGTCAGTAAATTAGTGTCTGACTATTTCTTTATTAAATAATCTATTAAGAAATTATGTGACTAATTTTTAAAGATCATTAGAATTCAAGAGAGAAAAGAAACAATCAAGAAACAAAGAATCCAGAAGAAATATGTCTCAAGAAGCAGGCTCCGGAAATCAAGACAGTAACGACATACAAAATTACAGACAAAGGGAAGAAGAGAGTGAAACAGAACAACAACAGATTGATTTAGGAAATCATACACCTAATCAGGAATCAACACCAAATACCATTATTCAAAATAAATCGTCACATCATGAGAATTCACGAAATGAAGTAAATCATCTTCAAAATCTGTTGGAAGAAATGAATGAAATAAGAAGAGAACAAAGAGCCAGTAATGATCAAATTGCACTATTAACCAAAGAAAATCAAGCTTTGAAAAATGCGATTCAACATGAGGAAAGACTAGCAGCAACAGGGTCACGAAGTCAAGAAGCACTTTCTGGAAGGCATGCATCCAGAAATGAAAGGGAAATCAAGATCAGAGAATGGTATTAGCAGGATCATCATCCCGGGCTAGGAGGCAACGAGAAAATCAAGAAATTCAACGTGCACAATGACAAAAATGTATTGAAGCTATGGAGCAAATGAAAGAAGAAATAAAAGGGTTAAAAAATAAAGAAGGAGGAAGAATTGAAGAGGTGATGAAGGAAGCCAAACGAACACCGCTGGCTCAACAGTTGACATGTGTTCCATTGCCAAGAGAATACAGTATCCCTGTATTTGAATGTTATGATGGTACGAAGGACCCGACCTCACACTTAAAATATTATAATCGAGTGATGTCACATGGGACAGACACGAAGCAATAATGTGCCGATGCTTCCCATCGAGTTTGAAAGGTTCAGCATTGTTATGGTATGACATATTTCCAGAAAATTCTATTCAATGTTACTCACAATTAGTGAGGAAATTTCTCGAGGCATACATGTACAACAAGCCCGTTGATTCGGGAGTGGACAGACTATATTCCCTTACATCATGGCCAGAAGAGACGATTCGGTCATATACGGCCCGATGGCATATAATTTTCCAAGCAATTGGAGATGTAGATTCAAGTACAACGATCAATCATTATAAGTGGGGAATCGCTGATCGGAGATGTCAACTTTTTGTTGAAATTCATCGCAACAATCCCAAAACTGAGTGACAGCTCAGGGAAATAATAAAAACATGTGCAAGATTGCAAGATGTGCAAGAACAAGGTCCGAGAAGTAATTCGCGAAATCAAAGAAACATAAAAAGGACAAATTCAATCGAAGTATCACCAGAACAAAAATAGAAATTCCCTCATAAATCTGAACCAAGAGAATCAAAACGCCCTCGGCAAGGGGATAACAAAAATTTTGTTCAGCGATTTCAAGAAAGAGTGTTCACAAAACTCAATATATCATATTCTGAATTATTCGAAATCATAAAAAATAAACCAGATTTTCAGTGGCCACCATCAAGAGGCAATCAACCTGAGTTCACACAACATTCAAAAGATTATTGTGAGTACCACAGTTATAAAGGGCATACAACAGATAATTGCAGAAATTTTATTATACTGGTACAAAGAATGATTGATGCAGGAGAGTTGAAAGAATTAATTCAAAGGCCCGAACCAATAGCAAGACCACAAAAGGCAAGGAAGTGCATATCCCGTATAACGAACAACCATTAATATGATATCGTCTTCAGAAGAAAGAGATACATATATGAACGCTGCAATCAATAAAAAGTTATGCAAGAGGATTCAGGACCATGAAATTTTTACAAAGTATCAGGAAGAATAACGGAAGCTTGGGAAGACTGGATGGCATCCCCTTTAACTTTCTCGGCACAGGAAGTAAATCAAGAAATTGAGATGCATAATGATCCTTTGGTTCTTACATTGCTTATGTCAGGTTGGAACGTTAGAAAATTCTTTTGGATGGGGGCAGTTCTTTGAATGTGTTGTTTCATGACACGTTTTGCAAAATGGGACTAAAAAAAGATCAGTTAATCCCTTCCCGATATGTTATTTATGGGTTCAATGGAATGGCTTCAAGACCCGAAGGAGATATTGATTTGCAAGTATCTGCTGGACCAATTAACATCTTGACAAGATTCAGCGTAGTAGATGCTCCATCCCCGTACAATGCAATAATCGGGAGACGATGGGTACACCAGCTGAAAGGTGTAATTTCAACTTATCATCAATATTTTCGGTTTCCAACACCGCAAGGAGAAATAGAGATCAAGGGAGATCAAGATGATGCAAAGTTTTGTATAATAGCAGAAGTAAGAATGAACGAGAATAACAACAGCGGGAAAGGAAGAAAGACCGTAAAATTAAAGCAAAGGAAGAGGAGATAAATCAATACTTGAAAAGAAACATCAAACAAAAAGAAACAAATGAATTAGGAGAAAGCAATAAGAATCAAGAAAATTCAACAAATCAGCAGTTCGAAGGATCCTCTAGCAATTAAAGGGAACTCCAACTTCGATCGGGAATCCTAAACCAATTTTCACTTCTGTAGAAGAAACTAAAATTATAACTATTGGAACTTCAGAATTGCATAAACAAGTGCGAATTGGAGCATTGATGAAAGAAGACGGAGCAAAGTTTGATCAAGCTACTTCGTGATTTGTAGATATATTTGCATGGAACACGGAAGACATGCCCGGGATAGATCCAAATATTGTACAACATGAATTACAAATACGTCCCGATGCTATACCATTTCGACAGCGGATAAGTAAGGTTGCACCGGAGTACCACGATCCAGTAGAAAAAGAGTTAGCAAAAAGCTTTTAAATGCAGGATTCATTCGTGAAGTACGATAACCAACGTGGATTTCTAATATGGTGATCGTTCCAAAAAAGAACGGTGGAGTAAGAATCTGTATAGACTTCACCAATTTAAATAAGGCATGTCCGAAAGATAGTTATCCACTTCCCAAAATTGATCAGCTGGTAGATGCTGTAGAAGGCCATGAGGCATTATCTTTTATGGATGGTCAGTCGGGATACAACCAGATTGCACTTGCAGAAGCTGATCAAGAACATACGACATTTTTCACTCCACGGGGGTTGTATTGCTATACCAGGATGCCATTTGGATTACGAAACGCGGGAGCAACATATCAACGACTAGTTGATGCAATATTCAAACCTTGGATCGGGCAAATTCTAGAAGTTTATGTGGATGATATGTTGGTAAAAAGTAAATTATCTATCAATCATCTACCAGACCTCACTGAAATTTTTGGTGCATTACGAAAATACAAGATGAAATTTAATCCGGAGAAGTGTATTTTTGGTGTTACTTCGGGACGTTTTTTTGGGTTATTTGGTTACAAAAATGGAATTGAAGTTGATCCAGCAAAGATTCAAGCAATAACAGATATCCCATCACCCAACAACATTAAAAGTGTAAATTAAATGGATGTTTGGCCGCTTTAAGCAGATTTATTGCTAGATATCAGAACGGTGCAAACCCTTTTTTGATATACTGAAGAAGAAAAATAATTTTGATTGGAACGACCGATGTGAACAAGCATTCCAAAACATAAAAATGCATCTGGCTACATTACCAGCATTACAGAAATCAGAACCTGAAGAAATATTAACTTTATACATAGCGGCAACGGAAGATGCAATCAGCGCAGTGATGGTACGTACTAATGAGAAAATAGAAAAACCGATATATTAGCAAAACCCTTAATTCAGCAGAAAGAAATAACACTAAAATCGAACAACTCATTTTATCATTGGTCTTTGCCACTCAAAAGTTACGTACCTATTTTCTCACACATTATGTTCGTGTCCCGAGCGAGGCACTGTTACAATCAGTATTAAAGAATACATGAAAAGTAGGGAGGATCGCAAAATGGAACGCCCAGCTAGAACAATTCAACATCATTTATGAGTTGCAAACCGCACAAAAATCTCAAGTTTTAGCTGACTTCCTTGCGGATTTACTGATTGAAGAAGAATATGAAATTCAAGGTCCGATAGGTGCAAGAAAGAAATTAACTTATTTAAAATTTTTTCACTAAAATTCTCATCACTTTAATAATTCATTTTTTATTTGTATATCTATGTTAAAGGATTACCAGGATGCGGGAAGAGGACCCACAAGATATTCTGAACTCAACAAATTCTCAAAGGTGGGAAGTCTTTGTTGATGGGTCCCGAAATAAGGAAAGAGCAGGAATTGGCATTGTGATTACTGCACCAATGGGAGGACGAATGACACATTCATTTCGTCTTGAGTTTGAAGAACATACAAATAACATAGTAGAATATGAAGCTGTAGTTCATGCTCCAAAACTCATTATCGAGCTAGGAATCAGCAATGTTCGACTCACAAGTGATTCACAATTGGTAATTCGACAAGTCGAATTAAAATATCAAACACTTGATGAAGATTTAGTACAATATAAAAACCTTGTTCAAACCTTAGCAAATCAAATCCCAAACATTATTTTTCGGCATCTGTCCCGAGACAAAAATCGACATGCTGATGCACTGGCATTCATTTCCTCCATGGTAAACGATCCTAATATCACAGCTATAAAAGTAGGAAGAATATATGAACCATCTATACAGATAAAAGCACTTAATAACATAGAAGAAGATGTGATAGAAGAAATTCATGATCCCGCAATACAAAATGCCGCACCTATGCCTTAACAAGTAGATGATCAACCAAATGAACCAGATTGGAGGATTCCGATTCATCAATATCTACAAGATAAAATATTGCCTTCAAATTCTAAAGAAGCGAGTAAAATTCAACTCAAATCGGATAATTACCAGCTCCGGGATTGTATTTTGTATCGTACATCATTCCTCGGGCCATTATTCCGATGCTTATCACAAAAGGAAGGATTACGGATACTCAAAGAAGTACATTATGGAGATGCAGGAAACCATAGTGGAAGACGTTCACTCACATTAAAAGATAAAACCCAAGGTTATTATTGGATATCCATGCTTAAGGACTCAGAAAACATGGTACGAAGGTGTGAAGAATGTCAACGATTCGCAAAGAAAATCAAAGCACCTGCCACAGAGCTTAATTCTATACTCAATCCATGGCCATTTGCGAAATAAGGGGTAGATATTGTTGGTCCGTTAGTTGAAGGGACCAAAAAGAGAAAATATTTAATTGTGGCGACCGATTATTTTACCAAGTGGGTAGAAGCTAAAGCATTAGCTCGAATCAGAGACATCGATGTGTTCGCATTTTTATTTGAAGATATCATCTGCAGATTTGGGATTCCAGCAACCATAGTTTCTGATAATGGAAAGCAATTTCAAGGAAAGAACATTGATATGCTATTTGAAGCATTTAACATTCAGAAACACAAATCCACACCATTCTATCCCCAGAGTAATAGAAAAGCTGAATCCACAAATAAAACAATCGCAACAAATTTGAAGAAAACATTGGATGGACATTACAAACAATGGTGTGAATAATTACATAACACATTATGGGCGTATCGTACCACAAGAAAAGAATCCACTAGAGAGTCACCATTCCTTCTTACCTGCGGGACAGAAGCAGTTATACCAACAGAAGTCATTCTACCTACAACTAGAACAGAAGCATGGGAGAAAAATCTAAATTCAGATTTAATGTTACAAAAATCAGATGATTTAGAAGAAAAAAAAGAGGTGGCACTCCAGAAAATGGAAAATTATCAAAGAAAGTTGGCACGGGATTACCACAAAAAGGTCAAGTCACGAAACTTTATCCAAGAACAATATGTTTTACGACAAATCACGGAATACCATCGGGACAAAAGTGCAGGGAAGTTCGCACCAACTTGGGATGGTCCATACATAATACAAGCATCAACGGGACAAGGATCATACTATCTTCGGAATATGCAAGGAAAAATCTTACAACATCCATGGAACGCATAATACTTAAAACTTTATTATCCATGATTAATAATACATCTATGGTGGCTAATACATGTATACAAATTTTTATTCAATACTTTATCTGATGATAATATTTTTTATGAAGTTATACTTAAAATAACAGTCAATTCCAGGAACACCTCATTCTGGGAAACACTACGAGTGGCGACATAATCAAAAATCAAATCCAGGAACACCTTATTCTGGAAAACGCTACGATTGGCGACATAATCAAAATTCAATTACTCCAGGAACACCTCATTCTGGAAAACGCTACGATTGGCGACATAATCAAAATTCAATTCCAGGAACACCTTATTCTGGAAAACGCTACGATTGGCGACACAATTATGATTCAATTACTTCAGGAACATCATATTCTGGAGAGCGCTTACGATTAGCGATACAATCGTAATATAAACAAAAAGGTAAATGTCCTTATAGAATTTTAATAATTATGAGATTATAATAAATAAGGAATACCTAATTTATGGTTATCATTTTCAGAGTACGTTCGGGGACCAACCCTGTATCTTACCCCTGGCCCGGGTTTGTTTCGTATGTGTGGGATCTCGTATTACATGTTTTGAGGTATATATACTTCGATCCATTGTACTCATGAAACAATATGATTAACCTAAAGATTTCGTAAATGTCATCTCCTATGCAGGAACAATATTAAAAGCATATCCAAGCACAATAGAAGAAAGTCACAAAATGAAGTTTCCAACTAAAGTATGTCAAATCTCAAGATACAAAAGGATCGGGACATAAGAAAAGAATATCAAAAAATGCAGCCATGAACATTAAAACAAAGAACAAGTATAACTAGGCTTCGGAATTGGTGGGTCGGGATGGTTGAGAAGGAACCTTCGGGACAGGAGCACGACCATTCAATACAGAAGGATCGGCTTGAGCACGATCCAAGGCAATATTAAATGACATTGCAATTTTTGCCTTGGCATCTTGTCTCACCCAACTTGTATAAGCACGCCCGTAATCAATTTCTGATTGAAGATCTTAAATTTTTTGCTGATATTTTTCTACTTGTTTACCCAAGCAGGATCTTTGATCTTTTTCAGCATTTAATTCCTTAATAGCTCCTCAGATTTTGATTGTTCTTCTACAATTTCCTGTTCACGAGCTTCGAGCTTAAAAATCTCAGCATTCAAACGAGTTTGTAAATCCCGAAGCTTTAGTACGCTAAGAGCTACGTTTTTTTCTGAAGTCTTCAACTCTTCAGTAATATTCGTTATTGTGCTATTCGCAACATTGAGTTCAGCCTCTGCTATTGTTGCTCGTGCATTAGCTTCATTGACCTTCTTTTCTAACCCTGAAAACCAGAATAAGTATCAGATGAACCTTATAATACTCAAACCAAAACAAGCATATAACTCAAGCATATACCTCTAGCTATAGACTTAAACTCAGTTTCTTTAAGAGTTAAAGTTTTCAGAGCTTCCTGATATTTCGATTCAGCTCTATTGCGTCTCAAAGTATTCAACTCAATACTATCGGACAACTGTGCTAATTTCCCTTTAACCAATTCCATTTCCATATTTACTTCTTTTGCATGATTGTTCAACTGAATCATCCTACGCTCGAACCTAAATAGGGATTCCAAGTCTCCCACTGATCCCATAAATGAAATTCAAATTTTTTTTAAAAAAAAAAGAATAATAAAAAAAAATGGTACGAACCTAGTAGAGGTACGAACCCAAAATAGGAACGAACTAAGGGGCAAGGAACGAACCTTGATTCTGATTTTGAAGCCTTTGATTTTGATCCTCAAATTTTTGAAGTTGATGTTGTTGTTGTTGTTGTTGTTGTTGTTGTTGTTGTTTGTTGTTGTTGTTGTTGTTGTTTTTTTTTCTGTTGTTGTTGTTGAAGTTGTTGTTGAAGATAGTTGTTTTGCTGCTTGAGATTTTCATTTTCTTGCTGCAAATCATCATTTCCACGCTTCACCCTCTCTGCTTCGTTCTTGAACAATAGCTCCATCATTGTGGCCCGAGCTTTATAAAACTTATACGAAGCGAATAGACAATAGGTGCCATATTTAAGTTGAGCAAGAGCTTGCTGCGGAAAGAATATGATGGACCCTCTGCAATAGTCAGAACTTCATTTAAAGAAGAATGAGGATTTACTGGGAACGATTGATCGTAGCATTCGCTTTCGAACCAGGCGTGCCGAGCATCCTCCAGTGGAACAACACCAAGTGAATTCCGCAGCCTAGACATCGAAGAACTATCAAATTTCAATGATTCGGGACATGCGAAAGAATTCAGAAGTCTTTTAGAAAGAAACCACTTGAAAGCTTCGTCATCATACCAGCAAGGTTGATTCCTTCATTCATTCCCATATTTAGCTCCACTTCAGAGAAGGACATTTGAGCAGAAGGTTCAGCATCAGGCATGTCAACATCGGCCCTATCAGCATTAGTGGAAGAATGAACCAATGTCCCGATGGGTGCATTTGATTCATGAATGAATCCAGAAGCATTTTTATCTACAAGGAGGTTCGGGACATTAGGGACATCTGTAACTGAAGTACTAGGAGCTATGTTTTCAACATCCGCTTCTTCAGTAACTTCATTTGTCTTTTCTTCTACAATAACATCAACAGCAACATTTTCTTTTTCAATATTTTCTTCAACAGTAACAACTTCATTCACTTCTTCAATATTTTCCTCTTCAACAACAATATCATCTGCTTCTTCTTGAGGTAATCCAGTAAAAACTGTCATTGTACCACTATTTGAAGCGATTGGCTCTATGTCGAAGTTATAAGGAAGGGGAGAAAAGGAATCATAGAAGCCGGTAGGAGCAACAGTAGTAGGAACAACTTCAGAAATAGATTGAGCTATTGAAGGCTGGTCCGAAGAAATAATTGGCTCCCCCACGCTAACAGGAACATCATCAATGATGACGCGCTGTCCCGAAACTTCTGCTTGGACCGAACCTTCAACGTTCTGTCCCGCAGCTAAGATAAGAGCGGAACTGCTATTCCCTTCAACAAAGCAATCTCTAATTTCCCCTTCTTCTACTTCAGAAGGGTACAACGGTCTTTTTGGTTTCTTTTTCTTCTTCTCAGGGAGAACCAATTTTCGTTTCCCCTTACCTTCAATAACTTCTTCCTCAACTCTTTGCCTATCTTCAACGATCTGAATACCGAGGCTTGGGCGAGGAGGAGGAACTTCAGTTTGAAGTTCGAAATCGGGTTCAACCTGAAGCACAAACATTTGTCCCGTAAGAAAAAATTCAAGGGTATTTCGGGACGATACTAAAAGAAAGAAGAGTACGAACCTTATATTCAAACTTGTAGTCATCAAAATTTAACCGCCAAGGACAATAGCTTGGGAAACGTTTACGAACCCTTTGAATTTCATCTTTGGAGATGTTACCAAAAACCCAAGGACCTTCAATTATAATTGGAGTACGATACCACTTATAGTCATGATCTTGACGAATTCTTTCTTTTGTGGGAAAATCAATTTTGGTAAATGGAATAAACTTGATTTTTAGATCGTCAACCTCATATAATAAGGGAAATCCCGTAAGACACTTACGAACAGGGCTAACGCTCCACTTCACAAAATTCCTGATACTGACACCATCTCCGTATGTAAAATGAAAATTTTCAACTGTATAATTGTCACGTTCTACAAAATTTGGAACGTAACAAGTAAGATTAGTTCTCCCTTCACTTCGGAGGCTACACTCATCAAGGATACGCCACCAATTTCCATTATATTGTGTAATGGATCGAGCTTGACCATGAGGAGAATCACCGCGAGATGCAAGAACTTCGAATTGGAAAGGATTTTCTTTTTCATATAGGGGGAGACGAAGTTCGGCCTCTAAAGCACCAGCTGAGATTAATAAATTATGGGAAGAATAGTTAAAGCTCTGAATTGCTCCTAAAGTCAGTACATCATTATTTTTGTCATAGAATGAGACTTTAAATCCCTCAAGAGCATGTCTTCTCTTAAAATCCTCAATATTCATCGACCGCTAACTATAAGTGGCATGAGCCCGCTTATTTCTGGGGGCAGGATTAACACTTATAGAAGCATCAGGAGCTGGGTTACGAACATACCGAGACACAACATATCTAGAAGAAGGAATTCTTGAAGGTCTTCCGGTTTCTTGGTAATCACCAGCAGCATTGGGATTTCTGGAAGACATAATATTTTTATCTCAAAAGAAAATTTCAAAAGATCAATGTATGAAGGAATCATCATAGATCATAAAGAAACAATCATAGAAATCAAAAAAAATTATTAGTTCAATCATATCTGTTAAAAGCTAATCATGGTTAAATATCAAAGTAAGATACTGGAGGTTAAAATCCTCAATATACATGGAGAAAGAAGATAAACAATTACTTGATCAAAAGTAGAGTAAATGTGATTGATGCTAAAAGCTCCTGAACAGTTGGGAGAACGAAAGTATTTGAAAAGTTCAAGGAAGACAAAGAGCAGCAACTTTAAGAAGTAAAGACAGAGGTGGAAAAGACTGCATCGTATTTAAAGAAAAGAATAAAAACCGTCACAATTTGGAAAGGTATTAATTCAGGCAAAGATTTGATTTCCTCGAAAAAAAGGTAACTGACACAAACGTGATAATAGAAGTTACTGCCTGCGAAAAACTCGCACAACGTGCAAAAAGAAGTAATGGTAAAACAAAAGGTAATAATTATTCTTCTGCTTTTTCCAAAACCTTGGATCGACCGTTGAAAGTTTTTAAAAAAAGAAGAAGAAGGGGGCAAGTTGTTAGGAAATAAAAGGAGGACGACACGTGTAAGATGATTAAGGAAAGAAGCAGTGGTTCTACGAAGAACGGGAAGCACACAATCAAAGCCGTGTGAAAGGATCGAGTAAATGACAGATGTGAAAGACTGAATATATCCCTGCATGATTGACACATAAGATCGGGAAAGTGGTATCACACTGGTCGAAACATATAGCATTAAAATGCTTATTGAACGGGAAAGTAAGAGTAATAATGAACATGGAACGGGAAAGTAAGTGTAATAAATGAATCTGGAACGGGAAAGTATATGCAATAATTACTTTTATTTACTTTAACCACATGACTGACACATATGATCAGGACAAAGATGATTCTCAAAGAACGAAGAGTACGTGTTAATCATACAAGGTAAGAGACCAAAAAGTGAAGAGCATGACCTGTCAACCATACAATCATCCCGATCTAAAGATAATAAAGAGAACGAAAGAAGGTATCGGGACAAGAGGGACCCATTAGATAATCTATAAATAAAAGAGATCATTCAAAAGAGAGGGGGTCGGTCAATTGAAAGAAGAATAGGCTAAAGAAGAGTAATCAGAGAAGAAAGAAAAGATCATTAGGTATGTATTCATTGAGTAAGATATTATTTAAAAGCTTCACTTTCATGATTCATCTTCTATACTTAAAAAGATTATGAATTAGATACTGTAATTTGACCAAATATTTGATTTGTAAATAAATGGTTAATTGAAACCTTTCTAATTAATTGATTTTAAAGAGGATTCTATGTATCAAAATGTTAGTTAAAATCTTTCTATTTACTGTGTTTTATCGAATCATTGGTTGTTTATGTCAATGAGAATTTTGGCATAAACATCCACAATAAGATGCAAGCCACTTACTCGGGTGTTCCTCGCATCAACAACATGGCGAAGTGCACCTTGCTTGCAATTTAGTTTTCATTTGAACGCCATTAGAAAAAGTACCGATAAAATGTCAGTTAGCATCAACCCAAGCATGTCAAGGGTTATGCTTAAAAAAAAAAGCATGTCAAGGGACGTATAAAATAGCATTCAGAAGTTCTTAAAATAAAAAGTTAAATCGTGTGGAATAATTACAGGTTGGATGAAATTTAAGTAAACAGGTACAGCTCCATTATTCAACAACTAAACAAAATTCAAAACTGTACCAATTCTAATCTAATTTCTTCATCAACTTCAACAGAGAGACATTGATCAGTGAAGAACATATTAGTCGTACAAATCGTTGAACTTAAAAGATGAACATTTGTACCAAACCACACTGTATAATGGTCCATTACCTGGGGTACATCTAATCCCTCTATGCAAGTTTGCAACATATTGTCAAGCAAAGGTGAGACTTTTTGGAGAAGGGCAACGAGCCTGAAAAATGACCTCCTGTGTTCCTAACCTTTTCTCGCTTTGTCTTACTTAGGCCGACCAGCGTTCGCATTCATGGGCAAACCTAACTCATAGTAACATATTCTTCATGACTTGGGATGCGGCTTGAACTTATACCTCCTATATATCAATAATGATCAACAATTTGGCGAGTAATACAAGTCATATTCGTTGTACCTCTAGATATAAACCATGTCGAGAGAAGTATCAAACTGAAAAACATCAAATAATAATGAGATTCCAAGTATAAGATTACGTAAAAAAATTGAAGTTAATGTGATATTGGCACGGCTCAATCATATAAAAGTATCCAACTCATTGGGAGCTTTGATCTAATTGAGCCGTTCCAACATCTCATTTAGTGAAACAATACCTCCTCTAAATTTTAGCATGCCTCCTCAGCGAGTATCCGTCCTAGCAGTCTGTAGCTGCTAGCATATCCTGGTCCAAACCGGAAGAAGAGCATATATGGTTGATGGCGGTAGCCTCTGTTGGCCAGCATGCAAGTGCATATTATGCTGCATATATATATATATATATATAGATCGCGCGTGAGAGAAAGAGAGAAGCCAGAGGATGAATGACCTTGATTTGTAACCTTGATACGTATCCGGGGGACTAAACGGGACTCCAGGGACCCTAGCTGTGGCTGTGAATGCCAGGGATGTGAGATTTCATCAGGATTTGAGAATCGGCCGGCCTATAAAAGAAAAGGTAAAGGAGAATGGTTGAGATGTCTAAATCTGTGGCATAATTTAGACTTTATAAAGAGATAATACAGACAGAAGACGTATGCATTTAGTTATAAATTGCTAGCTATTGTTTTTTTACGTAGTAGTTGATGTCTTATATATATATATATATAGATCCACCAGCTTTATATGTTGTGATAATGTTGACGTCGGTTGTCATACTGAGCAACACAAGGAACAAACAATTTAGCCGGCAACAACGCGGTGTATAAACGTACGAGTACTTCGTATTTATTGGTGGAGTACTTCGATCATCGTGTATATATAGCTACAAATAAGCTCTTATAAGGATGTATATTGTGTCGATACACACGACATGATACATATAAGATATACCGTGTTGTACTGTACCAAAGAATTAAATACGATGTATGTGGTGTGCTTTTCTATTCAAAAGTTTGGCATGGTCACCATCATTAATACTATTTTCTAGGAAACTTCATGGTGAGTGTATTATTCCCTTATTCTAAAAGAAGACACCGATAAGATCCACACATAATTTCATTACTTAACCTACCTGTTCTCAGCTAACATACTCAGTAGCTTTAAATCAATTAAATTAAAATTTGGATGGATAGATAGATACCCACCTTACCTAATCTGTTTGTAGCATTTCCTCCTTCCAAGCCGTAGTTTGAAATGATCAAATCAATCAGCTAGCATCTAGGTATAACACAACCTAACATATTTTTTTACAATCAGAAAGACAGAAGATAAACAAGCATATAACCACAACACACAAGATATACGTGGTTCATCTTTATAGGTTACATCGACGGTCAACATCCATCAGAAAAACTTTATTATATCAAGATCGTTACATGCTCTTTCCGTAACCCACATAAGAAAACTCAAACAGAAAGAGTTAACAAGACATACCCGAGAATACCATTAAAGAAACCTTAGAAATCAACCCTTTAAACCATCCTTCAAACCAGCCTCATGTCTTCTCTTCCACACCTTCTTCACACTTGCTAATAACAGAGGAGAAACATGAAAGCACTAGAAACTTGGTTTAGGACAAAACCCTAAACCCTAAACGCTAGAACACCAAAATTCTCTCTCACATAGATATTGACCCTTACGGTAGCACTCGACCCTCCCAACAAAGAGACCAAAAATCTAAGCACAAGGTTTTACCATTCTTCTAGGTTGGATTAATTTACACCTCCAATTCTAATCATATACATAGAACATAAACTTAGACATTAAGAAACCTTAACTTTAGGAACAAGTTTTTCTAACTTGGCTCTTAAGTTCATAAACTTTAGGAACAAGTTTCCACAAATAGAGTTTGACCAAAACTCAAACTTTTATGACCACCGTATAAACCCACAATTCTCCACATCAGATCATGCTTTCAAGAATGAGATGATCAAACAAAGAATCACAGTGGTTGTACACTATCTCTATATACTCGTAGAATTATTATGAAGCTCAAACCTGAACTTCCATCTTCATAGGACCATATCTTCGACCAAAACACCATGAAGTTGATACTAGTCTTCAAACCATCTTCTACCAGAAGAACACTTGTGAAATTGATCATGTTTAACAAACACCACGAAAAACTTCAATCACCATCAATGAATCCTTGTACAGACTCCACCATTGATCACCAAAAGAACCATCCATAAGAATCACCGTTAGCTCCACCTAACCAGTAAGCTAATAACATATTAAACTCTAACCCATTCAGGAAGAATTAGCTTCAATATCATATTCCAGCATATGTCATGATTACCGTGTATCTGAAACAAAATATCATATATCTCTATTGTGATTAACAAACTTTAATCCTCTGAGCGATCCCCAAAACCGTCACCAGTATGACATACTCTTATTATCGCCATCACACCCAACATACTCGCTCAAAATATATACCGTGTGAATTCCCATATCACTGTGGTATATGCTTCATAGATCGCGCACATTCTTGATATTACGTGCAAGCCATCAAGAATACTTCAACATATATTTAACGAAATAAATATATAACATCTCGTGCATAACTTCGAAGTGTTGCTGAAGTTGCTTCTACATGAGACCTCATGACCCCATCCTTTCTTCAATCTTTGTAACCCATTCTTTATAGTGTATGGTTACTAACACCTTTCAAGAAGTATTGATGCATGTCGTAAGTGCAACAAATTACTCAAGATATTTTCCACTAATTAACTAGTAATATAACGGTAGTAAGGATCGTTCCCAAAGAGAGCTGTGTAATTGATAGGTTATTTAGATTATCAACTAGTAAAGAACTAAGGAGGATTGGTTATTTAACTACTACGAATATAATAGAAAGACAATAAAAGGAAAAGATGATTAGGGAGTCCTTCGCCGTTACCAACCGTTAACTCGAGTAGTATACTTATCTATTTTTCGTTAGAATCATTCATCACCAACCGTAGAATATCAGCTAGATTAGTGCTATTCATAAGAGAAAAATCAACTCATACAAAGGAACTCAACATTTGGCAAGTTCATTCTAAAATTTGTACTAGTTCATAAGAGAAAAATCAACTCAGCTAGAGGTAAACCAAAAGGGATAATCAAAGGTATAGTCTGAATATAGGTCATGACGTGGACACCATCTAAATCCAAATCTACCTATGGTGAATTATTTGAAAATCATGGATCCCATATCGAATATTTGAAATGAGCATTTAATGAACGAAAAAAACGACCAGATCAACAGTCCACAGTTTGACGAGACAAGTGACATGATATAATACGACGAGACCCAGAATGATAGCGATAGTGTCATCAAAGACTACTTGGTGAATTGACCAGCGAGAGCACTGTCCAGCGAAGATAAACCTTTCAGCAAGAAAGCTACAATGAAGAGTCTCTGCGAAGATGGCGAAGCGAGCGAAGTGAGCTGTCATCCACTATTGTAATTTGTCTATATAAAGGAATTGTAAACAGTATAAGAAGGGCTAAGTATTCATAGTGTGTGCTAAGAGTAAAGGCTGAGAGATATCTTGTATCTGACTGAGAGCTTGTACCAATTATCCATCCATAGTAAAATCATCCCCGTGGACGTAGGTTTTAACACCGAACCACGTAAATCGTTTGTGTCATCTTACTTTACTTACTTACATGTGAATCTTAACCTCATAAACTTGATTGATAATATTAATAATAGCTTAGGATTTCTCTTTGGGTATACAGTGGGTTTTCCTGTAGCTACGTGTAATATTATAAATGTGAAGTGCAAAAGAATTTGGGAGCTTTTTATTACTTTAGTAATATATTACTACAACTTTTTTATTTGATATCAAATCGTATATATAGGGAACAAAAGTATGTTAGCTAGAAGACACATGTCGATGGTTTGTCGCTACACTATCTCATTGGGATGAGATTAATAAGCAAGAATTAAATCAGGCTTACCTTTAACCCGGTCAAGGTGGTGGTTCATCCACCAAACGACCAATATACAACACTTCTCTTTGGATGATTTACCATTCAAAGACCGTTGTTTAGTTAAAATCTTGCCGGTCCAGTGGAACAAAATCCGGTCGAAGGAAAAAGAGTACAACGAAAGTTTTAGAACACAAGCTTATGTTGTATTGTTAAAACAGAAAAAAAAGAGTACAACGCATTAAAGTCCAAAACCAAAACTTCCCCTAAACAAAATTTATGTTAATTTGCCTCCTTGTACATGTGCCACATTCGGATTCCATATACCATCTTCTGGAAAACCGTTGTTGACAATAAATTGCTGAATAAATCAACATAATATTCACAGGAATGTATCTTATGGATATCAATCTCGTTGTTCTTTTGGAGGTGGTGAAAATAATATAATTTCGACGAAATGTGCTTCTTTCAGTCACCCTTGATGTAATCTTCTTTTTTGATTTGTGCTATACGTTTTCCTATAGATATTCTTCTTTATATAACAACTTTGAACATATACAGGTTGTAAATGCTATTGACACGAGCTACACTGAGAGTCACTCTATAAATTTGATGACTAGTACGTGTTTGGATCGGGAAATATACACTTACGACGTGTTTGGATCGTGGGAAAGGAATCCTATTCCTAGAAATCATATTCCCTGAAGAGGGGGAATTCTAAATCCACCATCCCATGAGTTTTTTATTCCCTTACTTTTTAGGAATTATATTCCTAATCACCATATATTTCTATTTACCAAATATGAGAATCTTATACACACGAAATGGGGTAGGTGATCGACACCCAAACTTATATACTATCTGTAATCTTAAATTTTTCTCGCCTCTTCGGCTTTTTTTGTTCATCTTCTTTTGATGACTACCCAATGAAAAGATTCATAAAACATAAACCCTATTTTCTATTTTGGTGACTCTTCTTTCTTTTACTCACAGTTTTTCTCCATTTTCTTTGATTTTCAACGCGGATCGTGTTCTTATAAATGTGAAACTGTAATAATGATTGGTATCAAGATTTTATTCTTATGAAAATTGTAGATTAAAGTATTTTGTTCTCTTCTATTCAAAGTATTAGGGTTTAAAGTACAAGTAGGTCACAACAGGCGCAAAGTAGTTCTTTTTCGCAATAGTCTCTATCCTCCTCCCTTTCAACAACGACTAAGTCTATGATCGAAATTCTCTCTGCCGGTTAACCTAGGTGGTTCTCTATGCCGGCAAAGAAGATGGGTTCACTGTTATGATTCAGGTGGAGATGGTATAGAAGGAGCAGAGAACAAGATTCGAAGATCTGTAATGGGTTTCGAGTTTCTGTAGCTGAGAGAGGTTTGTCTGGTGGTGTGGTCAGAGAAGAAACAATGAGATTTGGTGATGAACAAAGGCAGGAAAGACATGGGTTTCATTCGAAACTGGAGTACTTCAAGAGAAATGGATTACTCGGTGGATTCAAGTTGAAATTAGATGGGTTTTGAATTTGAGATTAAGAAGAGGTCACTGTGTCTGCTGTGAGTTTGATTTAGAAGTGGTGGTCTTGGTGGCAATTGGAGCAACATGGAAGAATGGATTGGGAGAATAATTGAATGTGGATGTGAAATTGTCTGAGTATGAGATGGATTAGCTGCTGCCATTTTGTTATGGCTGAAATTGGCAGTCAAAACAAAGAAACATGGTGTCGCTGATGAGTTTTGATTAAAGGAAAAAAAGAGAAAGAAGAAAAATAGATAGGAAGGGAAGAGCCGAGACCGATGGGTATTGTCGTGAGCTTAAAGTACTGCCCAGAGACCACCACCTCATCATGGTAAGCATTGTTGTTTATCATTGTTTTGTATAGGTAGCATTGAAATTGCACTTTTCTTTTGCTGCTCACCTATTTTACTTTCATGCTGATGGCTTTATGTGATTTTTTTTTTAAAACTATTTACGTCGTGGAGACGAAACTAGATTGCCATCGAGTAGCAGGTACAACATGGGCAAAAGGTTTGCAACAAGTGATGCAGTTATCATTGGTGATCAATACATAAACCTAGATGGAAGAAGCACCAAGGTAATACAGTATTTTTATATCATCATATGAAATATTTTTGATTAGTTTTTTTCCCCTTCTTTAGTCGTCTATGAATTTGTAATGCTTTCCTTCTTCGTCTTTTGTTGACTCTCATCTCGATAAGGTTGACATTTCGTCATGTATCAGTTATACAGTCGTCTTCTATTTATAATGGGTAGGGATTTTTGTAAACATTTTTTGCATTCTCAGGTGCAAGAATATGTCTATTGATGTAGATTGATCCAACATATTATTCGATTTGTGTCTTTAAGTTAGATTTTTTTCTGTTTGATACACTGCAGGAACTGTGTGTTACAAAGGATGTTAACTTCTTTAGCTGTCCCACCAGAAGAAAGAGTCAGTCTCAACAAGGATGTAGAGTGAACAGAGACAAATTTTATGCTTTTAAAGAGGCATAAGATATGCATAGATGACTTCTGGCTAACTTAAACATCAGCCAAGGATCTTTTGGGGAGGTTAGAGATATTCTAGACATTGATTATCTAAATATGCAAGAAAGTGATCTCTCTTCAATTTTACTTTTTTTCCCTATGATTCTAAGCTCCATCCAGTGTAATAGTATAAATGATGTTGTTTTGAAGGCTTATTAATGATTTCCTTGGATTGAGTAGTATTTGAGACACAACGCTACCTTCGTGGTTCAAACATGCAGTGACCTGTGGTTTATCCCATGATTCGTTATGAAAGTTGTGCACATAAGCTTTTACATGTCTTTTAGGTTTGGTGTGTGGGACGTCGCAAAATGGGTTGCATGGTCTGGGATCATGTCATTTAGGAAAACGGATATTTGCAGTTCAAGGAATCAACTTTTGAAACTGCTTTTCTTACCAGGACGATGATGGAATCATATCTCTCTTCTACTTTTTCCATTTATCTGTGATCGCATCCTTTGGAACCTCCCTTATGGTGGCGTCATGGGTCCTTGAGGTAGAGTCTTAGGGGGTCACCAAACATAAAGCCACAATTTGATGTTCTTGGCAGAAAAAAAAGAAAAACAAACCAAATAGTCCAATAAGGTGGAGAAAAAAGTACAAGTAGTGGATGTATCATGGAATTTAGAGGAATTAGTCGTGTTAGGTAGGAAATTAGATCATGTTTTTCCTCATTTTATGTTATTAAAAAACAATTATAGCACTTAATTATGTTTTTAAGTGACAGTGTCAAATATGTTAATTGTATAAAACATATAAGAAAAGTGAACTCTTTTCTCTGTTAAAGTGATTATCATCATTTGCATTTGAGAAGTTTTATTATGATTCTAGAAAATGCAAGAACTTTGAACATTTGCATTTGTGAAGCTTTATTATGATTCTAGCTTAATGTTCCTCTTTTTGCAGGTTGTTCCTAGCAGCCATTAAAGCATTTGACTGAAAAACCTGTAAATGCACAACTTGCAAGAATACAATGATCTACAACACTGTTTTATGTTCCTAATCAAGTGAGTCTTTTGGAACTTTCTTTCTTAGTAGTGTCCTCTTTTTTGGGTATAAAAAACATCTTTTTAACGTCTAGCTCAATCTTTTGTGTATTGAAAGAGCTGAGACAAAGGGTTCCACCATTAACCAATTTATGTGATTCAGTTAAAAACAATATTCATGCAATTCTTACGTTCAAGGTGATTCTAAAATATTGCATGTAGTAGATTTTTAAAATAATAGATGTAAATTGCAAGCATGAAGCATCAAAAATCCCTAGACCAAGCATGCTCCATCAAGAGAAAACACAACTATTTAATAAAAATCATTATTACAATTTTGATTTAAATGTAAATAATATTGTAGAAATTAATTAAATAAAAATTACCACATATTTATTGGAAAAATGGCTTCCTCCGGAGCCTCAACATTGGGGTTTAGCTCCTCATGTTGAAAACACTCTCAAAAGATTTATTCATGGTTCAAAAAGTGTTTACAAAGATGAAAAAGAATTGACTCAGAGATTTGAGACGTTTATAAACGTGTTACAAATAGTGCTTTCTCTGTCGCTGAATGAAACATAAAAGATCACGGGTTCTTTTACAACGAAGATTTTGAATTTTTACGACGAAGTTCTTGTTCAAACTTTTAGCCACTGTTTCTTCAACCCTTTGGTGATGAATTCTTCTTCTTCTTCCTTTCACGAACAACAACATAGTTTTTTTGTGATTGATTTTCTCGGCCCTGTGGCCTCCCAACTTCTCCCGAAACTCTCGATCCCCCTTATCATGACTCTCCCAACTCTTTTTATACACAACATGTAAATGAAGCCCGAGAAATCTTCCCTTTCCTTTCCTCCCAAGTCTCGGGATTTTTAACTCCTTATGCGTCTTTCTGTTTAATCCAAACTCTCCAAATCTTTCCTAAGATAGAATCTCATCGAGCCAAGAAGATATCTTTCCCTTTCACCATGTAACTTCCCAAAAACCCGAGATATGCTAACTTCCGTGTTTTATTTTTCCCGATTTAAAAGATATGATGCGATATGATTTTCTCAATTCCAAAACACGTAACCTTCCTACCAATAAGGGAACAAGATAATCTTGTCTTAACCCTTTGAAGAAATCCTTAAATCACGTAAAAAGATTCTTTACAAACCGAAGGATTAAAGTTCCCGGCAATTTCTATTTCAAACTTGAGATGTGGGTGCCTTTAGCAATTTCTTGGGTGCCTTAATAACTTTTCGAGCCGATTTTTCCACAATTATTTATTCTTCAAAAATACCTAAAAAAATAATAAAATAATAATATTAGTATATAAATTGAAAACTATAAATATAAATTAGACAAATCAGACACAAAAATGGGTCTATCATGTATTTTCCCGATATATTATAGCGAGGAACATTCTTAAATACCATCAAAAGAATTCATGATGTACTGCATTGTCGAGTTGAGGAAATTCTAAAACCTTGGGAATCTTATTTTCCCGTGATCGCAAGATGAGGGTATTTTTTGGCAAGTAGACGTAGACGAGGTACAAAGCTGAAGAGTAACCTAGTGGAAATAAATAGAGTTCGGTAGAAAAGTTCAGGTTGGGGAGAGGATGAAAAACCTCAAAAGTGCTGGACTCGATATCAAACTCCATGAGGTCTTTTCATGCTATTAAAATATTAGCATAATAAGATGTACTGAATTTAATATTTATTGTCTAAGCTATTAGCTTATATATGTTCTTAATTGTGAAAACCAAAACTAAAAAAGAATACTAATGTCAGAGTGATATTTAGCCATGTAAACACGAATCCCTTAAATTGCCATTGATCTAGAAGTAATGGAAGTTGTACATTAAGACTTCAGAATTCTCATTTTTTTTTTGTTTTATGTTTGCACTTTGGATTATATATTTTGTTTGGCTGATTCAACAAATGAAGTAAAATTTATGATCTGGTAATTTCACTTAAAAGGATAAATCCAGGAATTTAATAGATAAAGTAAATTTATGGAGAGGTTGTACGTAGTTCCATTCACCCAAACATAAGATGCTACTAAGTACAAATGCATATTTGAAAAGTGCAGCACAAACAGTAAAATAGAAAGAAACTAAACTATTTTGCAAAGATAAATTTCTTCCACATCAGACATCTCATGGCACGAGCTTACTACTAGAAAACTTACCATCTAAATTATTACTCAATTTCATGATTAGTAGGGTGAGTATTCACTTCTTGGTCATGCCTAAGATAAGATTATTCCAATTTTTACTACGCTTACTTGGTTCCTCTTAATTAATTTTCAAATAATAATTTAGAAAAAATAAGAAGAGAAAATAGATGAAAAAAACGAAAATTAAATCCGGTCAAGTCAAATATTACTACTATCTGTGTTAGACTGTTAGACATATTACAAAAGACTATTAATTAAGGCCAGTGTAACACACAGGTTAAACACCTAGTAAAATTTTATTTCTAAGAAAATAATTCCCTCCCTCCAACTAAACACAGTTAATATATTAGGGTCGTAGTCTAATTTTGACCGTCTGATTAGCTGATCAAAATATCCTTATGGGATAGCTAATAAAAATAATATCGTAACCGCTTTTGACAATATTCAAACAGTAAGTCAACTGACGGTCAAAATGTTTGGCAAAATATAAAATGCCAAACTGTAACGGTTTTATTGTTGTTGGTTGATGTGATTTTATATAGTGGTAAAAAGAGGTTCGATTCTCGAACTTGTGAAGGTAATGATTTTAGAAAATAATGATTTAAACTAATTCTAGAAAATTCCAGGAGTAAGAAAAAGACTAAATAACCTAAATATGATTTTTAAATAATTTTAAACGTACCAGGAATCAGGAATCAGGTAAATCTAACAACCTATGTGATTAATCAGATAATTCTTTTTAAATTAATTAAAGCACAAATAATTGCCAAAGTTGGTTTTGTTATGCTAACAAACAGAGGTAAATCACAAGCATGGACTATCAAAATTAATTAACTAAGCATAATCCATTAAGCAAAAGCACAACTGTTGAAAGAAAACCGTTTTTACTATTCAAAACTATGCAATTCTAATAATAAAAGAATTATAAATAATTATTAGAAAATAATTAAATCACATAAAATTGAGAAAATTACCTTATCCATCATCCCAGTAATTAGACTTAGCCCATGGTGAAGAAAACTTGCTCAAAAGTTGATTTCATTGCTCAAAATATTGATTACAAGGTTGAATAACGCTGTAACAGCTGATTTGATACGCTTATATGCGTTATAGGAGAGGGTTCAGCTGTTACAGAAGAGTTTAAGCAATAAAGGGTTTGAAGCAATAGACAACAGAAAAATTCAAATCAGCAACACTTATAAATGTTACTGAGTCTTCTTCTCCGGCAGTGATGGATGAAGAACAGCCGGCCGGTGCAGTAGCAGTGACCGGACGGTGACGGAATAGTTACCGGAATTCTCTATTTTCTTCTCTAGGCTTTTGTTGTCGATTCTCTTGGCTTCTCTTGGTATTTATAGATATTAGAAACCCTAGAGAGAGTTCTAAACCTAATAGAACTCTCTAGAATAGCCCACAAATCCCAAACCGAATCGAAACCCAATTCCGGCCATATACATGATTTTTCAACTGATTTCACGGGATTTTTTTGCTGTTTCTCGATTGTTCTAACTTGTGTGGGATATCTACTAATATTTGGAACAATCTGGAAGCGAAAGAACACGTTGATTTTACGTTAACAGTGGATACAGTTGCGCCCGATGAGTTAACCCGGTGACTCGGCCCGATCCAGCTCGCTGGGTTGACTCGCTGGGTTGACCCGCTGGGTTGACCCGATCCAGGGGTGCCCCAATCCAAAGTGTGGGTGCTTTGATCCATTTTCCCGGGTGCCTTGAACACTTTTTGAGCCAATTTTTCCACAAATCTTTATTCTTCTAATGTACCTACAAAAGCATAAAAACACGTAATAGATACAAAATCGAATACTAACTCACTAGAAATTAAGGTGCACTTTAGACACTAAAATGTGTCTATCATTGGTCAGTCTACAACTTCAAGAAATAAAACCCAGACTTTTCAAGTTCTTCTTACCTTTTTCTAGTTCACTTTGCAGTTTCTTCTATTTCACTTGCACAGTTTTGTAATGTCCTTGCGAGTGTTGATGCGATTAAAGGTATGTTGTTCTACTGCTCCATGACTTAAATCTTCATTTCCAATTCCATGCTTTGATTATTTCTTTTTCTTTTTAAATAATACTTCCACAGTATAAAAAAGCCGACATTTATGACTGAAAACTGAAAAGTAGGAATTATCATTTGGTACTCCCAACCTGAAAAATCATTTAAAAAAAAAAAACTAGCTAGAGATTGATGGACACTTGCCAGCAGTCTTGCAGTAAAAAGAAAACACTTGTTCTGCTTAAACCTTGTTACTATCGACCCCTTTAAACTACTTCTTGTTAAAGTTATTTTTCCTAAATCTTAACAACAGGAGAAATAAATACAAAGGTATGTAAATCACTTTTCCTCAACACATTGACTTAATCTTTCTCTTAGGTAACCAGTTCTTAGTCCTGAATTTGTGTTGTGGATGAATTGTAGAGAAGGTAAGAAAACTCAGTTCATCTCATCACCACCCACCACCACTTTGCCTAGTTCTTAGGTAAGATATGGTAGTATGTGATATACTAAGCAGAGTCCCTGTAAAGTCACTTCTGCGGTTCAAGGGTGTATATAAACCTTGGTGTTCATTAATTCAAGATGGGTGTATATAAACCTTGGTGTTCATTAATTCAAGATCCCTACTTTATCGATTTACATTTTGCTAGATCACAAATACTTCAACATTTTTTCTTCATCATTCCACTTGTTGGAAGTGAGACAGAAAACCAGATCAGGGGCATCTATTACCAAGATTATCAAGTGTATTTCAAGACCACGGGCTTATTGTCTCAAGGAAGCGGCAGAATGGCATCAACCATTCCCACCATAAGGAACTTGAAGTCAGCCCAATGTAGTGAAATTATTGGAGCTGTTAACGGTTTGACTTGTTTTGTTCGCGGCTACGATGCTGCTGCTTGCATATATAATATTAGCACTAGGGAAATAACACCATGGATTAAATCGACAGTCTTAAGGGAGGCTAGGGAAGGGAAGACTTGTTGCTATATCGGTTCTCCTACCTATTGTTTTGGATACGATTCTGCCACTAAGAAACACAAAGTAATGTGCATGTGGAATATGTCACGGAAACAGGATGATGGGACCTTCGTTAATGGCCCAGTTTGTGAGATCTTGACTTTAGGCCACAATTCATGGAGAAAGATCGAAGCTGCCCCACCTCGTCATTTTTATCGTGCTGTATGTTCTGTATATGTGAACGGATCTATTTATTGGCTCCCGGATATGTTTGAGTATGACAATTGGAACAATGGTGATAATGTATTTATGGTGGCATTTGATGTTGGAAGTGAGAAGTTCAGAACGATCCAAATTTCCAAGTTCAGATCTGGTAATAGGCCTTCTGATCCTCATCCTTTCCTCAACCGTTGCCATTTATTAGAAGTGAATGAATGTGTTGCTATATTACGTAGAAGTACTGCTGACACTGCCAACCTATGGATATACGAAGACAGCGACAAAGAGAGTACTTATAAAGCTACAATAATGGACTCTGCTGACAAGAATTGGACTGAAAATACCATTACATTACCTGTTCCTTAGGTAGAAGGGAGAGATTTCTATTTTCATACTGCTAGTGGAACAGATCAAATCATCATGGAAACTCATTTGAGGAATTCTGATGGATGTTCAAAGGCCATGTCAATTTACTCTTATGATTTGAAGAAAAAGTTTTTCAAGGAGATCAAAATTAGCGGGATTTCCCTTATCAGTTCCTGTTAGTTTCGATACCAGACTATGTACACCGTTCTGTGAAAGTCTGTTGTTCTTATCAGAAGCCTAAGAGAAGCATCGCAGTCTAACCTTCTACAGAAAAGTGTTAGTAGGATTTCTTAAACAGAAAAAGAAGCACTGCAGGTAACTTCTTTCCTAGATTTTGTTTGTGCAACTCAGTTTAGTAGGTTGTTACTTGTTAGTGTTGTACTAGTCTTTAATTTTTATTTTGTGTTTGTTCCCAAACAAATTATGAACATATGATTTTTTTGGTGTTCTGTTTGGGTGCTTTACTAGTTAACTTAGATTACATGAATAAGACTCTCCAATTGAAAATGCAGTCATTTAAACTGACAAGGAATGCAGTAGAGCTTAGATTTGGCAAACACAACCAATTGATATTTATATCAATTATTTTCTTCATGTTTATAAAATCTGCAGTGAAACCAGAGTTGGACTTAGCTATAAATGAACTCATTGATGAACTACCCAACTAATTCAACTTACACAACGCAATATTTTGCATTAAACTAAGTACAATGATTATAAGTAGAAAATGAGTTTTTAACTATTTTTTTTTTTGGTCTTGGTGTGGTTTGATATTAGGACCTAAGGGTTCTATGGATGATCACTCATTTCCTTGAGTGAATGAAATTTTTTAGTTTAGTCCTACATTGGATATTCTAGAGAAGAATGTCCACTATATAACTATTCTCATATGAATAGTTAGACAAACGTGGTTGGAATGTGTGGGCAAACAATACATGATCAAACCCATGTCATATGTGTGAATAGTGAATACCATACACCAAGTTCTATGTCTACTCAAAATTATTTTTGCAAGTTTTTCTTTAGGAAACTAATTCCAAAAATATTTTCTTTAACAGTTTTATTTATGAGAAAATTCCCATTTCGTTTTTAATTGTTTTACAAGAAACAAAACCTTGTTTTATAAGAAAACCTAAACCTAACTTGATTTGCAAATAACTTTCTCATATAAAATACAACTCTGAAAATCTATTTTCAAATCATCCCGGAAGCGGCTACTATCTTGTCTTCTTTTCACCATCTTTTCGCTTTGTTTTGTGCTTTTGGGTGTTTATTTTCCTTTCTTCCCTGTTGCTAAGTTTAAGAGTGGGTAGTTTGTATTGTGCTAATACAAGCTATATCGGACAGTCTTATCCTGGACACATCTTCACACGTTGGAGTTTAACATTACTCTTCTCGAGTATACCCGCGAACTAATGTGTTAAGGACAACTTGTTGAACCTGTGATTCTGCTCTCGTAGTTGTCCGTGGTAGAATTGTTTTCAGTTCAATTCTTTATATATTATTCTGATACATCTAACGTTGTTGTTCATTGTTGGAAGATTCCAACATAAGCTAGCATATTATTCTAAGATCGTTAACAAGCAACAAAACCAGAGATGAGAACAATATCAACAACTTTGTTTGTGGAACTCTACAACTGCTACGGGACGGATGCACAGGATGTGAGTTTCCAAAATCTGTAATATTTTCCAATGAGCAAGTATGGTTACATCGACTAGGACGAACAACTCTCAGAATACCGTTGTTTGTTAACAAGAAAACATCTTTGTTGTTATCGGTACCCATTGAGAATAAGTAAGCCACATTGAACTTTCTTCGGCCAAGTTACACTGTCATGGAGAGTCATGAGCGCATCCAAAGGAAAGTTCAGAAGAAATTCCCACTATATTTTGGGCTCTCTGTGCCTGCCCACATAACACTCTCATACAAATCCGCATGCAAGTACCTGAGGTTTCATTTTTGCAACAGAATGATTAAGAAACTACAACTAATTTGAACTTCTAGATCAGAAAATTTACGAAGTTGTGCGAAACTCACTTTCCATACATGCATGGATCAGTTTTGGAGCAATAGAAATAACCACCTGTGATAGCTGCAGATCCCTCGTACGGATTTACACTGGAATGTGCATATCCCATTTCAGGGGTGATAGTTTTCGACGCTAATAGTGCTGTTTCCTTTTTTGGTAGAATTTGGAGGATAGGAAACACTCGTAATCTCGCCATCCGTAGTTTTCACCCTTGGTGATGAGATTCACCTCTTCATATTTATCCTACAACATTTTATGTACTTATTAACAAGACGTGCTTAATAACATGCAAAGAAAGAAGGGGAAAGATTGTCTACGAACCTGCCCACAATCCCCACAAAGAAAGTAAGAAGGTCTTTCAGAATCAAAACTACATCGCCAAGGATTGCCAAGGCCTAATGACCAAATTTCAGGCAACAACTCTTTGTCATCATAATAAGGATTGTCACTTGGAATAGAATAAGTTCCCCACTGCTGAAACTTACTTGTTTCTTTTGCATCTTGAAATTGCATACAAACAGTAGCAAAATGGTTATATACAAGACTAGAATGAAAATCATTACAGGACGATTGGTTATTATCCCGGCTTTATCAAATACTACCTCCGTTTTTGGAAAAGTGTTACTATCATTTTTTTATTTTAGCCTAAAAATAGGTTAAATTGAAAAAGTGATAGTAACTCTTTTCTAAAAACGGAGGAAGTAAATGTTTATCGTACCATGTCATTTTCTGGTTCACTGGGCAAACTGCATCGAATTTCTTAAAGATAGTGCAATTTGGCTTCTCTCGTATTTGTAGAGAGGGCAATCCTTCTGCAGACATCTTGGCAAAATGGAGTGGCGCCTCAGCATCACAAGCAACATGGTTTTGTTGCCCCTTCAGTTATTATAGTATATAGTGCTATGGCAGTCATCTCCCTACATATCATTTTGTGTAATGTTTACGTCTTCTATTTTGTCAGAGGTATTCGGCACTATACCCCCTCTTTGTTTTCATTTTCATTTTCTTTCATTATCAGTATGTTCGTCTTTTGAGGCTTGCTTATAGAAAAGATTAAAGAAAAGAAGGGAAAAAAATTGTTTTGTGGAAATTACTTACTCGGTATTTTATCAATGTCAAACCTCAGAATCTTTCCCAGCAGTGATTTCTTGTTTTGTGCAAAATTGTGAGGATCAGTTCTAGCTTCATTATCCATAGTCTTTATGTATAAATACCCATCAGGTCCAAATAGAATTTGGCCACCATGAAATGTTGTATAAGCAAGCCCCATGGTGAAGATCCTTCTCACTTCTGTTGGATTAGCTCTTATTACCTTAAAAATTATTAAAAATAAAAAGTTACGGTTTAAAAATCGATTAACATGGTTTTCGCCAAAGCTTGCATAAATAATAACTAATCGAGAAGCACAGAAGTAAAATACCAAGGCTGGATCTGATAATGAGCTACCATTAGCAGTAAACTCTAAAATAACTGAATGATACTGGCAAGGCTTGGTTCCATTACGAGGACTTAACTTCGAAGGGTCACAGTTAACATCTGTGTTGCATGAACATCTTCCATAACAGCCAATCGATTTAACGTTATCACAATTGTAAGAAGCAAAGTATCGCCCATTTTGTGGAAATTTTGGATGGAACGCGATACTCAGAAGACCAAGCTCGCTCTCAACATGTACTATATCTGCTATATCTAAAAATGGGTTGGATTCATCGATAAGCATTTCTTAGCATTTCTTCTCCAGATCCTTGTTCAGGAACTGTTGTTAACCAAATCTTACCATGTATATTGGCCAGGAAAACATGGTTGGATCCGTCAGGATGAGCAGCCATATCAAGGTATCCACCATTTCCAATTTTCTCGAGGCATATACCATTGACTGTCGTGGAAGGGTTTCAGTACTAGAAGCTGATGGAAGAAGAAGCAGTTGCAAGTAATTAAGACAAAAGGAAGAGATAATTAGTAGTAATTACTTCACCCATTTTTATATCTCAATTTCCTGGCCGGAATGAAACACTAGTCTCTTTAGTACCTATAGCATCCAGGTGATCACATTTAGTATCACAAAGACAAAGTCACTTCAAGATTTTGAAGTAACAGACTAAAAATTCTTAATCTAAAAACTTACAAGTCAAGCTTTGTACCTCGATTCAGGAATTTAGTTTTTTTTTCTTTTTTTTGAAACAATCAGGAATTTAGTTATGTAGTCTTCTTTTGACTCTTCTTAAATCTCTCACAGTCCCAAACATCCATGCACTCCCAAGTATTCTATTCTGAGCTTCACATGCAAAGCCCAAACCTTGAAATCTCTATATTTTATTTATTAAAAGATGTTTCAAAGTTGTTCAATTCAGAAATGTATAAAGCTAGTTACATTGCCAATTTGAATGCCTGTATAGACTTGGCATGTTGCCAGTGCCTTTGGGAGGAGTTAGATTAGGACTTGGGCCAGGAGGTCTAAGCCGAAGAAAAAGTACCCACTCCGTGTGTGTTTCTTTTAAAGCAAAATATGTGTTTCCAAAGAATCAAACCCATGACATGATCATAAATTAGACATTTGATCTCCGATTCACTAGTCCATTTGGTTGGTGGTTCCCCTTTTCCGTGCGTGATGATTAGGGGTGAGCATATGAACCCAAACTCGTCAATCCAACATAATCCATCTGTAGTTTGGTGGGTGGGTATCCGTTTCTGGATAGGTTGGATATTGATGTATTTTTAAAATCCACTAAATAATAGGTTAAGTGTGGATGTAAGTATAGAAATCCATTGGATACCCACATCCGCTATGTATATGGGTAAATAAAAAATTTATAAAATACAAAGAGTCGTATGTGTATTTTACACGTATTATATAACTTTTAATATTTTCATTCTAGCCTAATTGTACCGATGATTCAAATTGACAAACAAACAGTACTGAATATACTCTTAAGTTTTACTTTTGGTTGTTGGGATGATGTTATTGGAAATTTAGCATAGTTATCTTGTAATAATTTAATATATTAATTAAATTTTAGTAGTGATGATAGCCTCCCATATAAAGATTGTTAATAAGAAAACTTCTCATAGAGATTTAATATTAGTGAAACCTCGCATCGTTAAGTATTCCATCCAATTATAGGTTAGTTGAGTCAGCAGTAGGGTACACGTGATAGATTCAAATTTTTTTTATTCTAAGCTGCCCAAAATACCCTCTGACCTGCCCACGATCTAAAAATCCGACGACCGGATTTAGCTGATAAAAATGACTGCTCAAATTAACGATCTGGCCAAGATAAGGCTTGTCTATGGTTTAAAATTATTGCTAAAGTGTACGGTCAACATCAATTCTATGATCCAGATCATGCCTCCTCCCTCCCTCTCCCTCCATGGATCCTAGAAAAAAGAAATTGCCCTAATTTTTTGACTGAAAATTCAAATCTCCTTACTCATAATTTATTTCTCGATCTGTTGAAGTATTTTTTTCATCAGATCCGTATGTACTTTGAAATTTCCGAAACCAATTTCTTGAATTATTCTCACTCTCATTAATAAATCTTTCGTTTCGGTTTGAATCAACTTGGGTAGAATGATTATGAATCAAAGTCGGAGTTTATATATCGATTCTTATGATTTTTTGTGGGTTTAATACAAAATTTGATATTTCTTAGGGTTTGTTGATACTATAAACATAACTGCTTTTCCAAAACAATAAATTTTTGTTCAAAATGATGTTCGAAAGTTAGTTAAAGAACTAGTTTTGAATGACACCATTGTACTATATCTTATCAACAAATAATTATTGCATGTGCAGGTAAGTGTCGCTGGTTCATTATGAATCTATGAACAAACACTAAACCCTTGAAATTCATATATTCCTTATAGAGATCGAGATCAATTAAGAAATGTGACTTGGAGAAAATTTGTGGATTTGGTATTTGTTTATAGATATTTGAATTGTATTTTTATAATTTATTTTTACTTACGTTAATGTTGTAAGTGAGTAAGGTGAATCGTGAAGAAGAAACGTCGAAACGTCGTAAAACCTGTGAAGAAGATGACTCTATTTGGACCGTACATTAGACATGATTATCTTGACTAGATCGTTAATTGTACGGATGTACAACACATGGCGTAATTTTTGTTTTTTAAGAAAAGGTAGTTTTGATATTTAACTAAAAATGTGCCATCCGTACACATTTTACGTGTAATCTATCTGCTAACTAAAGAGATGATTTAACGATAAGAGCTTTCACTAATATTAAATTTTTAGGGGAGGATTTTTTAACTAGCAATCTTTGTAGGGGAGGTAAAACTACCCCTTTTACTAATAATAACTATTTTTGTTTTTTCTAATAAAAGCATAAAATCCGCGGATGTATCCATGTCAAATCTATCAACCCGTCCATCCATAGGTGCTAAATCTGCAATAAATTGGACATGGGTGCAAATTTAATATCTATTATTTTGATGAGTTGGATTTAGCTGGTACCGAATTCACAGGTTCCACCTGTTACTCACCACTAATGATGATAGCCAAAGTGAGGTTTCAAGGTCCAAAAGTACACTTGCCCATATAAGCTGGAATCATTTTGGGTGATACTTTTGCTCTGCGTTTAGTGTTTTCCGGGAAAAATCACCACATACCTGTAATGCAGCACGAGCTCCGTCCTATAAAAAAAAGTTATCTATTCAAACAATTTATTTTATTTTTAATTTTTTTTAGAATAAAACTTTATCCAAACCCGATGTATCTAGATTTATTACATACGGTGCAAAACTAATTCTAAAAACAAAACAATATCCGATTTTATTTTACTTTAACAATAGAAGTTTGACATCTACAGAGATCTTCTAAAGGGATACTTAGCTTAAATTCCTTGAGCATTAGTTAGCAACCAATAAAAGCGGTTTCACTTTTTTTTTTTATTTTCTTTATTCCACTTCACCTTCGTAAAAGAAATCACTTTCTTTATGCATCATTCATCATTATTTTACTCCTGAAGAGTGCTAGCAGAGTGTAATCCTTCATCTAAATAATATATTTCTAAACATGTAGGGTGATAGGTGCCGCATAAAAAAACCCAATATCTTTAAAGCATCTGAAATATTTTTTTCGTCCAAATTATACAGATATAAAGCATGTTTGTAGTAGATTAAAAAAAAATATAAAATTTATAAAATTTATTTATTCTATATTATCTCTTTTTTTTTAAAAAAATTAAAAAATATTAAATTCGTTTTAATGTAATATTAATATCATTAATAAAGGTATATATGAAAAAATTATATAAAAATTAGAACTATACCTATCTAGATGGACAACTAAAAATAAAAACTATGTTTATATAACTTGGACAGATAGAATAGCAAACTAGTCATCGGCGAAGCCATGATTACATTGAAAGAAAAAGTTTGTGTGAGAATTTACCTAGAAACCTAAGGTTATCAAAAATTTTCATGTTACACCGCTAAACTGATATAGCTCTGTATCCAAATTAAGGGAAAAAAACATGATGGCGAGGTGAAAAATATGGATGTTATGTAAAAGCCATGGGGGCAAAATGCATGATGATAAATGCCCCATGGCCCTTTATTTGGATCCACCCTTGACTCTAGTGAACTATTGGGATATACTTTATTAAGAACGAGAAGTGAGAGTTGAATAAGAGAGTTACTAAGCATGTACTTGGTGGGTGTGAGCTAAAAACCAATATACTACTCAAGTAGACAAGACTGTAGAGATTAATTAAAGATCATAGCAGATGTTGAAGAAAGCAATTGAAAAAGAAAACCAAAATAGAAAGAAAGAAGAAAACACTGTGCTTAAGATTCGTAAACATCTACTTTCCACTTGGTTCTTTTGAAAACATGTGCGCGAGTACTAGTCTGATCATCCAGGTAGAATCTCTTATCTCCTATCTCAAATAGTTTTATTGATATATGCATATGCATATATGTATTGTTAGGATCGATGTTATAAGAAAATGAAACGAAAACGAAAAACAAAAACACAAGATTTATTTGGTTCATCCAAATTAGGTTACGTCTAAGAAGCGGCTGCGGTTTCACTATGATCTCAAAACAGAGTTCCAGAGGAATACAACGATGATAATAATACTAATACAAACCCTAGATAGGGCAACTCGATATATATAAAGACTATTTAAAAAATTTAGGCCCGGAGAGAACATAAACAAACCTCTCAAAAAGTCTCATTTAATTTCCCAACGGATCGCCAGTCGGATCAGGTCGAATACGAACCGGGTCGTGCACTACCAGGCTCCACACAGACATAACAATCTCCCACTTGGGGACTGGTCACATCACAAGGTGCCCTAACTCTACTATGAACAAACTTCAAAACACACCGATCACCTCATCAACTCTCTTAACCAATCATCAAGCTCGAAGACCCACTGAAGCTGCACACAACTTCAGTTTCTCAAGGGTCACTGGTTTTGTCAACATGTCTGCTGGATTCTTTGCTCCATCAATCTTCTCAAGTGTCAACTGACCATCTTCTATCAAAGATCGAATAAAATGGTATTTAATATCCACATGCTTGGTTCTGGAATGGTATGCCGGATTCTTCGCTAAGAAAACAACACTCTGACTATCACTATGCAAAACTTCATTTCCTTTCTTCATACCCAATTCACCCAAGACACGCTGTAACCATATCATCTCCTTGCTCGCCTTAGTAGCATCAACATATTCTGACTCTGTAGTAGACAAGGCTACTATCTTCTGCAAATTAGAACCCTAGTTCACAGCAGTACCACCCAAAATATACACATACCCAGTAGTACTCTTTCTACTATCAACATCTCCGGCCAAGTCAGCATCAACATAACCCTGCAACTTCATACTAGAACCTTCGAAGTAAAGTGATGTATTTGCAGTACCCTTCAAATACCGAAGTAGCCACTTGACTTCCTCCCAATGTTGCTTTCCGGATTACTCATGTACCTTCTCACAGCTCCCACTGCATGTGCAATATCTGGTATAGTGCAAACCATGGCATACATAAGACTCCCAATCTCCGATGCATAAGGAATCTTTTTCATATAAGCCTCATCTTCTGTTGTCTTAGGTGAGTGGTCTTTGGTTAACTTAAAGTGGCTACCCAAAGGCGTGCCCACTGGTTTGGCACTCTCCATGTTAAACCTTTTCAGAATCTTGTTCACATATTCTGACTGCAACAACTTCAAGGTACCATGATTGCTATCTCTTGTGATCCTCATACCAAGAATTTGCTTTACAGCTCCCAAATCTGTCATTGCAAACTGCTTTGACAGTTTCTTCTTTAGATCATTTATTTCCTCACTGCTAGGCCCGGCAATAAGCATATCATCCACATATAGCAGCAAAATCATAAAAGTATTTTCAGACCTCTTTATGTAGAAACAATGATCTGATTCGCATTTAGTGAAACTTGTGGTACTCATAAAACTGTCAAACTTCATATACCACAGCTTTGGAGCTTGTTTCAAACCATACAAGCTTTTATTCAATTTGCAAACCAGATTCTCCTTTCCCTGTGTTGTGAAGCCCTGTGGTTGCACCATATAAATGTCTTCCTTCAGATCACCGTGAAGGAATGCAGTCTTCACATCTAACTGCTCAAGATATAAGTTCTGTGCAGCCACAATTCCTAAAACCAATTTGATTGTATTTAGCTTCGCAACTGAAGAGAAAATATCAGTGTAGTATACACCTTCCTTTTGTTGAAAACCCTTCACAACAAGCCTGGCCTTGTAACGCGTACTCCTATCATGCTCTTCTTTTACCCTGTACACCTATTTGTTATGCAAATATTTTTTCCCTTTTGGTAGCTGCCAAGTCTGATTCTTGAGCAAATAATCCATCTCATCTTTCATAGATAACTCCCACTTGATTGAATTCTCAACTTGCAAAGCTTCAACATAATTTTCAGGCTCACCTCCATATGACAACAAGATGTGCTGAAGAAAGGGTGAATAAAGATCTAATGCCTTGGGTACCCTACTGCTTCTCCTAAGAGTGGGAATCGGAGTACTAGGGTTTGGAGAAGCTGGACTACCCTGCTCTATCTCAGGAACACATCTTCCTGGTTCTGGACAACCTTTTCCTGCACATTTATTTTAGAAATCTCACCCAAATCAACATAAGCAAAATCTTTTACCTCTGGTGCCTCTGGTTCTTCAACTGCATTTGATTTGTCCTTGTACATAACCTTCTCATTGAAGATGACATTTCTGCTTCTGATAATTTTCCGATTTTCTACATCCCAAAATCTATAACCAAAAGCATCATCTTCATATCCAAAAAGAAACATTTCTTGGATTTGGGATCAAGTTTGTTTCTAGCATTGGCATAAACATGTAATATGACAAGAAGCCAAATACTTTTAAAAAAAATAAAGATTTACCTCTTTACCACTCCATACCTCCTCTGGCATTTTGAAATTCAACGAAACTGATGGTCCTCTATTGATCAGATAAGCTGCAGTGTTGGTTGCACCAGCCAAAAAAACTTTTGGCATCCCAGCATGAAACCTCATGCTTCTAGCACGTTCTTCGGTTCATGTGCTCAGCTACGCCATTCTGTTGTGGTGTCCCTGGGAGGGTCTTCTCCATTCTGATTCCATTTGTAGCACAATACTCTCTGAACCCACCATCAATATACTCACCCCCATTATCTGATCTTAGGCACTTCAGTTTCAAACCTGTCTCATTTTCTACAAAGCCTTCCACTTCTTAAATATATCAAATACATCACTTTTATTTTTCAGAAAATAAATCCATACCTTTCTGGTCGAGTCATCAATAAATGTGATGTAGTATAATGAGCCACCAAGTGATGGAACTGGAGATGGTCCCCATAAATCAGTATTCACCAACTTTAATTTTTTTTGGTGTTGGAGCTCTACCGCGTATGACGAAGCTGACTTTCTTCTGCTTCCCAAGGATGCAACTCTCACACATAACGACATCAATGGTCTTCAATTCTGGTAGTTTTCCGTTTGACTGAAGACTGCATTCATATGCCCAAGACTTTGGTGCCATAAATTATCACTAGATTCAACAACTGCAACTCTATCTACTACCATAGCTCCCTTAGTCACCTTCCATCTACCACTACCAAAATAAACACCATGCCTTTCATCATCAAGCTGCCCAATATAAATTAGATTCCTCTTTAACTGTGGAACATGTATAACCTTGTGGATTCTCCAGACTGATCCTTTTTCCTGCTTAAGCTTGATCTCTCCAATGCTTACTATCTGAAGTGGTCTATTATCAGCTAAATAGACAGTCCCGTAGTCACCTGCAGTATAGTTAACAAAAAGTTCTCGACTTGAAGTGGTATGCCAAGAAGCTCCTGAGTCGAGAACCCAAGAGTCCATGAGACTTTCAAAAAAAAGTAGTAAGGCATCTTGCACGGTTTCTGTAAAATCATACGCACTTTCATTCCCGTTCTTCTTAGGTTCTTTGCACCACTTCTGTATGTGGCCCATCTGGCCGCAGTTCCAGCATCCAGTCGGACCCCGTGGACCTCTAGATTGGCCCCTGCTTCGCCCTCTTCTTAATTTAGATCTTCCTCTATTCTGATTTTTCTGAGATGATCTGCCTCTTGATTCGACGTTAAAGGCATCATCATTATTCGAATACTCACCAAAATCCTTCCTTCGAACTTGTTCACCCAGAATCAGATTGTATGTCATTATATTTTAGCTTCTCTTTGCCGGCGGAATTACTTACGACAGTTCTCACAACTTCCCAACTGTTGGTAGAGAAGCTAAAAGGATTAGGGCATGAATTTCATCATCAAATTCGATCTCGACAGATGATAGAGCATTCACGATTTCACTAAACTCATTCAAGTGCTTTGTAACTGAAGCTCCTCATGGCATATACAATCTGAACAGCTTTTTCATCATATGCACCTTGTTGTTCACCGACGGCTTTTCATACATACTCGTCAAGGCTGCCATCAAACCAACAATGGTCTTTTCTTTCATAACACTGTGTGCAACTGACTTGGCTAGGGTTAATCGAACAACCCCTAGAACCTGTCGATCCAGAAGTTTCCAATCTGCCTCGGACATCCCATCTGGCTTCGTTGAATCCAATAGAGGTTGCTGCAAATTTCTCCCATAGAGATAATCTTCAATCTGCATTCTCCAGTACGCGAAATCTGACCCATCAAACTTTTCGATTGCGCTTGCAAATCCGACCCCTATCGCATATGATATCGACTCCCCTTTCTCTGTCGTTCTGTCGTCTTCTCATCCTGCCATCGATTCTTCCGGAAATTCATCACGAATCTAGCTTTGATACTGTTGTTAGGATCGATGCTATAAGAAAACAAAAAGAAAACGAAAAACAAGAACACAAGATTTACTTGGTTCATCCAAATTAGGCTACGTCCAAGGAGCGGCTGCGGTTTCACTATGATCTCAAAATAGAGTTCCACAACGATGATAATAATACTAATACAAACCCTAGATAGAGCAACTCGATATATATAGAGACTACTCAAAAAATTTTGGCCCGGAGAGAACATAAACAAACCTCTCAAAAAGTCTCATTTAATTTCCCAACGGACTGCCAGTCGGATCGGGTCGAATGCGAATCGGATCATACATTACCAGGCTCCACACAAACATAACATGTATATGTTGTACATTTCCAAGTTGCCCACTGTACTGTTGCTTCCTTAATCACAGCTTGCCCTATCGAAAAAGGAGTTATATATAACACATACGTGGTTATTCTGTTCTTTCAAGTGATCAAATTACCCGCTTGCATTATTTGACTCCCCTAATATGCATATATATGTATATGCATATATGAGTACTCAAATTGACAAAGACCTTATTCTTATCAATCCACGATGAATTTGTTGACCTACCTTGCGATTGTGTTTTGAACATAATCATCATTGAATCTTTTGACTTAGAAAAAAAAGATATATTTGGTCGTTCGACCAAACAAAATAGACATACATATAATATATGTATGTGTTCAATAAATAATGCTTACTATTTGTTGGAGAAAAATGAACTTAAAATGTATTCTGGTCTTGGTGGGAATGGACCTAGAAGTCACCAAGGGACACTAGCTCATTTTTCACTATTGTGAATGAAGAACCTTTAGTCCCACATTGGAGAGACTAGAGATGAGTCCTCTCTTTATTACCACAAAAAATGCAACTAAGGGAGGGCCCTTAGGGTTTATAAGCTTTTGTGGTTGGGGAAAGAATAAGACAATGGTCTAGTTGTAGCAAACATACCTTGCAGCTTGCGTGCTTGCGGTGTTTGCGGATCTTGCGGGACTTGCGGCTGCGGCTATGGTTGCGGGTGCTACGGGAATGAGTATGTATTGTGGGAGCGGGCGTAGCTGCGGCTGCGGACCAATCAAGGCTTACCTTTTTTGAAAAAAATATTTTCATTAAAGAATTTAAAATCAAATAAATTTTGTTTTAAATATGGGGGGCATCTGACCCGGCGAGTATCAAACTGATTTAAAAGAGAGAATAAAGTGACCGTTTTAATTCCGTTTAAACCTAATAACCGTGCTTAATGCACGTAATTGATTGCCATTAAATTTCCCTTCTCTTCTTTTGGCTATAAAAGAAAAACGAGTTTATCATTTCAAAGTACTCCAGAGCATCCTACTATCCCTAGCTCTTTTCCCCTCTTCTCACTTTGTTTTGCGCAACTGTGTGTTTATTTCCCTTATATTATCTTGCTGTTACATTCTTGAGGGTGATTAGTATTGTGCTTATACTAATCATAACGGGAAGTTCTATCCTGGACACATCTCCTCTGTTGCGGTATAGCATCTCTCATTATTGAGGAGTACCTGAGGACTATTGTGTTAAGGACAATTTGCTGAGCAGGTGGCTCTTTCCTTGTGTGTCCATCAACATCAGAATGTATATCATTTCAGTAATTTTCTAATGATTAACAATTTTCTCTGTTTAGTGTTATTTCCATTGTTGCAGATCCAACAATCTTAACACAATACATGTTTATTCTGTTTCAATGGCTAAAAGTGATATAGACAGACCACCAAATTTCAATGGAAAAGATTTCAAAAGATGGAAATCCAAGATGTTATTCTTTCTGAGTTTTCACATGCTTGATGAATTAGTTCTGAAATCCTTTGATGAGAGTTTAAATGATGCGGAAAATGAAAGAGAGTTAGAAAGTTGGAGTAGACATAACTATATGGCCAAAAACCATATTCTGAACTGTTAAGAAGATGCTCTTTATTCTATAACGCAAAAGAAAACTTTTCTGCATTTGACTTATGGATACCTTAGAAGAAACATATGAAGCATAAACTGCTAGTAGTAAGAAGTTTTAGTTGCACGGTTATTGGAATATAAAGTGACAAATGACAAATCTGTGGTTGACCAATTTCTTGAACTTCAGCGCATTATCAATGAAATTATTGCTGAAGGTATGGTCATAGATGAAACATTTCAAGTGTCTGCGGTGATTAAGAAATTACCTTTTTCTTGGTCTGAATACAAACAAAGACTGAGACGTGAAACTGGTGAATTCAGTATGGTTGAATTGGGTAAGAAGATACAAGTGGAAGAATTGCTGTGCTCCAAAGACAAGAATGTATCTTACGCAAGGGACATGTCCAACAAGGCTCATGTGATTGAACACAATACTGAAAAGGGTGACCGCAGCAACCGCAAACCTGGTCCGCACAAGAAAGGTACTTTTCCGAAACTCAAATCTAACATTGGTAAAATTAAAGGTGCGTGTTATGTTTGCGGAATTCCTGGCCATATGGAAATGCATTGTAGAAAACGTAAGGACTTTAATAACAAGAAAAATAATGCTAATTTGGTTGAAAGCAACAAGAACGAGTTTTCTGGCACGGTGTCTGAAGTCAATTTGGTAACCAATGTGAGAGACTGGTGGGTAGACTCTGGTGCTACCAAACATGTCTGTGAAAACAGAGATATGTTCACCTCCTAATAGAAGGTAGGGTAAGGGGAGAAAATCTACATGGGTAACTCGTCTGCAACACAGGTTGCGGGAAAAGGCAAAGTTGGGCTAAAGCTCACTTCTGGAAAAACTCTCACATTGAATGAAGTTCTTCATGTTCCGGACATCTGCAAAAATCTTGTATCTTGTGGTGTTTTAGATGATAAGGGTTTTAAACTTATTTTTGAATCTGAGAAAGTTATTGTCTTTAAGGGTAAGGACTATGTAGGAAATGGTTATAAGATTGAGGGTCTATACAAACTGAATGTAACCTCTGTTGAAATGAATAAAATTGATTCTTCTTATGTTTGTGTGTCGTTGAATGTTTTGCATGGTAGACTTGGTCATGTAAACTATAAATCAATGAATAAACTGGCTAGCATAGGCTGCATACCCAAATTTACTTTGGAAAATGAACATAAATTTGAAATATCCATAGAATCAAAATATGCTAAAAAATCTTATAAGAAAAATATTCAGAGAAATTCTAAACCCTTAGAATTAATTCATTCACACCTAGTTGACATGAAATCAGTTCAAACTAGAGGTGGTAAAAAATGGTTTATCACATTTATAGATGACTGTACGAGGTGCTGTCGCATATATTTACTCAAAGGTAAGGATGATGCCTTAGAAGCCTTTAAGATATATAAACTAGAAGTTGAAAACCAAATGAGTGCTACCATCAAAATTGTTAGGTCTGACCGTGGTGGTGAGTATGTAATTCCTATAGGATATTTTTGCATAGAACACGACATTATACATGAAGTAACCCCTCCTTATTCACCACAATCTAATGGTGTGGCTGAACGGAAAAACCGAACCCTTAAGGAGATGATGAATGCCATGTTAATTAGTTCAGGACTACCTGCAAACTTATGGGGGAGGCCGTCCTCTCAGCTTGCTATTTCTTGAAAAGAGTACCCTTTAAAGGATCAGACAAAACTCCATATGAGTTATGGAAAGGTAGACAACCTTCTTATGCATACTTTAAAGTCTGGGGATGTTTGACTAAGGTGTCCATTCCTCCACCTAAGAGAACCAAGATAGGACCCAAAACCGTTGACTGTGTCTTCATAGGGTATCCTGATCATACTACTGCATATAGATTTATGGTTGTGAGTTCTGAAATATTTGAAATTGGTATGAATACTATTATGGAATCTAAGGATACTGTGTTCTTTGAAAATGTTTTTCTTTGAAATATGAGTGTCGCATGATTTGTGTTGATCCCCTAGATGTCCCTTCTACTAGTCAGACACTACCTGTAGAGGAAGTTGAATTTGAGCCTAGAAGAGGTAAAAGGCTTAGAACAGAAAAATCTTTTGGGCCAGACTTCATAACATGCCTAGCTGAAACTGATCCACAGACTTATAGAGAAGCCATGACTTCTTCTAAAGCTCCATGGTGGAAAAAAGCTACCATTAGTGAAATGGATTCTATTATACAAAATGATACTTGGGATATTGTAGATTTACCTCTAGGGTGTAAACCCATAGGTTGTAAATGGATCTTCAAAAGGAAACGTAAGGTAGATGGAACTACGGAAAAATACAAAGTTAGATTAGTAGCTAAAGGCTATAAACAAATAGAATGTGTAGATTTCTTTGATACTTATTCACCTGTTACGAAAATTACTTCCATTAGGATGTTAATTGCTATTGCTGCCATTCATAACTTAGAGATACATCAAATGGATGTAAAAACAACTTTTCTAAATGGTGAATTAGATGAAGAAATTTATATGGAACAACCTGAGGGATTTGTAGTGAAAGGTTGTGAAAACAAAGTTTGTAAACTAAAAAAATCTTTGTATGGTTTGAAGCAAGCACCTAAACAGTAGCATGAAAAATTTGATCATGTAATGATTTCTAGTGGTTTTAAAATTAATGAATCTGACAAGTGTGTTTATACTAAACTTGTGAATGATGCCTGTGTGATTGTATGCTTGTATGTTGATGATATGCTTATACTTGGTACAAACATGGATATAATAAATTCCACAAAAACCATGCTAAATGAGAAATTTGACATGAAAGACTTAGGCCCCGCTGATGTGATCTTAGGGCTGAAAATTAGAAGAAATTCTAATGGATATAGTCTTAGTCAATCTCATTATGTTGAATCTGTGCTTAGAAAATATAACCAGTTTGATTGTAAACCTGCTTGTACTCCTTATGATCCTTGTTGTAGACTCAAAAAGAATAAGGGTAACGGAGTTTCACAACTTGAATATTCACGTGTTATAGGAAGTCTGATGTATTTAATGAACTGTACGAGGCCAGACATTGCTTATGCTGTGAGTAGGTTGAGTAGGTATACATGTAATCCGGGACAAGAGCATTGGGATGCACTTATTAGAGTGTTAAGGTACTTAAAGTACACTTTAAACTTTTATATAAGTTATGAGAGATACCCTGCGGTCCTAGAAGGATTTTTTGACGCAAACTAGATATCGGACTCAGATGAGTCTAAGTCTACGAGTGGATATGTTTTCACTCTATCTTGCAGGTCTGTATCTTGGAAGAGTTCCAAACATACATGTATAGCTCGATCCACTATGGAATCAGAGTTTATTGCGTTAGATAAAGCAGGAGAGGAAGCCGTTTGGCTAAGATGCTTTTTAGAAGACATTCCTCTTTGGCATAGGCCTGTGCCAGCTATATCTGTACATTGTGATATTCAAGATGCAATTGCTAATGCTAAAAACAACAACTATAATGGGAAGTCTATACACATTCGTAGAAGACACAATTCCCTAAAACAACTAATCTCAACTGGGGTTATTTCTGTTGACTTTGTGAGGTCTAAGAAGAATATCACAGACCCTTTGACGAAAGGTTTTTCCAAGGAGATAGTTAGTAATGCATCGAGGGTGATGGGGCTTAAGCTCATCAAATAAACTTGCCATGAAGGATACTCAACCTTGCTGACTGGAGATCCCAAGATCAAGGTTTCGAATGAGACAACTAATTTGTGGTAGGTTAAAGGAAACACTATCAGAGAATTTCATTCTCAGTCCCTTCCCTATGGTGTAGACGTGATAGTGTGACTGCATGTGAGGATGACTTTTTATTAAGTCTTAGTGAGTTCTATAGTTTCAATTTAAGATTGAAGTAGGGTGTAGCAGTAAACACGCTTGATAGAACTCACCTATCTGAATGAGGAAGTGGCCGCTTCCTATGAGAACTGAGATGATTCTCTAGAGCATTCTGAGAAACGGGATACGTCCAGGGCCAAAATGGACACAACGGCACGAACTTAACATCACCTAGATAGATATCACGCGTGGAAGTTATTGATGAACTACACCAAACGATGGCAGTTCAAGACATCGCGTTCACTGTCCATCAAGTAGTTCCGGTAATTTCTCACTAAGCAAAGGTTCAAGACCTTATGGACACTAGCTCATTTTTCACTATTGTGAATGAAGAACCTTTAGTCCCACATTGGAGAGACTAGAGATGAGTCCTCTCTTTATTACCACAAAAAATGCAACTAAGGGAGGGTCCTTAGGGTTTATAAGCTTTTGTGGTTGGGGAAAGAATAAGGCAATGGTCTAGTTGTAGCAAACATACCTTGCAGCTTGCGTGCTTGCGGTGTTTTGCGGATCTTGCGGGACTTACGGCTGCGGCTGTGGTTGCGGGTGCTACGGGAATGAGTATGTATTGTGGGAGCGTGGGTAGCTGCGGCTGCGGACCAATCAAGGCTTACCTTTTTTGAAAAAAATATTTTCATTAAAGAATTTAAAATCAAATAAATTTTGTTTTAAATATGGGGGGCATCTGACCCGGCGAGTATCAAACTGATTTAAAAGAGAGAATAAAGTGACCGTTTTAATTCCGTTTAAACCTAATGACCATGCTTAATGCACATAATTGATTGCCATTAAATTTCCCTTCTCTTCTTTTGGCTGTAAAAGAAAAACGAGTTTATCATTTCAAAGTACTCCAGAGCATCCTACTATCCCTAGCTCTTTTCCCCTATTCTCGCTTTGTTTTGCGCAACTGTGTGTTTATGTCCCTTATATTATCTTGCTGTTAAGTTCTTGAGGGTGATTAGTATTGTGCTTATACTAATCATAACGGGAAGTTCTATCCTGGACACATTTCCTCTGTTGCGGTATAGCATCTCTCATTATTGAGGAGTACCCGAGGACTATTGTGTTAAGGACAATTTGCTGAAAAGGTGGCTCTTTCCTTGTGTGTCCATCAACATCAGAGTGTATATCATTTCAATGATTTTCTAACGATTAATGATTTTCTCTGTTTAGTGGTATTTCCATTGTTGCAGATCCAACACTATTTACACTAGTAATATTGATTAAAGATTGAACTTATAAAATCTGTTAATCATTCCTAAAGAATAATCAAAATATTATATTGGTTTTACAAATTCCGTTAATCATTCACAAAGAATAATTAATAGAGTAAATCAGTAAAATTAAGCTAAATGGCTAAGAAGTATTGGTTCATAAATCAATTCAAGAATGAGGAAATGGGTCAAATTCCCAGAGATATGTATAATCATGTTATAATGGACGAGTAAAAATTTTAAATAGACTATTATACCTTTAATATATAATTGGTTTCCGTTTATATCTTTTTCCACCTGCATCCGTCGTTGTTACCTTTCTTTTTCTTTTTACCATCGATTCCATCAGCTTTCTCTGTCGTCATCTTTCTCCATTGTCAACGATATTAACATTACGATTTCAGATTTTTCTACAACCATTAAAATCACAATTATAAACCCTAACACCATCAATAACATCAAAAAATCATTAAACTCCATCATATTGACTAGCACCACCACCACAAACACCTAAATCTACTTGATTTCAGTCGGTAGCACCGCCACTGACATAAAACTCCACCACCATTAAGATTTATAATGCTTTAATTTTATTAGGATTTTTTAATTTTACCAAGAAGCTGAGTGAAGGTTTGAATCAATAAGCTTCACGATCCTAAAACTTGTAAGTTTATAAACCCTAGTTCTCTTTTCGGTTTTAATTTTAAAATGACACGCATGTTAAATTGAATAAAAATTCATCCTAGTCTGTAACTTGATGAATTTGGTTTGCAATTTCGTATAAGTCCCTAATATAATTGTGTGCATCTTGTTTTGATAGTCTGTTTTTTTTCTTGTGATGAACCTAGGTACATATATGGTTTAGATTACAATTAGTTGATTTTGTTAGACTGGGTTCATACTTTTTTTTTAGATTTGGTTGAACATGGTTTAATCCAGATTTAACTATGATGAAACTGGTTTCATCCAGACTTTATACTACGAATCTGTGATGTATATTGTTTAATCCAGGTTTAGACTAGGATGAAACTAGTTTCATCCCGATTTAATCTCTAAGGTATATTGTTTTATCTAGGTTTAAGCTAGGATGAAACCAGTTTCATCCAAATTTAATATATGATATACATGGTTTCATCTAGGTTTACAATGATAATTATGAATGAGCTCGATTTAAATTATTGTAGGAAGCGAAAGCTGGAAGAGTATTGAATTAAGAACAAAGGATAAACATGATGTGAAGGTCGTTAGTGAATTAAGAATGAAGCATATGCGTGATTTGAAGGTGGTTGGCGAAACGAATGAAAAATTGAAAAAAAAAGGTTGTGAAATCACAACAAAACATGCGAAAGAATCAAACAAGATATAATTTTGGAATTTGATTAGTGTGCTCAAAGAAGAAAAAACTATGCAAGAAGCGTAGCAAGGCGCCTAATTAAAGCTTTAGAGTACAATAAAGCTATTGATATAGTTTGTTTTAATTATTATTTTTTGTTGTAAAATTATATCTTTAAATACATTTTTGAAAAATAAATTATAAATTTGAATTCTTCTACCAATGTATATCTTAATTGCAAGTCAGTTAATATGAAAACCTTACTTAAATTAGCCGATACTGTATTTTGTAAGCAATTCCATATAATCTTGTCAGAATATGCATGATGAAACCAAATACATCCTGATGAAAATATATGTTTTAATAAAAAAAATGTAAGATGAAACCATTTTTATCCCGACAAAAATATAATTTCTATCGGAATACGCAGGATGAAAATGGTTTCATCCAGGTCTAATATGTGTTATACCTGGATTTATTTAAGTTGAACCATATACATGAAGAGCATCTACAATTGAAAAACTATAAAAAAAATTAAATTAAATTATCAATGAATATAAGCATTCAAAAATTCCACATTAAATATCTCAACCAAATAAAAATGGATTTATATGTATCCAAAGAAACAGTAATTCGAAAAATTGAGGTCTTAACTTGTTTTCATGCAATGGTATTTATGTTCTAACAGTCTAATGAACAAAGATGATTTAACTTTCACACAAACAATGGCATGAGATAAATAGACTTGGTGTATTAGCCAGACAATGGAAATGAGGGGCATTTCATGTAAATAAATTCTTCAAGAGTATTTGAACATCAACCTAAACTCTTGTATCCCTGATTCCATTTGGAATGATATGGCTTCATCGAAGTAAAATATCTAAGTTACGTTTTTGTAGGTCAAGAGTTATAAAGTGGTCCATTCAAACAAAAAAAATATCGGTAAATTCTCCCTTGTATTATTTATTTAGTTTTATTATCGATAGTATGATAGTCATAAAATATGCTGAGAAGGTAGTACTTTATCAAACCCTTGCTAAAGGTCTCCCTGACATTTCTGATTTTAATTAAAACAATTAAAGAAGATGAGGGCAAATTGGTCTGTTTTAATTATATTACTAGACAAAACTTTGGGCAGAATATCCAAATTGGATATTATTTGAAAAGTATCTCTTGAATCCTTGGGTATTTAGACAATATCTATTTTTAGATGTCTTTTAGACCCATAAAAATAATATAAGGGTTATTGATCCAATTAATTATTCAAGAATAATCTGAAGTAGAAACAATACTAAACCCATGTTTAGTTAGGCTAAGTAAGTATTAAAATATTAAAAAGTCCAAATCTTCTTATTAACAATGGATCATTACACAATGTTAAGCAATCCTACACTGCCCAGATTTTCAAAATTATATTCTTTCCGTTTCTGAAAAAGAGTTACTATCACTTTTTCATTTTAGCCTATTTTCTACGAGTTAAAAAATACGAATAATTTCGGTATATAATCAATCATATGAACACTAGGAGTGTGTTTTGCATCTACATGCACTTTTTTTCCGGCATATAATCAAGAACAGTAAAACTTTTACACTATTATTGGATAATTTAGCCAATTGAAATCACTTAAGTATTGTACTTGTAAGTCATGTAATTATGCTTGGTGGTCATAATCTTGGATTATGGTACTATTAGTTTAGATATTAAGTTAATCAATTAGGTATAACTAGAGTTCCTTTATTCAAAAGATTTCATCTTTATCTTAAAACCCTATTGTATAACCATGTCCAACTAGTATAAATAAGGGTGATCCCTTTTATAACTCTATCACTCACACTTCAAAGTTCTTTGCAACTTCCCTTTTATAACTCTATCACTCACACTTCAAAGTTCTTTGCAACTTCCCTTTTGGCTCTAGTAGTTCTGTGTCTTCTTTTTCATTCTTTATTTAAAAGTTTTCGCAAGACGAATGGATTCCAACCATAAGAGAAGAGGGTCTATCAAGGGAAGAATCATCTTGTCTTTGTATAGGACATCACCAAAACCAACTGCTTCCACATTTCAATTTAGTATTAAAGTTAAACCAACAAATACATCTTCCGAGAAGGAGTTTGTAGTCCCTCAAGCAAGCACCAACAAGAAAGTAGCATTTTTGAAAACTGATAAAATTGTTCGTGATTCATATGTTGGCGCCGGTGATAATCACGTTGACATGAAAGCTTCCAATTACATATCGTACGTTCAAGAACGATTTAAACTAGAACGAGTTGATTCCGAGCGAAGGAAATACCAGGATACTCTCAAGTGATGATACTCTACTATGTCACACAATTGATTAGTATGTAGATTAATTAGTACTTAGTTCTTAAATTTCTGTACTGTGCTTATTATCCGCTTATATATAGAAGTCCGCCTGTTTCTAACTCCTTTGCTTTAAAAAAGGTTAATCATCAATCGTTAAAGAGATCGGATATATACATTACTTAGGAAAAATTATATATAGTTAAAGTAATAAATATCAGCTTATTATTATTAACCCGTGCTGAGAGTTATATATATATATGCTAGCTTCTGCTACTGTTGATGCATGTAAATAGTAATTTTTCCCATTTCGAGTCCAAGAGAGCGAATAAATTTCAAATGCATCTATGTGCTATTAAGTTAATGCTAATAAAGTCCAAGAGAGTGTACGAATTGTTCGCTTAAGCATCTTCATCTTCGTAATCCTTTTGAGGTTCAAATAAAGTTTTATGTTTAGAATCTATCATGGCACATAAGAGTAGCTAGATCAATATTATCTTTGAATAATGCTATGTAATCGCATGCTCATGTATAAATGGAATGATATGATTGATGAGATGCAGTTGTTAGCTAGGGTTTGAGCATAAACGTTAACATACATCTGCATCATCAAAAGAACCTTTCAACGTAAAGGATTTTTTTTTTATTGCTCTAAAGAAAGAACATTTGTTTGTGGCGTTCGAATCTTCCCTACCAAAAACCAAAAGAATAAAGCTGACAGCTACAATCACATTTAATTCCTTATAAAATATCAAGAGTTCCTTGTCCTTGTTCGACGCTCGTTTCAGCTTAAGCATCTTCGCTTGGGGAACGCATAACATCTAGTTTATATCATGCATACGTTGTCTTATCGAATGTTGTTCTAATTGACTGATCTCTTCGTGCAAGGTGAAATGGAAGTAATTAACTTATCCCAGCGATGTAGGATTAGTTGTGAAGTAGGGACGAAGTCAGGATATTTTTTCACGAAAAGGGCTAAGCTAAAAAATATTAGACTCAAATTATTTATAACAAAAGATTAAACCTATTTATACCCAATTTTATAACTATTGTAACCTGTTGGAAAGTCTTTGTTACCGATTTCGACAATAATAAGACTTGTATATTAATTTTGTCAATTCTTTACACGACTTGTATATTATTTCTGTCAATTCGCTACATCTTTGTAACATTGGTCTTTGTGCATGTATTACAACTTCCGTAATACTTGGTTCCCAAAACCAAAAAGAAAAAAAGAAGAAGAATAAAAAAATAAGAACAATCTATAATTCTTAAACAAACTTATTTTGGGGTGCAGTGAGGCGAGTAATCTCTTTACTTAAGACATTTAATGCCCTTTCCTAGATGATAATACTGATACAAGTAATGACATATGTCTCCAGCATTCAACAATATCTTTGATGTTCTTCAACAACACTTCGATGAACATCAAAAATGAACGCGAATTTATGTAGCACAACTCTCTTTTACATACTCTCAAAGTTAGTACCAAAATGCAAAAGGATTTTCTATTCTCTTCTCTATCATTTTCTATGGTTTCCTCCATGTTTTTGTGTGAGCACATCCTTTTCAAGAGGATGACTATCTATAGTTATTGAAACAACATTATGAGTACTGTTGGGAATAGTCACTGACAACAGTCACAACTTTTAAAACCATGCGTGGATTTTCGAATAGTCACAGTTTTGAAACTAAGCGACTATAGGAAATAAAGAAATTTTCGAACGATGTCACTGTAGGAACAGTAGCATTATTAACTGTTGCAGAACAACGAAAGTCTAAAATGATGCGAATGCATGAACTATAACATAAATAACTGTTGCAGAAAAACGACAGTCTAAAACGATGCGACTGTTGGGATTAGTCACAGTTTGGAACCATGTGACTGCTCAGAACAGTTGCAAATAACCATCTTTACCCTTTTGTCCAACCTTACACAATTATCATCCAATTGAACATAGGCTTGGGTGGCCATCCCATGTCCAATTTTCCTACAATCCCCCACCTGAATGAAATTATCACATTAAAAAGCTTTAATGTATATTTTAGAGAGTTTATGCGAGGAATGTCACTGCATCAGGAAAGATGGCTCTTGTCCTTGAATCTTCCTTAGTGAATACCTACCGGGATTACTGCTGATTAGCAAACGTGATTTCTTGAACTATTCAAACCTCTGATGCAATCCAGTCTAAAAGAAATCACACAACTTATTTTCTTACATATTTAGTTCTCGGTTGTGTTCTTTCTGGCCCTGAGCGGTAGTGGATTTTATGCCTTCTTTAAAATAACTTAGCCTTGTAGTTCTCATAGAAATTGATCAACTCATATATGTGATCACCTATTGAAAGTATTCTGCAATACTTAAATCAGTCAAACTAATCTATATGAGTCATTAAAAGAAATTCTTATCCTCATCAGTGACATGCAACACTGCAATGACACTCATCCTAGGAATGGGAAATAAAAAGATTTCCTTCAGTGTTTTCTGACGAGCAATTTACAACTTAGTTTTCCATTTTGAACCTAGATCCTAGGATCTCCAATCGCTAGGTTAGGTTGCCGCAACAACTTACTCTTTTAGTAGGCTGTAATTCAATTCATCTTGATGATGCAATTCATGATCTCTAAAATTTGTATCCTTTATCGACTTGATACAATTCCCAAACACTATTTCTTTTTGATGCACGCATTTGAGATCAATTTATTTATGGTGTTATACCATCGATGTATTTGTCGACACATACCATAATATTCCAAACTATGTGTTTTTCTCAAGTAGCTGTTTGATCAGAACAATATTTATTTTGAAATGCATATATTAAGTCCTCACGAGTATATAATCAAGGAAATTTCAATGTCACTTTACTTCAACTCCGGCTTTGCGTCCAAAGCTTCGGAGTCCATAGTTAATTTCACTAGCAACCTTTATTTAGAAGAATTCCTTGCTACCACATTCATTCTACAACAAACACATAGTTTCCTTTGATTCAAGTCAATCGTAAGACACCATTCAAGCACTTCTTGATAAGGCACATAGATACAAAATTAATTTCTTTGATATCTTAAGACACCAACCGTGGCGTACAAATTATCTAAATTTGTCAGACGTCAATCAACCGACCTTCCACTAGCATATGAACCACAATTCATATGTATAACATCCAAAACAGCCCTAGTTCAGAGTATCAACATCTAGGGAAGGGTATTAACTATCTTAAGATTTTTGGAAAATCTTTGTTACCGATTTCGACAATAATATGAATTGTGTATTATTTTCGCCGATTCGTTACACCTTTATAACATTGGAATTCGTCTTTATGTATTATAATTTCCGTAATACTTGGTTCCCAAAACCAAAAACAAGAAAAGAAGAAAAATAGAAATAAAAGAACAATATATAAGTCTTAAACAAACTTACTTGGGTGTATTGAGGCGAGTAATCTATTTACTTAAGAAATTTAATGCTATGCCCTAGATGATACATGTAATGGCATATGCCTACATCATTAAACAATACCTTTGATGTTCTTCAACAACAGTTAGATGAACATAAAAAATGAAAGCGATCGAATTGATGTAGCACAATTCTGTTCTACATACTCTCAAAGTTAGTACCAAAATGCAAAAGAATTTTCTATTATATTCTCTATCATTTTCTATGGTTTTCTCCATATTTATGTGTGTATACATCCTTCTTAAGAGGGTGACTATTTATAATTGTTAAAATAACATTATGACCGTTGGTAACAGTCACTGACAACAATTACAATTTTAAAACCATGTGTCTATTTTCGAATAGTCACAGTTTTGAAAATAAGCGACTGTTGAAAACAAAGATACTTTTTGAAAGATGCAACTATATGAACAGTCACATTATTAACTGCTGCAGAACAACGACAGTCTAAAACGATGCGATAGTTGGGATTAGTCACATTTGGAACCATATGACTGCTCGGAACAGTTGCAAATAACTTTCTTTCCCCTTATGTTTCAACTTATATAATTATCGTTCAATTGGACATGGGCTTGGGTGACCGTCCTAAGCCAAATTTACTACAAAAAGTTACATGACGTTATTTTAAGTCCTAAAAGTCGTCAATATATAATTGAATCTATGCTAAGTTTCCAAGTAATTTGTTTTCAATATTCAAAACCAAAGAGTCTGCTAGGAATTCATCACCCATATTATTGCAAAGTCTAGTTATGACATTTTTAATTGCCGTAAACACCCGCTATGGTGTTGTAGTATTAATTGGTAGGGTAAGCACAAGTTCAATTATTCGGTGTACAAGTAGTCGACTACGTAATCGATTTTCCAGTATTCACCAACCATTTACATAAACTAGATATATTCTTCAATTATTGAACTCCTCTAAGGAAACAACACTATATATGCTTATAATATCGAAGTTGTATCCTTAAGTATAACTTCTCTTGTTTTGTGAAAACTTTTGAATGAAACTTATCAACCAATAAAAAATCATGAATTCTAAATAAGTTTTTCTCTTCACGAGGATTCAAAGTTGAGCTACGAGCAAGTAACTCTATCGTGTTTTTACAAAAACTGGTATTTAGTCATTCTAACTGAGAATCTATAATTTGGAGAAATAGTTTTCTCTTTCCTTGGTGTTCTTCTTCGTGCATTTCTTTTAGGGTAATATGAACATCTTCTTCGCTAGACATCGCAAAAATTTCCACCAAAGCTCTTTCCGTAAAGTATTCTTTTGTGAAATACAAATATTTTGGCTTTTCGGATCAAGCGTTCCGCTTCCCGTTTTTCCCGAGGTAGAATGTTATCTTGAAGGTATTTGATATATGGTTTCCGCAAGTCCAAAAATATTCACATGATTGTTGTATAATTATAAAATTACTTATATGATGACGAGCTTGCACTCCTTTTACTAATGGAACATAATTAGCATTCAAATCAGGTACAACACTAATCAGATCATTTGTTCCATCATCTCTCAACTTTTGAAGTAATGCTTTATAGCCATTTCAATCAGTTGAAAATCCATGTTTAATTGGACGGCGGAAAGGAGTCATTCTTTCGGATAAAAGAAAATACATGCAAATTTTAATCACACTTTTTCCCAAACCGCTTCAAATCTAAAGCAAATGTCTTCAAATTTCTTCCAAAATGTTCCGATAGCACTACAAACTCACTGTAATTTTTTTTAAATTTCTTTAGATGACCACTGAATTGAGAAAAATGAAAAACCAACATATCACGACGTTTTTCATATCTTCTAATTCCATCAATCCAAGCTAATTTTTTTCCTAAATATTCCAATTGCACTACAAACTTATGGTAATTTACTCAAATTTCACTACAAGTTCTTCATATGACCCTTGAATTGCATTATAAACTTATTGTAATTTACTCAGATATTTTTTAGATGAAAACTGAATTAGGGAAATTTGAAAACTAGCATTTCACAAAGTTTTCTATTTTTTCTAATTCCATCAAATCTAAGCCAATTTTTTTTCTTCCAATTTTCTCCTAAATCTTCCAATTGCACTACAAACTCACTGTAATTTACTCAAATTTCACTACAATCCCTTCAGATAACCGTTATTTTAGAAGAAATTAAGAAACCACCCATTAAAGAAATTTTAATTGATTTTCTATTTCTTCTAATTCCTTCGTATCTGAGCCAGATTTCTTCAAATTTTTACTAAAATCTTCCAATTTCACTAACAAAACCATTATAATTTACTTAAATTTCATTATGAGCGGAGTCATGCGGACGGCTCTGAAGAGAGTCTAAGGCCTGAAGTCTGTGAGGGTCCCCTAGTGAAGTTCGTGATCTTTGAGGGGTGAAATAACCAGGAATACGTTTGGGAAGTTCGAATGAATCTCAGTTATCATGAACTCAATATTTTGGCTTCAAATGTGCTCAAGATTTTAGAGTGAGATTTTTTAGGAGGCCTACTTACATGACCGACCACAGGAAAGGCACCATGCGTTGACATGGTTGCTAGACTGAGGTTAGTTCGCGTATTTCTCGAGGATGACACTTAGGTCATGTATGGAAGCTAGTTGGAGCCTTTTCCAGCGTGCAGGCTTGAAGTTTGTACTTGAGTTAGGATCACGCCTTGGCTTAGGATTATTTTCCCTTGTCGTTGCCATGGTTTTCTTATGTCTTGAATGAGGGTTCGCCTTCGTATGAGTTGAGTACTGGGCTTCATCTTCCTAGAAGCTTGGGATTCGTCTTTTTCGTAGGATGAGCTTAGTATTACTCGAAGGATGAGCTTCATCTTGGACCTAAACTTAATCTCATCTTGGTTAAATGTCGAGCTTCATCTTGACTAAAGCTTTGTCTTGTATTTAAGATCGAACATTACTTTATAGAATTCGAAGTTGAATTTTGCTCATAAACTTAAGTGTGTTTTGACTAGGTAATTGAACTTGGACCAGGCTAGCCATTTACAAAATGACTGTTTTGCCCCCAAATTGAAAATGACCATTGTGCCTCTAGTTGTAAAATGACAATTTTTTCCTTGGTCGAAAGATCACTATCTACACGAGTGCTCATAAAAAAATACTAAAATAAACTTCCTCAACTAATATTAGTAAATTAACATATTAAGCGTTTTTTTACGAGGTATTTTTTATGGATTTGAGTTTGTTTCTAGTCAAATTATTGATAGTACAGTGTTGGAAGCTATCTAAACCATGATTAACAAATAATATAAACAACGATTAACAACTAATATACGTTAAACAATAATGAAACATATACTCCCTCTGTTTCTGGAAAAGTGTTACTATCACTTTTTCATTTTAGCCTAAAAATAGGCCAATTTAAAAAAGTGATAGTAACTCTTTTTCTGAAACGGAGGTAGTATATACTTCATAAAGAAAAACTTATCTTTCCGAATTAAAAAAGGTTCTCATCTTCCTTTTATGTTTTTACACTTCTCATTCTTATTTTTCTTCATCGGTAATAATAAGAAACTTTATTAGTTTTACTAATAATAAAAATTATAAATCCACAAATAAATTGAAAAAACCCAATTATTCAAAGAAACATAATAAACGTTGATTTTTATGAAGTACTTGTTATGAATATGATTAATTAATATGAGTTTGTTACATATCAACTTGTTGATTGCACAATGTTGGAAGTTGTCTAAATCATAATTAATAAGTAATATAAACAACGATTAACAACTAATATATATTAAACAATAACGAAACATGTGTACATATTTATAAATAAATAACCTCTTAGAAATGATTAAGGTTCTCATTTCCTCTTATACTTCTTCTTCTTTTAGTAATATGAAACTTTGTTAGTGTTATTTGAAAACAAAAAATATTGATCAATAAATAAATTAAAAAAACCCTATTATTAAAAGAAAAATGATAAATTTTAGTTTTTCATAAAGTAATTTTTATGGATATAAGTTTGTTTTTTATCAACTTGTTGATAAGCATAATGTTGAAAATTATCTAAACCACAACTAGCAAGTGATATAAACAACAATCAACAACTAATATACATTAAACAACAACGAAACACATGTACTTATTTACAAAGAAACAAAAAAGTTATCTATTTGAAATGATAAAGGTTCTTATCTTCCTCTTATACTTTTTATACTTCTTCCTCTTCACCAATACCGTTTAACACGTCTTCACTAAAATTATGTTGCCATATTAAATAGAATTGCATTATGTAAAAAATAGTCGTGTGGCTGAAACTTTTACGATGTCATTCAGGTAATGTTTTAATTGATTTCTTTTTTAATATTAAACTTTTTATTTTGATTGTAATTTTTTTTGTTATTGATATATATATTTTGGTTGTAGACATATATTTCTTGCTCTCGAAGAGTATCAATGTCAACATGACTTGCATGGGAATCTAACTCATGATCATATTGGTATAATTGTCTATCCAAATAGAAAAATGTATGCAAAGATAATTAATGCTGCCAACCGGGTACGAATACTAGATGGTAACAAAGTTACATATATTTGTTTATTTTAAAACTTATTAATAATATAATGTTAGAAGTTATCTAAATCATAATTAGCAAGTAATATAAACAACGATTTACAACTAATATATATTAAATAATAATGAAATATGTGTATATATTTCTAAATAAATAAAAAAGTTATCTCTTAAAAATGACAAAGGTTCTCACTTTCTCTTATATTTCTTCTTCTTCTTCCTTCAATAATTATATGGAACTTTGTTAGTGTTACTTGAAAACAAAAATTATTAATCAACAAATAAATTGGAGGAACCCAATTATTAAATAAAATATGATAAATTTTGAGCTTTTCATGAAGTAATTTTTTATGGATATGAGTTTTTTTATTATCAAGTTGTTGATAACATAATGTTGATAATTATCTAAACCACAATTAGTAAGTGATATAAACAACAGTCAACAACTAATATACATTAAACAACAATGAAACACATGTATTTATTTACAAAGAAACAAAAAGTTATCTATTTAAAATGACAAAAGTTCTCATTTTCCTCTTATACTTTTTATACTTCTTCCTATTCGATAATTTGAAATTTTGTTAGTATTACTTGAAAATAAAAATTATCAGTCAATAAATAAATTGAAGAAACTTTATTACTAAAATAAACATGATAAACATTTTTTTTTTCTTATGAAATACATATTATGGATATGAGTTTGTTCTTTTCCATTTGTTGATAACACAATGTTAGAAGTAATCTAAACCACGATTAGCAAGTTATATAAAAATGATTAACGACTAGTATATATTAACAATAATGATACATATGTACTTCATAAAGAAATTTAAAAGCTTATTTTTCTGAAATGACAAAGGTTTTCATCTTCCTCTTATACTCTTTATACTTTTTCTTCTTCATCATCATTATCTTCAGTAATATGAAACTATAAATAAACATAAAAACTAAAGAAATCCTATTATTAAAATAAACATAATAATTTTTTTTTAAAAAATGAAGTACGTATCTGTAGACGTTCTATATACCGATGATGAGAATGAAAATCAAACAGATGATGAGAATAAAACTCAATTCCACAGAGATTGTAAGAGAATAAATTCTGAGCTACACGTGTCCAAAAACTATTGAAGAAGTAACGAGCCACGATGAGACGAGAAACACTGGAACAAAACCTTTTAAAGCATTGAATTGACAGATGCAAACTCGATAAAGTTTGAACCTGACATCATTAATGCATGACCGACACGTGGGTTGCGGGAAAATAAGGCACACTGCTCAAAACAGATGGCCTTGCTGCCTGACCAACACGTGGGTTGCGGGAAAGTAAGGCACAATGCTCAAAACAGATAGCCTCGTTGCCTGACCGACACGTGGGTTGCGGGAAAGTAAGGTACACTGCTCAAGACAGACAACATTAACTGCTCGACTGACAACAGGTTGTGGAAAAGCATGACTCAATAAAGAGTAATAATGAGTATTGATGCATGACTGACATGTGTCGACTATACAAGCTGCGGAACAAAAAGAACTAAAGCATGACGATTCACTTTACGTGTCAAACATGCCATGATTTAAATAAGACCGCAACAGTCATCATAATCCAAAAACAATAACTTAACTACAAGACCACAGAAGAGCTGCGGAATAACCAGTGAGAAATTACGAGAAACAAGCAGTACGATTGCTAAGACTTACGGGAAGAACGATCAGGCCTTGCGGAAATTGCAAATAAGCTTTGCGGGACTACATACCGTACCAAGAATGGATAAGAATAAATAGGTGGAAAGGTAGATTGTTGGGATCCATCAAATTGTCTATAAATACCAAGCTCATAAACAGGAAAAGGGGTGGGGGAATCTGGGCAGAAATTAGAATGAAGTCATTGAAGTGATAGCAAAGAGTTTAGGTATGAACTTATGTAAAATTTTAAGTTCAGTTGTACGATGATTATTATGTTCATGATTTTATGACATATCAATTATTTGTTGTATCTTATGATGATGTATGATAAAAGGAATACAAATCTTTTTTACCCGTGGATGTAGACAGTCTGACTGTTGAACCACGTTAAATATTTGAGTCAATTCATTTTAAGTTGATTGATTGATTAATTCTCATTGTCTAGATGATCATGGGAGTTTATTTCCCGATAAGATATCGTACTGTACTAAGATTTAAATGCTTTTGGCTGTGATCCAAAGATGCCAGATTTTTGGTCTTCACAATTTGGCGCTAGAAACATGGAGGTAGTAAAGAATTTATTCTACCTGTCAAAATCTTTATCTTTAAAATCTTGAATCGTATTCTGTCGAAAAAATTCCTTTCCTTAAAGTATGGTGATTGAGCATCATATCGAAAATTTCTTTCCTTTATATATGGTTTTACTTTGAGTTAATTGGTTGATGAATATGTAAATTTGGTTTTTTTGTTCGTGTATATTATTTTGTTACTTCATACCTTACAAAGGGAAATGGTGAGAGAATCACGAGAGCAATCACCCATTAATGATCAAGTAAACAATTCTGAAGATCACACAGATAGTCGTTCATTTGAAGAAAATTCTCAAAATAGTATTGATCATATTTAACAATTAATTGAAGAAATGGACGAGATGCGCAAGGTACAACAGGCTTGTGAATAAAAAATTGCACTTTTGACCAGAGAAAACCAAGTACTCAAAGAAAAGGCCCAGCATGATGCGGAACTATCTACAACAAGATTACATGGGCAAGAAGCAAGCTCCAGTAGACCCACAGGAAGAAAAGTGAGAGCCAATAAAGATCAAAGAGTAATGGTAGTGGAACCCGTATTCCAGCGAAATGAACCAGATAGATTGAATTTTGATGGTTCAAGATTGCAAAATGATAGGTGGCAAAAATGCTACGAGGACATGGAGCAAACACGAGAAGAAATAAAGAATCTGAAAAATAAAGAGGGTGGACGATTAGAAGAAGTGTTAAAAGAATCTAGACGAACGCCATTGGCGCCGCACTTGGCATCCGCACCAATACCGCATGAATGTAGCATTCCCAATTTTGAATTCTACGATGGGACAAAAGACCCAACAACCCACCTGAAGTATTACAATCGCATCATGACACGTTGGGAGCAAGATGATGTTGTTATGTGCCGGTTTTTTCCCTCAAGTTTGAAAGGAATAGCTTTGAAGGGACGGTGTATTCTTATACACAGTTGACCCGTAAGTTCTTAGAAGCATATATGTACAACAAGCCCGCAGATACGGGGATGGACAAGCTATACTCACTTGCCTCATCGACAGAGGAAACCATCCGTGATTATACATACCGATGGTAGACGATCTGTCAAGAAATTGGTGATGTAACCCCAGAAGTCGTTATCAATAGTTACAAGTGGGGAATAACCAATCGGGAAAGTCAACTATTTGTTGATATCCATAATACAAATCCAAAAAGTAAAGGAGATCTCAGAGATATCATTGAAAAATATGCAAGATTGCAGAACATTCAGAGACAACATCCAAGAATAATATCTCAACAACAAGGAAATGAAAAAAGAGACAATTTTATAGAGCCGTCATCCGGATCCGGGAAGAGGATTGAGGTAAAAACTCCAAACATTGAATCAAAGAGAGCAAAGATAGAGGAAAAAAGAAAATTTATCCAACAATTTGAGGAGCGAATTTTCACTAAACTCAACACTCCTTATTCAAAAATTTTAAATGTAATAAAAAATAGACAAGATTTTCAGTGTCCGCGGTCAAAAGAACAACAACCCGAACACACATAGACCTCCAAGGAGTATTGCGAATACCATTGCTATCGGGGTCATTCCACAAACCGATGCCGGAATCTAATACTGCAAGTACAATGGTTGATTGATGCAAGGGAGCTAAAAGAATTTATTCAATTACCTGACCCCTCACCAAGGCTTAATAAAGGGAAAGCTGTTAATATTCCTCAAAATAATCAAAATATTAATATGATCTCTTATTCTGAATCGGATCAATCGTTCATGAGTGCATCTACTGATAAAAGATTGCATAAAAGAGTTCACAGTCAAGAAGTCTTCAAGGTTGCGGGAAGAGTTACTGAAGTATGGGAAGAATGGATGGCATCCCCGCTAACTTTTTCTGCGGACGAGGTTGACCATGAGATTGAAATGCACAATGATCCGTTGGTACTTACACTGCCAGTATCTGTATGGAATGTAAGGAAGATTCTTATGGACGGGGGCAGCTCTCTTAATGTTTTATTTTATGATACCTTCCAGAGGATGGGGTTAAAAAATGATCAACTAATGTCTTCTTGTTATACAATTTATGAGTTTAACAGTTCAGCTTCAAAACCGAAAAGGGAAATTTCGCTTGATGTTGCGGATGGACCGATAAGTATTTTGGTTAAGTTCAACGTAGTGGAGGCTCCATCTCCTTATAACGCCATCATTGGTATACAGTGGGTCCATCAATTGAAAGGGGTAACTTCAACGTATCACCAATACTTGCGGTTTCCAACACCGCAGGGGGAGATAGAGATAAAAGGAGATCAAAATGAAGCAAAATCTTGCATTCTAGCAGAAGTCCGCACGAATAAAGAGCGACGACAACAACAACAAAATAAGAAAAAAAAGCTCAAGATGAAGGCTAAAGAAGAAGCCTTGAACCAATATATGATTAAGACTGCAGGAAATAAAGCAATAGGTGAAGCAAATGAATGTATTACAATAAGGGAAAGCATGCCAAAAGTTGATGAAGGTAGTCTTCCAACATAACAATCAAAGGGGGCTCCCACATTTTTAGGAGCTCCCAAACCCACCTTTACATCAACCGAAGAAACCAAAAATGTCAACATAGGAACATAAGAACTTCCCAAGAGGATAAAAATTGGAACGTTGATGGAAACATAAAGGGAGCATAATTTGGATATTCTACTTAAATATTTTGTGGACATTTTTGTATGGAAGATGGAGGAAATGCCGGGCATCGATCCAAATATTGTACAGCATGAGTAACATATACATCCAGAAGCTACACCTTTTCAGCAACGCATACGTAAAGTTGCGCCTGAACATCATTTGCCAGTTGAAAGAGAGTAAAAAAATCTCATGGATGCGGGATTCATTCGAGAGGCACGATATCCAACTTGGATTTCAAACATGGTGATAGTACCAAAAAAGAATGACGGAGTAAGAATTTGCATAGACTTCACCAATTTAAACAAGGCATGTCCAAAAGATAGTTATCCTCTTCCCAGCATTGATCAGTTGGTGGACGCTGTTGAAGGTCATGAGGCCTTATCCTTTATGGACGGAAAATCAGGGTACAATCAGATTGCTCTATCTGAAGAAGATCAAGAACACACTGCGTTCTTCACTCCGCACACCAGAATACCATTTGGGCTGAGAAATGCAGGAGCAACTTATCAACGTCTTGTAGACGCAATGTTTAAACCATGGATAGGACGCACACTCGAAGTTTATGTAGATGATATGCTGATAAAAAATAAATTTTCAAAGGATCATTTACAAGATTTGAAAGAGATATTTGAAGCCTTGCGGAAATTCAGAATGAAAGTTGATCCCGATAAGTGCATTTTTGGGGTTACGTCAGGGAAATTTTTGGGGTACTTGGTTACCAAAAGAGGAATTGAAGTTGATCTGGCAAAGATTCAGGCCATTGTTGATATGCCATCTCCGAGGAATGTCAAAGAAGTACAAAAATTAAATGGTTGTTTGGCCGCACTCGGAAGATTTATTGCTCGATCATCGGACAAATACAAGCCCTTTTTTGACGCATTGAAAAAGAAGAATAAATTTGAATGGAACGAGATTTGTGAGCAAGCCTTTTCAAGTATTAAAGCTTATATCACCACATTGCCCATATTACAAAAGCCAAAACCTGAAGAGGTGCTCGCCTGGTACATAGCCGTAACAGAAGATGCAGTAAGTGCGGTATTGGTGCAAACAAATGAAAAGGTAGAAAAACCCGTATATTATATCAGTAAAATTTTGAACCTCATAGAAAGAAATTACACGAAAATTGAACAGTTAATCTTAGCACTGGTTTTTGCTACCCAGAAATTACGCACGTATTTTCTGACACACTATGTGCGGGTACCAAGCAAAGCTCCGTTGGAATCTGTACTGAAGAATGTGGGAAAAGTTGGAAGGATCGCAAAATGGAACGCACAACTCGAACAATTTCACATATTATGTGAGTTACAAACTGCACAGAAGTCGCAAGTCCTAACTGATTTCCTTGTGGATTTTCCGTTGGATGATGATTTTGAAATTCAAGGTTTGCCCGGGTTCGAAGAGGATGGTTCTCAAGATATCTTAAGCTCTGTAAATTCCCGAAGATGGGAATGGGGCCAGGAACAAAGAAGGTGCGGTAATTGGAATTGTAGTTACGACTCCTACAGGGGATCGAATGGTACATTCATTCCGACTTGAGTTCGATGAACATACAAACAATATAATGGAATATGAGGCTGTGGTTCATGCCCTTAGGCTCATCATTGAATTGGGGATAAGCGATGTCCGACTCACAAGTGATTCACAATTAATAATTCGACAGGTTGAGTTAAAATATCAAGCGCTTGATGAAGACCTGGTAGAATACAAAAATCTAGTGCAAAAACTGGCGCTTCAGGTTCCAAATATATCCTTTCGGCATCTGTCCAGAGATAAGAATCGTCATGCTGATGCATTAGCATTTATTTCTTCAATGATAAAGGATCAAAATACATTAGCAGTAAAAATTGGGCGTATTTATGAACCATCAATCAAGTTGTGGACAGTTGAAAATATGGAAGAAGAAGTGGAGGAATATATTGAAGATGAAGCTGTACAAGATGATGCAAGTTTCCCACAAAAAAAAGAAAATGATTTAACCAGAGAAGATTGGAGAATTTCAATACATCAATATTTGCAAAATGGGATATTACCCGTAAGCACTAAAGAGGCAAGAAAGGTGCAATCAAAGTCTGTGAATTATCAATTGCGGGATAGAATTATGTACCGTAAATCCTTTTTAGGGCCTTTACTTCGATGTTTATCACGAGAGCAAGGGCTACAAATTCTCAAAGATATACATTATGGAGATGCGGGAAATCATAGTAGAAGACGATCACTGGCTTTAAAAGCAAAAATGCGAGGATATTATTGGCCATTTATGCATAAATATGCGGAAAATATGGTAAAAAGATGTGAAGAATGTCAGCGTTATGCGAAAAGAATAAAGGTTCCCGCAACAGAACTTAATTCCGTACTCAGCCCTTGGCCATTTGCAAAATGGGGGATAGACATTGTTGGACCATTAGTGGAACGTACTCAAAAAAGAACTTGATTGTGGCTACAGACTATCTCACTAAATGGGTTGAGGCCAAAGCTCTTGCACACATTAGAGATACCGATGTTTTTAAATTCTTATTTGAGAATATAATCTGTAGATTTGGAATTCCGGTGGCCATAGTCTTGGATAATGAACATCAATTACAGTCTACTCCGCTCTATCCGCAAAGCAATGGGAAAGCTGAAGCAACAAATAAAACAATTGCTGTGAATTTAAAGAAAACTCTAGACGTCCATCACAAGCGGTGGTGTGAACAGCTTCATAATACATTATGGGCATAACTGGAGAATCACCATTTCTTCTTACTTACGTAACAGAAGCAGTTATTCCAACGGAAGTCATTCTACCCAATACAAGAACAGAAGCATGGGAGAAAAATTTAAATTCAGACTTAATGCTTGAAAAGTTGGATGACTTTGAAGAAAGAAGAGAAGTTACACTTCAAAAATTGGAAAATTATCAAAGAAGACTCGCAAGAGAATACAGTAAAAAAGTAAAGTTACGGAATTTTGTGGAAGGACAGTATGTTCTGCGGCAAATCCCGGAATACCAAAGAGACAAAAAAGCAGAAAAATTTGCACCTACATGGGGAGGACCTTATGTTATACAAGGCATTGCGGGACAAGGATCATATCATTTGCAAAATATGGATGGAGGAATTTTACAACATCCGTGGAACGCACAATATCTCAAACCATACTACCCTTGATCAATAATGCAATTGTGCAATAGGTAAATCATATCAAATGCAATCTCTCTAGAATATCCAAATAAATATCTATGACTATAGGATTTTTCGCCATAGAGATGCCTAACATGACATTGATTACTGTACCAGGTACTCTTCACTTCAGGAAGTGCTCACAATCAGCAATGCAATTGTACAACAATTTGGTTTCATATTAGGTAAAGCTACAAATGTAACCTCTCTAAGAAAGTCCATGTGAATGTCTATGAGTGTATGACTATTGGATCTTTCGCCAACAGGGGTGCCTAATGCGATATTAATTGTTGTATCTTTCTCCTCTTTAGGAGACTTTCGGGACCGCATCCTAATTTCCTCCTGGCCCGAGAGAAGTTAGACATGTGTTACACCCACAATATAACTCAAGGTACAAAATTTCCTTGGGGTTAAATAAATCACACTCATACAATGAACTAATAATCAACATATATTCAAAATCTGTTTTGCAGGGATAAAATCACAAGGAAAAATAAAACGCAACTACAATCTAAAGAAGAAAAAGAACGGAACAACAGTAAAGAAAGCTAAGGTGCAGGAAGAACGCCTTTAAAAGGAGGATCTCTGGGACATCTCTGCGCTTGTAAACTTTTTTAAATCCATCAGCTTGTACTTGGTCAAGAGTGTTGTTGACCGCCTTTGCAATTAAAGCTTTAGCTTCGGTTCTTAACCAAAGAATATAAGCTTTTCTATTTTCAATTTCCATTTTGTACTAATTTACTTCAGTTTCGCAACTTTGGACTTTTGTCTTCCAAAATGTTATTTTCCTCTCTCAGTAGATAAATCCCGAGCAAGCCTTTCATTCTTCGTAGCTTCTTGTTGTAATTTATATTCAGCTATTTTGACATTAGAAGATAATAGCTCAAGTTGAGCGAGCGCTTCATTGGCCTTGGTTGAGGCAAGCTCAAGCTGGGATTTCGCTTCATTATCTTTGATTGAAGCAAGCTTCATCTGTGTATTGAGATCCATCCTAGTATTAGCCGCAACAAGCTCCCCCTCATCTTTTGCAGCTATTGCGGTTGCATCTTTAAAATTTTCTTCAAAACCTGAAATAAAAGTAACGAATTAATCAATGCGGGAATAATATTAAATTTTAAACATGCAATAAAATAGGATACCTCTTACGAGGGATTCAAACTCTATTAATTCACGACCCATCGCATCTTTGTTAATAACAAGAAAATCATATTCTTCTGAAATTTTGCTGTAATTGGCCTTGAGTTCTTCAAGATGTTGTTGACACGGATTTAACTCTGCTTCATTATCCCACAGACGATTCAATTTAAACGTACACCTTGCCACTTCTTTATATAGCCGGAGAATGTCACTCTCGCGATGAAGAACCGAATCAGATAAATTACGTATCATAGTTTGACCATCCGAAAGGGCTGTTCCTTTAGCATAAGCCTCTGAAGCTGAGTTTTCTCTGTCCTTAATAAGCTGCGCTATGTACGAAGAAATATGTGAATGATGATGCGATCAAACGGGAAAATCCCGCAAGAATATTCTTGCGTTCCATACAAAGCTGCGGTTTTCATTTTTCAATTTATCAGATATTGCCCGTGCTTCAGAAACGCAATCTTTAGTCCACAATAAAGTATCTTAAAACTCAGCTTTCTTGCGAAGTTTCTCCACAAATAAAAGCCGATGCTGCGATCCTAGTTCATCATATTTCCGGTTGACTAAATCATGACTGCTAACAAGATCATTAAATTTCGTCATGATTTCCACATTTTCATTATTAACTCTTACAACATGATTTCTCAACTGCGTAATTCTATGCTGCGTCCTAGTTACAAGTTCTGAATCCCCCGCTGATCCCATAAAATAATTCAGAAAACAAGTGAAATAAAATAAGAAAAAAGTAACTAGAAGAAAGAATAAAACCTTGATTTTGAAGATTAAGCAATTGTAGGCGAAGCGCGTCATTTTCCCGCTTTAAATCCAAAGCATCATTTCTACAGCCCTAAATCGAGACTCCATCATTGTGGACCACGCTTTGTAGAATTGGTACGTAGTATGAGCAGCGCTTTAACCTCGTCCAAGCTGCAGAATTAAAGTTATGATAAAAACTAAAAATAAGAAGAAATCACAAGGTATAAAAGCAATTAAAATACCTGTAGAAGAGATTGTTGCGGAAAAGAATACACTTGTCCATCCGCAAGTGCAAGTGTTTCCGCAAGAGAAGAAGGTTCGATGATGCGGAATGTGGGATCAACAGTTTCACCTTGATCTTTTAACCAATCATCTCTAACCACTTCATATGGTACAGCTTCCATGGACTTTCGCAACCGGGAAACCGAAGAGCTATCTGATTTCACCGGCAAAGAGTTGCTTGGAACAGACAGAAGATTCTTGACATGAACCATTGAAAGGATTCTTTTTTTTTTCCCAAAAGATTAGAAGCCTCTGCGACTCCCTGTCCTCTGCTTGTTTGCGAAAACTCCATGTTTTGGCTGTACCGCGTCATCCGCAGCCACATTCGTAGCATTAATTACAACAGATCCAGTTTCTGCCATAGAATTTGTGGGCACATTACCCGCTGCATTAGTATCCGCAGACTCATCTGCTTTTGCAACATGATCTTGCGGATCCACTTCTGTTGAAGTTAATTTAGGATCAGCTTGAGTGTGGCAATCCTCTTCATCAGTTGAATCATCCTCGCTTGAGGCAGCTTCAAGTGGCTCATCAACGACCAGAGGGGAGAATTGAAGGAAAAAAGAAGGATCCAGAACAACAGTTTGGTGTGAGAGATTGATGGAAAATTTTTAGACTTTTTCCGCAATACCAACTTGTTCCGCAGGCTCGAAGTATGTATTTGAAGAGGAATATTCCGCTCTTCATCTTACCTCTCTGCAACAGAGTTTCCTTCACTTCCTAAGAGTGGACGACGAAGGGGAGAATCTCGAATTTCTCCCTCTTCCCTGTCCGTGGAAGCACGGGGTGCGCCATTCACCTTCTTCCGACCCTATAAATGAACCGTAATAATTCATTACATGAAATTCTTAAGGAATACTAGAATTAATCAGATCAAAACAATACCTTTTCTGTAGGGGGTGCGGCATTGCACTTCACTCCCGCATCATCTTTTGCGTTCTCGTCAGCTTGCGGCTCAGTTTCCGGCTATAAAAAAGAGAGAAAATTTTGATCAAAGAGAAAATCTAATCATTAAGCAATATATATAAAAATACAGAAAGAAACTTTACGTATCATGGTGACAAGCGCAAATTTGAAGTCAGAAAAATTTAGCCGCCAAGGGCAATAACCATTGAAGCGGGTAAGAAGATTGAAGACCACTTTATTAGTGACGAACCCAAAGACCCACGGACCCTCAATGACTAGAGAGGTGCGATACCATTTGTAGTCGTGATCTTCCCGAATTCTTTCCCTGAGAGGACGCGTTGTTCTTGGAACGTACTTCAGCTTGGCGTTGTGAATTTCCATTAGCAGACGGAATCCCTCACCACCTTTACGGCCCGGGCCAACGCTCAATTTCTTGAAATTCCTTGCGGCAATGTTGTCCGCGTAGGTAGCGTGGAAGTTCTCCACCGTGTAGTGTTTACGTTCCGCAGGGTCTGGAACGTAACAGGTAAAATTGGTTCTACCTTGGCTTCGCATGCTACACTCATCCAGTATGCGCCACCAATTCCCATTATACTGAGTTACAGACTGCACTAATCTGTGCTGAGATTGGTTACGGCTAGCAAGAACCGCAAACTGAAAAAGGTTTTCTTTCTGGTACAAAGGAAGCTGTAGACCCGCATCTCATGCTCCCGCAGGGATTAATAACTTGTCGTTGCTATATTCAAAACCCTCCATCGTTTCCAGGGTAATTTCATCTTCAGCACAATCATAAAAGGAAACTTTGAATCGTTGAAAACCATGATGCCTTTTGAAGTCCTCAAGGTTCACTAATTTAAAGCTACAACTTTCATCAGCCCGTTTGTTCTTGGGAGCAGGATTGTTGACCGCAACAGGAACACTTGCGGGCCTTATAGATTCCGAAGGATGACTCCTCGATACAGGATAACGAGATGACTTCCTGACTAAAGGTTCATCATCCTGATGATAATCATCACTAGTAACTTTGGCATTACCTTTTCCAGCCATGGTAAATTTTTATCTACACAGGAAAGCAAGAAAAAATAGGCTTATTAAGATCAAAAGCAAGAACAAAGCAGAAAAGTTACAAAACAAAAGAACAACAAGATGATCATTACATCAAAATACAAATCAACCAATCATTCTCTGATCTGGAGAAATAAGGAATCATGATAAAACAACCAATCATCAAAAAGAGAGATCAACAACATTAGAATCGTCATCCATTCAAACAAATAAACAGATAAAAACATCATTAACATCATCTACAATGATTAAGGTACAGACACAGACACTAATAAACAAGCAAATACGAAAAAGAAAAAACAAAACCAAAAGAGTTACTTACAATGAAGTAAAAGATAGAAGAAAAATCTGATTGATTGAAAAGATAAAAACTTGATCCCGATGCAAGAATCTTAGATCACAAAAGTTCAGGAGAATGAAAAGGTGTTGAAGAATCTTTGAAAAGTTCAAAGGAATAAAAAGCACTAAAACTTTAAGAAGAAGAAGATAAGAGGTGTAAAGAATGGAATGAAGGAAATAATTGGTATTAAATAGGAGAAAACTGAAACTGACGAACCGTCGAAAACTGAAAAGAAATAAACTTTTTCAGAGATTTGATTTCCTCGAAAAACGCCAAGTGACAAAAACGTGCAAAGAAAAATTACTGCTAGCGAAAAAAGAGGATAAAAGTGTAACATGGGAAAGGAAGTTATTGCAGGCGTGGGAATTGAAAAGGTAATTATTATTTTTCCTTTTTTCAAATTTTTTACCAACTGTCAATTCCCAAAAAAGGAAAAAGCGGGCAAATTGTGAGAGAATAAATTCTGAGGTATACGTGTCCAAAACTATTGAAGAAGTAACGAGCCACGATGAGACAAGAAACACTGGAACAAAGCCTTTTTAAAGCATTGAATTGAAAGCTGCAAACTCGATAAAATTTGAACCTGACAACATTAATGCATGACCGACACGTGGGTTGCGGGAAAGTAAGGCACACTTCTCAAAACAGATGGCCTTGCTGCCTGACCAACACGTGGGTTGCGGGAAAGTAAGGCACACTTCTCAAAACAGATAGCCTTGTTGCCTGACCGACACGTGGGTTGTGGGAAAGTAAGGTGCACTGCTCAAGACAGACAACATTAACTGCTCGACTGACAACAGGTTGCGGGAAAATATGACTCAATAAAGTGTAATAATGAGTATTGATGCATGACTGACATGTGTCGACTATACAAGCTGCGGAACAAAAAGAATTAAAGCATGACGATTCACTTTAAAGAGCTACGTGTCAAACATGCCATGATTTAAATAAGACTGCAACAGTCATCCTAATCCAAAAACAATAACTTAACTACAAGTCCATAGAAGAGCTGCGGGATAACCAATGAGAAATTACGAGAAACAATCAGTACGCATGCTAAGACTTACGGGAAGAACGATCAGGCCTTGCGGAAATTGCAAATAAGCTTTGCGGGACTACATACCGCACCAAGAATGGATAAGAATAAATAGGTGGAAAGGTAGATTGGTGGGATCCATCAAATTGGCTATAAATACCAAGCTCATAAACAGGAAAAAGGGTGGGGGAATCTGGGGAGAAATTAGACTGAAGTCATTGAAGTGATAGCAAAGAGTTTAGGTATGAACTTATGTAAAATTTTAAGATCAGTTGTATGATGATTATTATGTTCATGATTTTATGACATATCAATTATTTGTTGTATCTTATGATGATGTATGATAAAAGGAATACAAATCTTTTTTACCCGTGGATGTAGACAGTCTGACTGTTGAACCACGTTAAATGTTTGAGTCAATTCATTTTAAGTTGATTGATTGATTAATTCTCATTTCTAGATGATCATGGGAGTTGATTTCACGATAAGATATCGTACTGTACTAAGATTTAAATGCTTTTGGTTGTGATCCAAATATACCAGAATTTTGGTCATCACAGAGATGGTGGATCCGGAAAAACCCATTAAGGCTTTGAGCAAGTAGATACAAACATTTAACATAATCGAAGGGGGATAAAACATGGAAGATAGTTGATAGTTATGATGAAGTAACCTGTTTTTTGGTTGTGACCATTAACATAATCGAAGGGGGATAAAACATGGAAGATAGTTGATAGTTATGATGAGGTAACCCGTTATTTGGATGTGAGAGACCGAGATGGTCCTCCGTTCCTAAGGAAATGAAAATATAGGAAAAGAAAGAGAGCAAGTGAATTGGAGAGTTAACTGATAGTGGGGTTTTTTGCCTGCTGAAGATTGAAAAGATGCTAATGTGGAAAGATTGTGGATAAATTTGTTGATTTTGTGGATTAAGTTATAGAAAGATTCAGTTTTTTAGGCCTGAAATTGACAGAGAATACGAACCCTACAGCTGAGGTAAGATTTTGAACATTGATGGAATAAAATAGTGATTATTAAGGAGTTGTGAAATCTTTTATTCATCCCTCATGTGAGCTTAATATGAGGTGCCTACACGTTGGAGATCTATTTACGATTCATGCTTCAAGAGATATCACAGATGGAGAAGAGATTTTTTTTGTGTGCATATTTTTGATGTTTTAAAACCATTGAAAAAGAGAACAGAGATGCATGTCTAACACTTGGGGATATTTAGTGACTGTAACAGTAGTTAGCTAATGTATCCACACTATTAATACACTCCATTTAGGATTTAATATCATCCAAAAACAAGAATTTCTTCATTGTGTCCTTCAACACTTCCTTGGTTCTGCAATTGAAATTTGTCCATTTTTCATTAAAACAATAAAGACTATAAATCCAGTCATAAAAAATACGTAGTAGTTATTATTTTGGTGACACCTCATACGTGTCATCGTATATTTCTCTTTCACCGTGCAAATGGTTTTACAAATTGTTAGCAAGGTGAGTTATTGGAATTGTAACAAAATCACTACCGATACTCGTTAGATGCTGCATGAATAGAGGGAGTATCATATGATGTTGATCATCTAAATTATTGGTATTTCTCAGTGCAGTGTCAAAATTTTATGGGTTGCTAACTTTCTCTTTGCAGCATATTCTCGAAAATAACAAATATCTTTGGATGAAATTTGAAAATAAAGTAACTAAACTATAGTCCTCTATCTTCTTTCTTCTGTTTTCATAACTCAAGTTGATTAATTCTCATTCAGCAAAGTAACTGCTATTTCACATTTTCTGGGGAGTTGCGCAAAGGCTAACCTCAATTCCAATTTCAGGCCTCTCATAAACTAACATATCCAAGTTTGATTTAACCATTCATCTAAGGGCAATCAAGTAGATATATTATAGAGGTTTGAGCAAGTACTGAACTAGTATCATCATTCAATATGTCCAACTACTCTACTAGAAATAGAAATAAGTTCTTAAAGAATAAAATTTGCAGATGGTATTCATGCTAGTTCATGTATCATCAGTAAAGGAGGCCATTACTGATGGATCTTTCAAAATAATGGAGAAAAAAAGGCTCTATGAACAAGGAGTGCACAAAATATTTCTTTAGTAACACTTAAACAAAATTAACTGGCACTATCACCACTAAAAGATCAACATGTATACTATATGGGACCCTTCACGACAAACAGAATTCATACTTTTAACACATACCTTGCAAAGGCATTCACTAATGCAAACGGAGTGACACATTCCTGCGACACCTTGACGATGGAAACAAGTAATGTCATAAAAAACTGAGAAAACATAACGCACTACAACTAATACAGTGAAATCATAAGGTACTATGTATTATCATGATAAACACATAAAAGAAATATGTTATTTTAAATAACTGGTCCATTTAAATATCTGGTCACCGGCACAACCAGATAACTAAACCAAGAGTGATGCTCCTATGACACAAATCAAAATACTGTGTCGATGACAATCAGATAGAAGGGATGTATGCAATCTAGACAGATGAGTAATACTAACTGCAGCACTTTCGTGGTACTCTAAATTTATAGTCACCGTTATGTACTATTAGATTTATTTACAGTAGGTATTTGTAAATCTTAATGAAATTATATTTTCGTACTATGTATGAGATTCTATTGGAGGAATAAACCAACCTGCAGGATCTCTTGCAAACCTTCCTCAGGAGCCATTCCCAAACCTTTTTTTCCCAAACCAAGCCGTGCAGATAAAACTACTCATTACCAAGACAACAAACAACATTCTCTGTTAATAAATAAAAACATTCAAAAGGATCTCTTCCTTAAAGTGATATCAAAAACATAAAAAATAAAATACCCTTTAATATACAATACCATTTAAGTGTACATTGGTAGCAGCACTGGCGGAGCAAAATAATTTGGTTGAGAGGACAAATCCATATGGTAAAAAATGATATCATTCTATAAAAATATGGTCGAAGGTCGCCCAAAATTTATAGACGTTTTTGTTACTAAATTTATGATATCTTCTGTATATCACCATAAAATTTAATATTTATAAGTAAATTTTAATAATAATCACATCTATTATTAATATTTTAAAGATATTTTATAAGACTTATGTAAGTTCTAGGCTTATATCAATATTTCTTTTTAAATCTAAGGGGGATAAATTCATAAAACTCCTAAAATCTAAAGCTATATTTGTAATTTGGGGATTCTAGTGAGGAGTCCCAACGTGGATCCGCCACCGGGTAGAAGGCAAGGCGCTTATAAATTAATATTGATTTTTTTTTTCCTAAAAAAAATCAAAAGCAACAAGTTGTTGTATAACGCGGTTTCAAATAAGGTAATCTTGAATGCATTTCACACACAAAATGTATATGAATGAAACATGTAGTACCTTTAAGAACAAATTTTGGATTAATCCACTATGATTGCCGAACAAAATGAAAATCAACTTTAAGCTCCTGCACAAAATAATTAGGGTTTAGATACTGAAAACAAAAAGTGTCTTATAGATGTAGGAGAACTTGGGAACTGAAATGAGAAGAATGAGAGAACCTGTAGATGTTTGAGTAGCTTATCTTTGGTATACACCATTGATTTTATTTATGGTATCTCCCTCCACGACAACACCTTAGTTATGAGACTCTAGAGGAGGATTTGGTCAAAGAAGGGAAATGATCGGCCGAAGTAAGAGGGTTTAGAATTGTGTTCGGAGTTTGGGTTGGAAAGCGTAGGGACTAGGGGTAGAGGTGTAAATTGGGTCGTGCCAGCCCAGCTCAGCACGTGAGTTAGCCCAGTACGGCACATCACAACACGACAGCTTCATATGCTGTGTTGGGCCAGACTAATCGGCCTAGTGGCACAACACAGCACGTTGCACGGATTAGTACGTGACAAAACACAGTACATCATGCTAAAAAAGCACGTCATAACATGTATAAAACACTACACAATATGGTATAATACGACATATTTTGTGTATATTTTACAAAAGAGTGTTTATTCTAAACTTTTTTTGATATTTTAGCTTCGTTATGTTGTGTTATTTATATACCAACACATATATTATCTAAATATCTATAAAATATTAACTTTGAAAAATATAAAATAAATGTGTCAGGCACAGTACATCACGCCCTCAAGCACGACACAACACGATATGTCTTAATCCCTGGCACGACACAACACGTAACACGGTAGGTTCGCCTCTTAATGGGATGTACTGAGCTGGGCCGTCCCGTTTTACACCTCTAACTAGGGTAAACTCGATCCTTTGGTGTAAATATTCCACTATTTGTTTATATAGTCTTTAGTATTCTGAGCTAGTAATTCCAGATCTAAGACCATTTCAGGAAGGTGAAAACGTATTGTGAGGCCATATTATTAGGGAGGAGCTGGTGATTTAGAAAGGTGGCTGGCATGAGATCCCTCAGGTACGCCATATCCCATCCATCAATCGGGCGGAAATGCATATAGGAAAGGCCCGATGGATGCTCAGCCTTTTCTTGGGATGGATTAACACCTTCTGCATATGAACCCAAACCCGCTAACCCAACCCAATCCACTCCCAGTTTGGCGGGTGGATACCCAATCCGTTCGTGGATGGGTTAGACATGGATGCATTTTTTTAAAATCCACTAAATAATGGATTGGGTGCAAGTGTAAGTCTAGAATTCCATTGGACATCTACACCCGCTATGTTTGAGAGTAAGTAGGAAATTTATAAAATACAGGGACACATGTGTATTTAGAGGATACTATAACTTTTAATGTTTTCATTCTAACCTAGTTGTCCCGATGAATCAAATTTGCAAGCAAGCAGTATAGAATATATTTAATTTTGGTTGTTGAGATGACAATATTATAATTTTAGAATTGTTATGTTCAACACATACTTCCAGTTAACATTTTCATTAAATCAGTAATCCCGTGTTTCTTCATCACATACTTCCAAGTAACATTTTCAAAATCCACAAAATCCTTTTCAGCAAAATGAGTACAATTTCCATTAACATAAGCATACCCTTCTTAAGATACTTCTCAAGTTGCAGTATCCGCGTGTCTGGCATTGGGTGATGAAGAAACCATGTCAATGCCTTTTTAAAGCACCACTCTCGATATAAACTATGATCAAAACCCATATTATATTGATTATTCTTGATTGGTCGTGTCTCATAGATCGGCTCAAACTCTTCCAATCTAATAAATAATTTGTCGTCAATTCTGATAATCGATTTAATGATAAAGCAGAAGAAGAAAATGACGGAGCAGAAAAAGAGAGAAGCAGAAACGTTTTTCTTCCAAGTTTTTATTATAATGTTGACAGAGAACACAGAGACATATTTATACGAGACACACGCAAGAGACAGCTGTCTCAGTCAGACTTAGTCAAGTCAAACAGACGTTGACCTTGACCACTGACTATTACTAACATGACTAATACACCCCCTCAAACTGAGGAGTGAACAATCAGTTTGAAAGCTAAAACAGGAACAACAGTATTTTAAAAGAAAATCAAGTTCCAACAGGAACAACAGAAGAAGGAGAAACAACTGAAGCAGTAATAGAAGAGGATCCAAGTAACTGCAGCAATAACTTGGAGTATAATGAAAAGCATAATCCTTTGGTAAACAAGTCTGCTATCTGATCTTCACTTGCAACATGATGAAGTTTGAGAAACCCAGAAGCAACCAACTCTCTGACAGCATGATAACGAAACTCTATATGCTTGGACCTGGCATGAAAAACAGGATTAGTGGCCAAAGAAACGGCACTAGTGTTATCACAAAACAGATGAACAGGACCCTGCAAAAACAGATTCAACTCCTTTAACACATAAAAAATCCATTTTAATTCTACAACAGCCACTGTCAAACATTTGTATTCTTCCTCAGCAGAAGACTAGAGACTGTTGGCTACTTTTTAGAAGACCAAGCAATAACGGAAGAACCCAAAATAACCACATAACCAGAAGTTGACCTTCTGGTATCAGGACAACCATCCCAATCCGAATCTGTATATGCTTTCAGACTCTGTAAATCACCAGCCCTTAAGCTAACTTCAATTCCAATACTACCTTTTAAATATCTTAGAATTTGTTTAACAAGAAGCATATGTATGTCAGTTGGAGCATGCATAAACTGAGAAACATAAGTCACAGCAAAACATATATCTGGTCTGGTTATTGTCAACTACTGTAGACTACCAACTAGATTCCTATAGACAGCTGGATCAGACAACAGAGCACCATCATTAATAGAAACCCTATTAGCTTTTTCTACAGGTGTAATGCAATGTTACACTCCAACATGTTTGCTTTAGTTAATAGGTCAATTGTGTATTTCTTCTGAGTTAGCAACAGAGTATCAGGTGTTCTTACAGCCTCAATTCCAAGAAAGTAACTCAAATTTCCTAACTCCCTCATAGCAAATCTAGAGTACAATGTCTTAAGTAAGTCATCCATCAAAATTTCAGAACTACCAATTAACAGGATATCATCCACATACAATAACAATAGTAACATATTAGAACCATTTGTTTAAATAAAAATTGAGTTATCAACCACTGACTTTATGAAACCATAAGACTGTAGAATTGAGATAAAGGTATGAAACCAAGCCCTTGGTGCTTGCTTCAGGCCATACAGACTTTTCTTCAGCTTACAAATGTAGGATGGATAATCTGGATGAATAAAACCCTGAGGTTGAGCCATGTACACAGGCTCATCTACCCATGCAAGAAAGCATTTGATACATCTAATTGTCTAATAGACCAATGTGGTAAGAGCAACAGTAAGAACAATTCTTATTGTAGCAAATTTCACTACAGGACTAAATGTGTCATTAAAATCCACACCCTCTAATTGATTATATCCTTGTGCCACTAGTCTAGACTTATACCTTTCGACTGAACCATCTGCTTTCAGTTTCACTTTATACACCCATTTGCAACCTAAAATATTCATCCAAGGCTCCGGGGGAACATATTCCCATGTGTCATTCCCTACTAAAGCATCAACCTCCTCTTTCATTGATGAGATCCATTCTGGTATTTGAGAAGCAGTTTTGAAACTCTGTGGCTCAGTATTGGTTAACAACAGAGAATTGAAAGCAACTGGAATTGGGTGCTTAACAGAAAAATGAGCAACATGATCAGGATATAATTTTGGCTTTGAAATCCCTTTCTTAGATCTAGTGATAATGTTAACATCCTCAATAACAGTTGGAAGGTCGGAAACAACTGGAGATGACTCAGGAGAAGTAATATTTGAGACAGGAGAGTGGAAATATAAATTATTTTCATCAAAGACAACATGCCTAAATATATGAGTCTTTTTAGAGATAGGATTATAACATTTGTAACCTTTATGAATCAAACTGTATCCGATAAAGACACATTTCACTGATTTTGGAGACAACTTGTCTACTCTTGAATGACCTAAGTATGGATAGCAAGTAGACCCAAAGATTTTTAGAAAGGTATAATCTGGTAGAGATTGACAGAGAACTTCATAAGGAGATTTATAATGCAAGATTTTGGTTGGAGTTCTATTAATAAGATAGGTGGAAGTTTGAAATGCATCATACCAAAATTCTTTTGGACAACAAGCATGAAAAAGAAGAGTATTTCCCATTTCAGTAATGTGTCTATCCCTCCTTTCACTAGACCATTATGTTCAGGGTTTTTGGACAAGAAATCCTAATTGAAATACCACTTGTATCAAGAAAAGCTTTAAAAGGTCCTTTAACCAATTCAGAAGCACCATCCACTTGGAAAAATTTACTTTTGCAGAAAACTGATTTTCAGTTAAATTCTTGAAATGAGAAAAACATGAAAAATCATCAGTCTTGTTAACCACTGGATAAATCCAGTGAAAGCGGCTAAAATCATCTATAAAAACTATGAAATATCTGAAACCACACAAAGAAGGTACATGTGATGGTCCCAATACATCACAATGAATCAGAGACAATGGTTGGGTTGTATGAGATGCAGATAAATGAAATGGTAATCTTTTTCTTTTAGCTAATTGACATGGATGACAGATGAATGACTTTCTTGCATTGACAAAAGAAGAAATTATATGTTTTTGTGATTGCAAAATATGCAGAATATGAGCTGAAGGATGACCTAACCTTGCATGCCATAAAAAAAAGTGGAAGAAACAAGAGATGAATCAAAGGATGAACGACATTTAGATGATATAGAAGTTAGATTTGTAATTGGATAAAGATTATTAACAACAGGGCCATGAGACAGCAGAGTACCATCAAACGTGCTTCTGATCTCATAACCAAATGAATCTAATATAAAGTAATAGTGATTGTCTCTTGTGAACTTAGCAACAAATAAGAGGTTATGCTTAAGATCAGGAACTAATAACACAATGTTTAACCTAAAGCTAGTTTTAGGTGTTTGCAAAAAAGAAGTTCCAGTTAAGGTGATAGGGAGAGTCTTATCAGTTCCCACCATGACCTTCTCTTTGCCAGCATAAGGAGAGGTATGTTGAAGTAAATTACCATCACCAGTCATATGAGAAGAAGCTCCACTGTCAGACAGCTAGGTTGCATTAGACGAATTATCACTTATGTCAGCATGATTTACATTAAGACTAGAAAATTTTTTCTCCACTTCAGCTACATTTTCCACATCACCAGAAGTACCGACATTCTTTGAAGATGTATATCTAAAGAAACACCTACTTGCATAGTGTCCCATCTTTCGACAAATCTGGCATTGAACACTAGAATAATCACGTTGTGGTCTTCTAGCTCCACCAGTATTAAGAATTGGGATTGATCTTGAAAGAGAACCAGTAGAAGAAGAACCATAAGAAGTGCCTGATATGTTTCTTGTATTCTTGTACCTTCTAAAGTTATTACCACCATTTCTTGAACCATCAACATTCTTGGTGTAGAATGCAGATGCATTTTGTGAATCAAATATATCTGCAGTTGTTTGATGTTGTTCTTGTAACCATTGCTCATGAATTAATAACCTAGCCTTGAGCTAAGAGAAAATATATGAAGATTCTCTATTATAAGCAGAGATAACAAAGTTATCATAGTCTCTTCCTAAACCATTTAGTACATGCATCATGAGATCAGCATCACTTACCTTCTCTATAACAGACAATGTATCAGAAATCATCTTGATTTGATGCAGATAAAGAGTAATAGTCTGATTACCTCTACGAATATTATTAAGTTGATTTCGAAGCATTCCCTTACGAGCAGCAAATTGTTGTTTAAAGGTTGTTTCAAGAAACAACCAAATTTCCCTGGAAGATGAGAGTCCAAGAACATCACTTGAAACAGTGGATGGGAATGTTTCCTTTAAACAACTCATCACAAATCTATCAATCTTTCTCCAATGTATCCATCTTGGATTGGTTATTGAAAGTCCATCTCTAAGGATCTCTGATGGTGGTTCACTTTCCCATTTACGTAATCCATATAGACCTGTGGATATTAGATTGATTCAAATTGATCTTTCCATAACAGAAAATTTGTTGAATCAAGTTTGATTGAAATGAAGTTTGAGATATTGGTAAATGAAACGGTAAATATTGATGAAAACTCAGATTCAGCAGCAGCAAAGGTTGTATTCCAAGCTTATGATCGATTTACCATACTTCGAGTAATAGGCATGAACTTGATGAAAAATTATCTGATGATTTACAAAATCTTCTCAAAAAAAAAATCTCAGAAAAACAAGATCTAGATGTTCTTGAAGAATTATTTGAATCTGATCTTGATAACTGGTAAGAAATTGTTGATTAAAGTTGTTGAATAACAATCTTCGATTTAAAAAATAATAATAATGAACATCGATTGATTCATCTGTGATGGCTCTGATACCATGATAATCGATTTAATGATAAACCAGAAGAAGAAAATGACGGAGCAGAAAAAAAGAGAAGCAGAAACGTTTTTCTTCCAAGTTTTTATTATAATGTTGACAGAGAACACAAAGAGATATTTATATGAGACACACACAAGAGACAACTGTCTCAGTCATACTTAATCAAGTCAAACAGACCTTGACCTTGACCACTGACTATTACTAACATGACTAATAAATTCCACTATTGTCCCGAGTTTGATCGGCCTCTTGACAAGAAAACAAAATTAAAGGTGGGGTTTAATGTTAAACACTTAGTATGAGCTAACTAAGAAACACCAAACAATTCATACTTTTCAGAAAGTGGGAATAAATTAAAAGGTAGCAATGGTAGTGATCCTTTATAGAAGCAAACCTGTGGCATCCAAAGCACGTATTGCTTCATAAAATGCATTGCTTCTGAAAAACTCTCTTCTTCTTAATATGTTCTCAAATTGTGGTTTAGTTAAAAATTCTTTGCAGGTTTTGGATGAAATTGAGAATGTGAGTGTTTTTAGCTGGAACAAATGATTTATGGGTTGTGAAAAATGGGTATAATTTAGAAAGACAACTGTCCGAAGAAATGCCTAAAGAGTATAAAAAAAAAATTGGGCTTCAATATCACGATTCAAACTAACACAAAAACTCAAAATCCAGCTTCAATATTAAGAATCCTATATAATAATTAATGGGTTGTGTACCAAATCTAAACTGCAATTTTTATAACAAAGCATTCTATAATTTCTATTCACGATTAGCTTCAATATCAATAATGTGAGGGTATAAAATCCCTAACTACACATGTTCAAATACTATGAGAGGAATATCATATTAAGATAAAACGGGAAACACTGAAACAAAACCCTTTAAGAAGTACTGAAACAGACATATGAAACAGACAACATCATTGCATGATCGACACATAAGCTGCGGGAAAGCATGGAACACTGCTCGAAACAGATATCTTCATTGCATGACTGAAACACAAGTTGCGGGAAAGCCAGACACATTAAAGGGAACTGACAAGCATCGATGCATGAGAGACACGTTTCTGTTGTACAAGTTGCGGAACAAAAGAAACTAAAGCATGACAAGTCACTTTCAATGGCCATATGTCATACATGTCATACATGCCATAATTCTAATAAGACCGCAACGTTCATCCATATTCAAAAACAACAACTTGAGTACAAATCCGCAGAGGAAGTGCGGAATACTAAGCGAGAAACTAAGGGAAATACGAAGTACACAAATCAAGTCTTGCGGGAAATACAAATAAGTCTTGCGGGATACACTTTGTTCCAAAGACTGGATAAGAACTAATAGGTGGAAAGTTAGATTGGAGGGACCCATGAAATTTGCTATAAATACCAAACTCTCAAACAGAAAGAAGGACTGGAAAAACTTGGGAAAATTGGACATAAAGAATAGGATCAGAGCAAAGAGTTTAGGTATGAGACTTGTGTTAATTTTATAGTTCATTTGTTCTTAGGTTAACATGACTTTAATTATGTACTTAATATCTTTCTGTAACATACAAACATGAATAAGAAATGATCCAAATCTTTATCACCCGTGGATGTAGACAATTTGATTGTCGAACCACGTTAAATCATTGTGTTGATACATGTTTTAATTCCTTCTTCAAATTGTTAACATGCTACGTTTTCATTTTAAGTGATTTGATTTTACTATGTTTCTGACTTTGATGGTTGTGATCCAAAGATTTAGATTTTTGGTAGTCATAATTTGGCGCTAGAAACAGGGATAGGTAAAAGAATTTATTCTACCTGTCCAAATTTTCATTTTTGAAACTTTAAATTTTTTTATCCTATAAAATCCCATATGACAACATTTTTAGTTAGGAATTCTTTCAACTGATGTCATACAGATTTAATTGTTTTAATCTTACACAACACTTCCTTAATTGATACCTTTTATTTTAATATTCCTGGTTACCTTATATGTTCTCTTAATCATGGGTTTGAAAAATTTGTTTATAAACTCTCACCATAATATTATGTTCTTTAATGATTTTGTAAAAGAATTTAGCTTGAAACCATTAAATTTATGTGTCTCTGATTTAATTGATTGTATGAATCAAAATTGTATTACAACTACTTAGTTTTGATTCTTGTCAAAACAGTAAAATAAGTTTTGAATTAAATTTCCGAATTTTTTTTGATTTGTTTGTAAAAATCGATTTGATGAACACATAAAACCTGAGTTAAAATTGGTAAGTTGTCTAGCTTTTACGTGATATATCAAATTTTAGCTAGATATTTTTTATCAGTCAAATTATTTTTTTTATATATTACGGATGTTAAAATTTCATGAAACACATATCTAATTATCTGAACTCTTGTTAGAACATTGACAAAGAAACTTCTACGACAGCACAAGATTGAACAAAGAAGATATTATAATATTCCAAAAGAAATTACATAAATGGAAACAGTTGCAAATAGAACCGTACACGAACAAGATGGAGATATAAGAAATTTGGGAAACCAGACAATAAAGACTCTTCCAGAAAGAGAAATAGTATAAGAATCCCAAGGACCATAACCCTTGGATGCTCAGGCAAATATTCCAGTTATTCAATCAATTAATCAACCACATGAAGAAGCATCACACAACAGGGTTGACCCCATTAATCAACTACTTGAAGAAATGAATGAAATGCGCAAGGTTCAAAAAACTTGTACAGAAAAAATTGTTTTTTTAACCCAGGAAAATCAAATGCTTAGAAATAAAGTCCAACAAGATGCGGAAGCATCTGTTACCAAGATACAGGGGCAAGAAGTAAGCTCAAACAGATCCGCAAAAAGTAAAGAAAGAATCAATAAAGATCAAAGAGTGATGGTAGTGGAACCCGAATATGACACATATTTTCACTCAAAAAAAACAACAAGATAAATCAGCGATATGAACCAGATACACTAGATTTTGATGATTCAGAGCCGTAAATCAACATATGGCAAAAATATTTTGAGGACATGGAACAAATGAGAGAAGAAATCAAAACTTTGAAAAATAAACAAGAGGGAGGGCGACTTGAAGAAGTTTTAAAAGAGGCCAGTAGAACACCATTGGCCTCGCACCTTGCGTATGCGTCAATTACGTATAAATGCAATCTTCCCATCTTTGAATGTTATGATGGGACAAAGGATTCAACGACTCACTTAAAGTACTACAACCGCAATATGACCCGTTGGGAACATGGTGATACAATTATGTGTCGATATTTTCCTTCAAGTTTGAAAGGCTCAGCATTAACATGTTATGATAATTTACCAGAAGGGTCAATACATTCGTACGCACAATTGACTCGTAAATTTTTGGAAACATATATGTATAATAAACCTGCAGACACTGGGATGGACAAGTTATTTTCCCTTGTGTCTTGGACAGAGGAGACTATCCGAGACTACACAGATCGATGGCAGGCGATCTGTCAAGCAATAGGGAATGTAAATCCATAAATTTCTATTAACTGCTACAAATGGGGGATAGCCAACCGAATCAGCCAACTCTTTGTAGATATTCATGGAAAAAATTCGAAAACCGAAGGGGATCTCAAGGAAATTATTGAAAAATATGCAAGGTTGCAGGATATTCAAAAACAACATCCGAGAATTATTTCCCAACATCAGAGGGTTGCCAACATGGCAAATTTTGTAGAACCATCAAAAGTTCCGTAAAGAGGGTTGCGGGTAAAAATCCTGACATTGAATTCAAACGAGGTAGGACAGATAATGAAAAAAAGTTCAACCGCCAATTTGAGGATCGAGTTTTCACTAAACTCAACACCCCTTACTCACAAATTCTAAATGATATTAAGAACAAGCAAGATTCTGAATGACCATGGGAAAAAGGAAAGCAACCATCACACACACAGAATTCAAAGGATTATTGTGAATATCATTTCTTTCAGGGCCATCCCACAAGCAAATGCAGGAATTTGAAGTTGCAAGTCCAAAAATTGATTGATATGGGAGAGATGAAAGAATTTCTTTATTTTCCCAATCCTCCACCAAGGGTCAACATAGGAAAAATTGTAAATATTCCACAGAATAACCCAACCATCAATATGATTTCCTATACCGAGTCGAGTCAATCATCTATGAACGAAGCCATTGATAAGAAGCTAAGTAAAAGGGTTCAGAGGCATGAAGTCTTCAAAGTTGCGGGGAGAGTCACAGAAACATGAGAAGAATGGATGGCTTCCCCATTAACTTTTTCAGCGGACGAGGTTGATCAGGAAATTAAAACACATAATGATCCGTTGGTGCTCACTCTGCCAGTGTCTGGGTTGAACGTAAAAAAGATCCTCATGGATGGGGGAAGCTCCCTTAATGTGTTATTTGATGACACATTCCAAAAAATGGGATTAAAGGACGACCAACTTACACCTTCTTACTACACTATTTATGGGTTTAATGGGATAACATCAAAACCAAAAGGGGAAATTTTACTTGATGTTATGGCAGGACCAATAAGCATTTTGACTAAATTCAGTGTAGTGGAGGCACCATCTCCATATAATGCCACCATTGGTAGAAATTGGGTCCACCAATTGAAAGGAGTGACCTCAACATATCACCAATACTTGCGATTCCCGACACCACAAGGGGAGATGGAGATAAAAGGGGATCAGAATGTTGCAGAATCTTGTATCCTCGCAGAAATTCGCATGAATGGGGAACGAGTTCAGCAACAACAAAATAGAAAGAAAGAACGAAAGATAAAAGCCAAAGAAGAAGCAATAAACCAATATTTGATTGAGACTGCGGGAAGAGGGTCAGTAAACGAAACAAATGAAAACATTTCATCAGAAGCAAACATGCCAAAAACTAAAGAAAGGGGCAGTATTCCATAATAGCAATTAAAGGGAGCTCCCACACTTTTAGGAGCTCCCAAATCCACTTTCTCAGCAGTTGAAGAAACCATGAATGTCAATATAGGAACGAAAGAAGCTCCGAAAATAATCAAAATTGGAACATTAATGGAATCAGAAAGGGAACATGATTTGGTCACTCTACTTAGAGATTATGTGGATATTTTCGCATGGAAAATGGAGGATATGCTAGGCATTGATCCAAATATTTTTCGTCGTGAGTTGCATATACATCCAGGTACTGCACCCTTTCGGCAGCGTATACGCAAAGTGGCACCCGAATATCATTTTCCAGTTGAAAAAGAACTAAAGAAGCTCATGGATGCGGGATTTATTCGAGAGATGCGTTACCCAACTTGGATATCCAACATGGTAATTGTACCAAAGAAGAATGGAGGAGTAAGGATTTGTATAGATTTCACCAATTTGAACAAGGCATGCCCCAAAGATAGTTATCCGCTCCCCAACATTGATCAACTAGTAGATGCAGTTGAGGGGCATGGGACTTTATCTTTCATAGATGGACAATCGGGGTATAATCAAATTGCTTTAGCTGAAGAGGATCAGGAACATACTGCATTTTTTACCCCGCACGGTCTGTAATGCCATTTGGGTTAAGGAATACGGGATCAACCTATCAGCGACTGGTAGATGCAATCTTTAAACCATGGATATGACGCACCTTGGAAGTCTATGTAGATAATATGCTAATAAAAAGTAAAATTTCAAAGGATCATTTACAAGATTTGAGGGAAATATTTGAAGCTCTTCGAAAATATAGAATGAAAGTCAATCTGGACAAATGTATTTTTGGAGTTACAACCAAAAAGTTCTTGGGTTACTTGGTTACAAAAAAGGGGATCGAAGTTGACCCAGCAAAAATACAAGTGATTATTAATATGCCATCTCCAAGGAATTTAAAGGAAGTACAAAGATTAAATGGATGTTTAGCCGCACTTAGCAGACATTGCCAGATCATCAGACAGATGCAAACCATTTTTTGACACACTGAAGAAGAAAAGCAAATTTGTGTGGAATGAAAATTGTGAGCAAGCCTTTCAAAACGTCAAAGCTTATCTCGCCAAATTACCCGCACTACAAAAACCAAAGCCTGAAGAAGTGCTGGCCCTATACATAGATGCAACAGAAGATGCTGTAAGTGCTGTATTGGTACAAACAAATGAGAAAGTAGAGAAACCAGTATAATACATCAGTAAAACTCTCAATCTTGCCAAAAGGAATTATACTGAACAATTGATATTAGCACTGTTTTTTGCCACATAAAAGTTACTCACATATTTTCTAACACACTATGTGCGGGTACCAAGTAAAGCTCCGTTAGAATCTGTACTAAAGAATGCGGGAAAAGTAGGGAGAATAGAAAAATGGAATGCACAATTGGAACAATTCCACATCATATTTGAAATACAAACTGCACAAAAATCACAAGTCTTGGCATATTTCCTTGCGGATTTACCACTGGATGATGATTTTAAAATCCAAGGTTTTCCCGGAATAGAAGATGATAATTCCCAAGATATTCTTAGTTCTGTAAACTCCCGCAGATGGGAAGTATTTGTTGATGGGGAACAGAATAAAGAAGGAGCGGGAATCGGAATTGTGATTACAACCCCTTTAGGAGATCGCATGGTACATGCATTTCGTCTTGAATTCGGTGAACACACAAATATTATAGTAGAATATGAGGCTATGGTTCATGCCTTACGGATTATCATCGAGTTGGGAATAAATTATGTACGGCTTACAAGTAATTCACAACTTGTAATTTGGCAGGTTGAATTGAAGTATCAAGCACTTGATGAAGACTTTATAGAATACAAGAATCTTGTTCAATAATTGGCATCCCAAATTCCAAGTATAATTTTTCGACATTTATCCCGAGAGAAAAATCGCCATGCTGACGCTTTAGCATTCATTTCTTCAATGATAAAAGATCAAAAGTACTTCAGTAGTCAAAATTGGGCGAATCTATGAGCCATCAATAAAGTTATGGGCAGTCGAAAACATGGAAGAAGAAGTTGGTGAAGATATTGAAGATGCAACCATTAAAGATGATGCAAACCATCCACAGAAATCAAAAAATGAATCATTTGAAGTGGATTGGAGGCTCCCGATACTTCAGTACTTACAAAATGGGATATTGCCTGCAGACACTAAAAAGGCAAGGAAAGTGCAATCAAAATCTGCAAATTATCAGTTGCGGGATAATTTTTTTTACAAAGTAGATCTTTTTTGGGACCATTAGTTCGGTGTTTGTCACAAAAAGAAGGACAATGTATTCTCACAGATATTCGTTATGGAGATGCGGGAAATCATAGTGGAAGACGATCACTTGCACTGAAAGTAAAAACACAGGTTATTACTGGCCATTTATGCATAAAAATACGGAGAACCTGGCAAAAAGGTGCGAAGAATGCCAACGCTTTGCAAAGAAAATTAAAGCTGCCGCAACAGAACTCAATTCCGTACTTAGCCCCTGGCCCTTTGCAAAATGGGGAGTAGATATTGTTGGTCCCTTAGTGGAAGGCACACAAAAAAGAAAATACTTGATTGTAGCAACATATTTTTTTACTAAATGGGTTGAAGCCAAAGCTCTTGCTCACATTAGAGATACAAATGTTTTCAAATTTTCGAAGATATAATTTGCAGATTCGGTATCCCGGTAGCTATAGTCTCAGACAATGGGCAAAAATTACAAGGGAAAAATATTGATATGCTTTTCGAAGCATTTAATATCCAAAAGAACAAGTCCACTCCACTTTATCCTCAAAGTAACGGACAAGCGGAAGCTACAAATAAAACTATTTCCATGAATCTAAAGAAGACTCTAGATGGTCATCATAAACGGTGGTGCGAACAGCTTCATAACACTTTCTGGGCCTATCGCACGACAAGAAGAGAAGCCACTTGAGAATCACTATTTCTTCTTACTAATGGAGCGAAAGCAGTTATTCCAACGGAAATTATTTTACCCACAACAAGGACAGAAGCATGGGAAAAGAATTTAAACACAGATTTAATGCTTGAGAAGTTGGATGACTTAGAAGAAAGAAAGGAAGTTACACTCCAAAGAATGGAGAATTATCAAAGTATACTGGCAACAGAATATAACAAGAAATTCAAGTTGCGGAATTTTGTTGAAGGGAAGTATGTACTGCGAAAAATACCAGAATATCAAAGAGACAAAAAAGCAACAAAATTTGCACCCATATGGGGAGGGCCATATGTCATACAAGATATTGCGGGACAAGGTTCATACCACTTGCGGAATATAAATGGAGAAATCTTACGACATCCTTGGAACGCACAATATCTCAAACCATATTACCCATAACCAACAATACAATCATACAATAATTTGGCTTCATACTAGGTAAAGCAGAACAAATGCAATCTCTCTAGAGAGTCCATATAAATGTCTATGAGTGTATGACTATTGGATCTTTCGCCACAGAGATGCCTAACATGACATTAATTATTGTATCAGGTACTCTCCATTTCAGGAGGTGCTCTAGGGACCGCATCCTAATTTCCTCCTGGCCAGAGAGAAGTTACATGCGCTTCAACCCTCAAAGTAACTCAAGGTACAAAATTGTCTTGCGGTTAATCAATACACACTCAATCAATAAACTAACAATAAATATATATATTTAAAAATTATTTTGCAGGAACAATAATGTGAGACAAAAGCAAAGTGCAAATACAATTTGAAAGAAGGAAAAACTAAGCAACAAGAAAACAAAGGAAAAAACTAAGGAGCGGGAGGTTTTGCATTAAAAGGAGGATTTTGAGGGATTTCCTTGCGGCTATAGACTTTGGTAAATCCATCGGCCTTAACTTTATCAAGAGTGTTGTTGACCACTTTTGCAAATCCAACTCGAGCTTCGATCCTCAACCAAGAAATATAAGCTTTTGCGGCTTCAAGCTCCTTCTTGCACTTATCGGCGGCAGACTTTTCGACACTCCCCTTCAAAAAACTATTTTCCCTCTCTCCGAAGCCAAGTCCCAAGCTAAGCTTTCAGCCTTCAAAGTTTCCATCTTCCATTTGTCCTCCTCCTCTTTGATTTTAAATGATAAAAGTTCCAGCTGATGTTACGCCTCATTATCCTTGGTAGTAACAAGCTCCAGCCTCCATTTGATTTCTTCTACCTTAGCATTGGAAGCACCAAGCTCCCCTTCATCCTTAGCAGCTCTTTCGGCTGCATCTTTGAATTTTCCTTCAAAACCTGTAACAAAAATAACAGGTTAATCAATACGGAAATAATATTCAATTTCAAGTATGCAGAACAAATAAGATACCTCTTGCGAGGGATTCAAACTCTTCTAGTTCGTGGGCCATTGCGTCTTTGGAAACATCAAGAAAATCATATTCTTCTGAAAGCTTATGATAATTGGCAGTGAGTTGCTGAAGATCTTGACGACACTGATTTAACTCCGTTTGTATTAATAAATCACTGTTCCGCAACTGATTTGATTTGCTTGAACATTTTTTCAACTCTCTATGCAAGCGGAAAATGTCACTCTCACGATTAAGAACGGTATCAGATAAGCTGCGGATTTTAGCTTGAGCATCCGCAAGTACGTTCCCTTTGGAAAAAGCATCTGAAGCCGAGTTGTCTCTATCTTTAATCAGTTATGTGATATAAGAAGAAAGTTGGAAGTTGTATGTGACCCAGAACGAGAAAATCCCACAAGGATATTCTGACGCTCCACACAGAGCTTGTGATTTTCTTCTTCCAACTTTTCTGATTGTGCTCGTGCTTCAAGAAGACAATCCTTGGTCCATAGCAAAGTAGCATTGTACTCTTTCTTCTTGCGGATGAAATTTCCATATAAAAGTCGGTGCTTTGATTCTGATTCATTCATCTTATCCACCAGGTTATTAAATCTTCCCTTGATCTCCATATTTTCATTATTAATTTTCAACACATGTTCTTTCAGACGCACGTCTCTATATCGCAGCCTAGATATAAGGTTTGAATCTCCCGCTGATCTCATAAAATAATTCAGAAACATGTAAATACAATAAGAAAAATGACGAGAGGAAAAGTATTAAACATTGATTTTTAAGATCAAGCAACTGCTAACGAAGCGCATCATTTTCCCGCTTCAAACCTGCAGCTTCTTTTTCCACAGTCATAAATTGGGTCTCCATCTTCATGGATCGTCCCTTATAAAACTTATAAGCCATATGTGCGGCGTTTTGACCCCGAGCAAGCTGCAATTTACATGATTAAATTTATAAATAAAAATAAAAATAAAAATCTAAGGTTATTAAAACAATAAAAATACCTACAAGAGAGCTTTTTGCGGAAAAGAGTACACTTCACCATCTGCAAGCGCAACCATCTCCGCAAGAGAGGAAAGTTGATTTATGTAAAAAGAGCGGTCGACGGGCTGGCCTTGGCCTCTTAGCCAGGCTTCTTTCACTATGTCATATGGTGCAGACCGCATGTACCACCGTAAATTAGCGACCGCAAGATTATTTGTTGCCACCGGCTGGAAGTCGCACGGAACAGACAACAGCTCCTTCGACATAAACCAACGGAAGGCTTCCTCCTCCTCGTCAAAAAGACTTTGATCTTCTGCTATCCCTTTGCTTATATCCCTGTGCGAAATTTCTTCATTTATTTGCACCTTGGTTGTGTTTGCAACATTGCCCTCAGAAGAAGATGCTTCCACTGTAACGGCCGCTGGTTCACCCTCCACAGTTACGGCATTTGCTGCCTCACCCTCTTCAACTGCAACACTTCCCGGTTCACCTTGAATGGGGAGATCCTCCTTATTAGGTGAATCATCTTCACTTGTAGAAGGTTCGATAAGATCATCTCTACACAAGGGAGAAAGTTGAGAAAAGAAGGTTCATGATCAGCAGCTTGGTGTGGAAAACTGACCGCAACATCTGTAATTTCCACCACAGCACCAACTAATTCCGCAGACTCAAAATTTTTCATATGAAGTGGGACATTCTACTCTTCTTCATTTCTCTCAAGAACAGAGTTATCCTCAGCTCTCGATATTAGTTGATTAGGGGAAGAATTACGAATTTTCCCTTCCTCCCTGTCAGTAGAAGAACGGGGCATAGCCTTAGCTTTCTTCTGACCTTGTCAATATAGCTCAAGAACTTATTAAGTAAAATTCATAAGGATCATAAGAATTCATTTGGATAAGCCAATACCTTTTCTGTCGGAGTTGGGGCTTTACGCTTAACGCTCGAATGTACTTTCGAACCTCCTTCAGCTTTCGGCTATAAAAAAGAGGAAAAATAATTAAACAATGTTTAAAGCAGGATATAAAAAGATAAAGAGAATTTTACGTACCACATTGACAAGCGAAAAAGCGAAGCCTTCAAAGTTCAACCGCCAAGGGCAGTAAGGATGAAAACGTGATAGAAGGTTATAAACCACGCTTTCTTGGATGAACCCGAAAACCCATGGACCTTCAATGATAATGGGAGTGCGGTACCACCTGAAATCATGATCATTTCGGATCTTTTCCCGTAAGGGATCCTGCGTCCCAGGAACGACGTTCAACTTGGAATTATCAATCTCCCAGAGCAAACGGAATCCTTCACCACCCCTGCGGCCCGGACCGACACTCCATTTCTTATAATTCTTCACAGCTATATTGTACGAATATGTACCATGGATGTTATCTACCGTGTAATTTTTATGTTCCGCAGGGTCGGGAACGTAACATGTGAAGTTGGTTTTTCCCCTGCTACGCATACTATATTTATTCAACACGCGCCACCAATTTCCGTTATATTGGGTAATGGATCGGACTAAATTGTGCTTGGACTTGTTACGACTTGCGACAACCTCAAATTGAAAAGAATTCCCGCTCTGGTACAGAGGAAGCTTCAAGCCCACATCCAAAATTCTCGCGGGTATTAACAGCCTGTTGTTGCTGTACTCAAATTTCTCCATCATCTCCAACGTAATTTCATTTCCTTCAGCAGGATCACAGAAGGAAACTTTAAATTGCTGAAGATTGTGCTTCTTTTTAAACTCCGCAAGGTTCATCGATCTAAAGCCGAAATTTTTCGTTTAACCGCTTATTTTTAGAAGATTGTTTTTTGGCCGCAACAGTACATCTGCGGACCTTACTAAGTCAGAAGGTGGAACTCCTGAAGTGCCAGGTTCATCCACCACTCTTCTTCTTCAATGTATAGCGGGATAACTTCCTTCCCAAAGGATGATCATCTTGATGAGAAATACCACCAACAACTTTGTTATCATTTTTTCCAGTTATAAAGAGATAAACAAGAACATCATCAACATCATCATCATCATCATACACTCCAAAAGATTCAGTTATAAAGATTGATAGATAAACAGATACATTAAAGAAAAGAACATAAATCAAATCACATGAATAAATTAGAAGCATTACCTGTAACATAGTAAAGAACAGTGATTGAGTCAAATAATTGGATGAAAATAAGGCTTGATCCCGATGCAAAGAAATATTAATCACAAAGTTCAAAAGAATGAAAAGGCGCAGAAGAATCTTTGAAAAGGTTCAGAAGAATGAAAAACACAAAAACTTTAAGAAGAAGAAGATGAAGAATGAGATGAGAGATGTGACTAACATTAAATATGAGAAGACTGAAACTGACGAAACCGTCGAAAAGTGAAAGAGAGAGAAACTTTATTAGAGATATGATTTCCTCGAAAACCGCCAACTGACAGAAACATGGGAAGAAAATTTATTAATGGCGTGAAAATCGGGAAAAGTAAAGTTAAATATGGGAAGAAAATTTATTACTGGCGTAAAAATCGGAAGAGTAATAAATATTTATCCTTTTTCAAATTTTTACCGTATGCCAAAATTCTAAAGAAAAAAGGGGCAAATTGTGAGGGTATAAAATCCCTAACTACACGTGCTCAAATACTAAGGGAGGAATATCAGATTAAGATAAAACGGGAAACACTGAAACAAAACCCTTTAAGAAATACCGAAACAGACATCTGAAACAGATAACATCATTGCATGATCGACACATAAGATGTAGGAAAGCATGGCACACTGCTCGAAACAGATAGCTTCATTGCATGACTGACACACAAGTTGCGGGAAAGCCTGACACAGTAAAGGGAACTGACAAACATCGATGCATGAGAGACACGTCTCTGTTGTACAAGTTTCGGAACAAAAGAAACTAAAGCATTGCAAGTCACTTTCAATGGCCACATGTCAGACATGCCATAATTCTAATAAGACCGCGACGTTCATCCAAATCCAAAAAACAACAACTTGAGTACAAATCCGCAGAGGAAGTGCGGATACTAAGCGAGAAACTAAGGGAAATATGAAGTACACAAATCAAGACTTGCGGGAAATACAAATAAGTCTTGCGGGATACACTTCGTTCCAAAGACTGGATAAGAACTAATAGGTGGAAAGTTATATTGGAGGGACCCATGAAATTTGCTATAAATACCAAACTCTCAAACAGAAAGAAGGCATTGCCTCTCATTTCAATCAATTGGAAATAGTAAAGGCTCTTTTGAGACTCGACTGAAAGGAGAGGCCATTTATGGAATCGACCAGCGGGAGAGGGCCTAGAAGGGGGTGTTAACAAGGCCTCCTCGCTAAATCTCGGAAAACTTGGGAAAATTGGACATCAGGAATAAGATCAGAGTTTAGATATGAGACTTGTGTTAATTTTATAGTTCAATTGTTCTTAGGTTAACATGACTTTAATTATGTACTTAATATCTTTCTGTAACATACAAACATGAATAAGAAATGATCCAAATCTTTATCACCTGTGGATGTAGACAATTTAATTGTCGAACCACGTTAAATCATTATGTTGATACATGTTTTAATTCCTTCTTCAAATTGTTAACATGCTACGTTTTCATTTTAAGTGATTTGATTTTACTATGTTTCTGACTTTGATGGTTGTGATCCAAAGATTTAGATTTTTGGTAGTCACAAATGAAATCCTGAATCGGCTAACTCGTGCCGGCACTGGACAATTTTACACCTTCCTTATCACAGAGTTCACTACTGCCGGTACCAATAACAAATAAGATGGGAGTTAGAAAGTTTTTTAGAATTGTTATCAGCTTGAAGGAGTTAGAAAGTTTAAGTTTTGAAATTGTTGTCAGCTTGACAACACATATAAGAATCATAAAAACAGAAACGAACTAACGATAAAAAGAAATTAACTCAATGCGAAGGATAAGGTGAAGATTGCAGAGAAAATGTTTCCAACCCAATTCCCGAACTAAAATGAATACGATCATGTTAACGAAGTAAATTGACGAAATGCGTATGTATAAGTTTCAAATTTAGATTATTGTTCGTCGTTAGTTATTTTGTTCCCGAGAAGTTAGAGGGACACAGAGGAGCTGGAGTTGTTGGACGGAGACGGAGACGAAGAAAGGATCTCCCACTTTCTCTCTCTCCACTTTTGTTTCATTATAACACGTGATATTAGGCTAAACGGTATTTTGGGATTGTTAATAATAATTATATTTTGTATGACACACATGTACAATGCATGTGCTAATTTAACTGGACGGTTACATCAAAGTTAATAAAAAAGAATGTTTTGCCTATTTTAAATTATTAAGGAAGATATTATTAATTAGCTATTTATTTTAGGGATAATGCAAAATCCCTATTTATTTTATTTAAATAAATATCCTTATTTTATTTTGGAATTATATTTTACTTAAAAAATACTCAGAGGTTCGAATGATAAGTTATCAGCCAAACCAAAGTTTTTTAAAAACATACCTAGTTTCAACCAACAATGTATCAGTCGAACTTCACTATGTAACTGCAGAATTTAAGTTGATCAAGCAAAGAAAGGACATCCGAACATAGAGTTGTTCTTCATAAAGTGAAGTTCAGCTATCAGTTTCGTGTTCTGTAATCATCGAAACTGTCCCTCAACACCTTGCGTGTTTTGTTATCAGCAAAATTGTTCATCGACACTTTCAGAATGAAGAAAAATGAACAGTTCGACTGCTAATTCGCTTCAATTACCAGTCGAGTTTCACTCTGCAACTGTTGTAAAATTCTATTTTTTTTCGATTTAAACCTAATTTATTAATGCATTGTTCATAAACGAAGAATAACATTGAGGTTTTATTTTTATGTTCTAGACGAACCTTGTGTGTTGTAAATGAAATTAAAAACTTAAAAGTTAAATTAAAAAAATATAAAAAATATAAATATAATTATAAAATATAAAAAAATAAGGGCAGTTTTGCCATTATGAAAAAATAGTGGATAGGTCTTTGTCCTTTTACTATTCAGTGACTCTACTTTGACGGAATTCGTCAACGATATCATCATAAAAAATACGAAGGTTTTCTTAGTCAGATATTAAGTTTTGAAGCCTTACTTATTTTTCCGCGGTATTTCCTTCGAACACGGTCTCCAAGATATCCCAAGCTTCTTTCGAAGTTTGACATGTATTCACATGATGTTGGAGATCTTGGGTTATGGCATGTATAATAGCAATCAATCCATCAGAAATATACTTTGCATCACTGATTTCAATTGCGTCATATTCACCAATATCCTTGGCAGAGGTTACTCTGTTTACAATAACTAGTGGACTAGTATAACCTTTGATAAACTCCACCCGTGTATTAAAATCACGAGCTTGTAAGAAGAAACACATAGTTATTTTCCACCATAAGTAATTAGTGCCATCATATTGTGGTGGTACTATTTTTGGGTAAAAACGGATTACTCTGAAAAATGGTAAAAATGAGGTAAGTTGACGAATGTGTGAGCAATGCGTCTGAATCCCAGAAAAAATATACTGTATACGTACTTTTAGATTTGAGATATCAATCTATACAATCCTGGCCTTAACCAAGAAATGGCCGTTCCAGTCTTGCTTCAGTCACAATAGGAGGAGAAAGGTCGTTCTGTATGAGGGAAGCAAAGAAAGTGTTGAGATTAAGGAGATTGAGTGTTTGTAGTAGGATGTGTTTGAAATTATATGAAGAGAGTTTTTCTGCGTTAGAACTGAGAGAAAAACTTCTAATTCATATTATCTTGCGTAAGTCTGAGATGTATTGTGAATAGGTTAAAGAACCTATTTGTAGCAGTATTGGTAGTGGACACATTGATCTCGTAACTGGTGGCAGTTGTAGATGAGTAGAAGAGTACATAAGTGGAAATCATGGTGAAACCAGTTCCGTTCCGTTTGGGAGACTTTGCAGTTGTAAAACCAATACTCCATTTATTCCTTCAACTGCCGGCACGACTTAGTTAATTTCTCATCATGGGTGTATTTCTACACCGCACTTGTTGTAGGCCGTCAAACCAAAACCCTAGTGAATATTCCCCATGACATAATTGATGTCTCGAGTATAATTAAGTCTATTTGTCTATAGATGTGCATTTATTTGATCAGTTAGTTGACCTAGCTAGACTGGTGTTAATTCTAGTATGTTTGTGCGTCTAGCATATTTCTTTGTGATGAGTATGGCATACTGACTTGTTGTGGATGAAGCATAGCTGAAACAAGCCTGCTTAATATACCATAAACGTAGAGAGTCAGAATTTGGTATTGGTAGTATTGGCATACTACAATGTCAACTGAGACATCAATAATACTTGGATAATCTTACTGGATTGGTAGACATAGGTCTAATAAGCTTGCTAGGTCTAGCAAAGACCGATATAGATGTAGGATATTTTATTTTACAATGTTTGAAATGTCAAGCATTGACATCAATTTGTATAAGAATAAAATTCTAATGTCAGCATAGTTGTAGAATATTTAGTCTTGATCGCCAAGATGTTTTGAGCAGCAAAGTAGAGAGACTAAAATATAAAATTTTGGTACTGGACCAATTAAAATCTTGGTGGCAAGACCATTAGGTAGCAAGACCTAATTAAAATTATGTAGAGAAACCTATTCAAAATTAGGTAGCGGGACCTAATTAAAATAGTATTAGGACTTATTAAAATATTAGGTAGTAAAACCTAATTATGGCAGATGGACCAACCAAAGGAGTGTTAGAGGGACCGACCACTTGGTGGTAGAGGGGACCGACCAATTGGTGATAGAGGGACCGGTCATGGTAGAAGAGATGAGGGACCGGTCATGGTCACGGGACCGGCCATGGTGGTCACGGGACCGGCCATGGTGATAGCGGGACCATCCCAAGTTATTTTTATATTTCTTTTGGTCTCTCTGGTAATATTTTATATTTAGGTAATAAGACCAAGGAGAGAGATTTTGATAGAAAGACCAAAGAGAATTTTGATAAAAAGACCTAGATATAGGAAATATTAAAATGATAAAATTTTAATTATAACATAAAATAAAATAAATAAGGACCGGTGATGGACGGGGCCGGTTTCACTCCTTTGTTATTTTTTATTGCCTCATCTTTCCACCATTCTCTAGTTTGGTCTTGAGGCTATTCTTTAATATGCTCTTAAGACCATTCTGGTTATGTACACACATTAATTTTTTTGGGCTACCAGGTGTTAGCCCACACGTATGAAAAGACGAATATTCACAATAAATTTATAGAATTCAGCTGAGGAAAGCTATAAATTAATTTAGTGATATATTATGATAAACTTAAATAATTTCTAAAAATTTAATTTTAGAATATAGCACTAGAGCACTGAAAATCGCTCTATACTAGTAAGAAATCTATCTAGGAGCATCATATTTATTGGAAAACATGATAAAGAAAGGTAGTAGCACCATACCGGGTTCTGAATATATATTTTGTATAGTTAGCAAACCTCTGGAAAGTGTTGCAACAAGACCAATAGTATTTTAAGGTCTCAACGGAGTGAGTTTTGAGTACAGAAATAGATATCGATTCATATAATGTAAATATTATATTTTTATATATAAAATATTAAAAGTTCAACTGGGCGAGGCTCTAATACTATATAAATATATATGTCATAGAGGCTACATGATCATCATGGGATTCATGTAGCAAGAGTGTTATATTTTAATTCTTTCGCGGAATATGATATAAAATATAAAATAAATCGTAGAACATAACTAATGTATATCATTCTTTTGACACTTTGATCATATTTAATGATCAAGTTACCTTATACTAAATCCATGTAAACAAATTTCACATGTTATGCTTTCAATGAATAAGACTGTGAGAACTAGATAAAAAAGGAAGAATCGTTCAATAGTTATTAACCTCAATTTGAAGGATGATGTCTTTGTTTGTTCTTCAGTTCTTCGTCTTCAGATATTCAAGAGTAACTAGAGTTATGTATCAACATTTCTAAGTCCTAAGTTTAACCTAACGAAGTTGACTTTAGTAAACAATTCAAGCGATGAGTTTTGACATCGAAACTTAACAAACAGACTTGACATACCAATGCTTGTTGGGGTCAACTGAGCAGTGCTCTAACACTCATACTTTAAGTAATCATGAAGACTCTAATTCCATGGTGGAGATTCCGAAAAATATACAACCATTACTCAGTAAGTTTGGTGCATTGTTTCTAATAAGTATGCAAAACACGACTCATTACATCTTAATTAAATTTATTTAGTTCTTTATTTTCTTACAAATTTGATTATTTTATTTAGTTTTGTAGATTTTATTAAATAAAAGCTTGACAAACTAAAATAAAGAACTTCGAAATGGAGAAAATGGAAACAAATACACTGAAGTGCTCCTGTCTATTGTAACATGCATGTGTGACCACCTTTCATTGCTAATCTATGAAGATGTGACACAGTATGTGGTACCGTAAAGCATCGGATCCTAGCTAAGAAAATCATTTGCAAGATATTAATTAAGATAAAAGGAGATTTGGTGATATTTTTTTTAATGAAGAAAATAAACAATAGAAGGAAGAAAATAAAATACTATCTAAGAAATCCATATACTAGCCATGTGAGGGATATTTTCTTACATATATGCATGTACTACATTAATGATGAGAAGATATTGAGAAATTAATGGTGTGTCATTGAAGAGTATATAAATTATGGTGGAAGCAGATGAAAAAGGGAGTGGATTTTTAGAGAGTTGTAGTCCGAGCACAACAAGTAGTTCTACGCATTTTGGTGTATTTCCCTTTTTCTTTTTTTCTATTCTTTTTGTAATGAAATAATTCTCTCTGCTAGGGTTTTGGAAGAGGCCCTATTATCTATGTGGAGAATTTTAAATAGTTTTCAATAATAATTCTTTTTTGTCCTATAATATCGTTTTGTCATGATAATAATTTGTATTCATGTGTCCTTGTGCTTTAATCAACGTTTCGATGATCTTGTTTTTGGAACCATCATCTTTAAATGAAGAATATTTTTAGTTATTTGAGAATTTTAATTGGTTTAAACGTATTATCTTCTAAGACGTAAATACCAGTCCTAAATCATCTTGAGCAATATAATGAAGAGTATTATAGAGAATAGTTATTAACCTTTTATGCATAGTTGTGGAAGAATTCAGAGCCCCGAGTTTTTATACTCTATTTTTTAATGAGAATTTTTGTTTGAACCTCCTATTTGAATATCTTATTACAAAAGAAACCTCAAATACAATTTAAATATCAATAACTCTCCAATCCGTAGTTATGCAGTTAAATGTCACTATTTTTTTGACTTTTCCTTCACCGAAGGAAAAAGATGGGACTTCTGAGTAACCACAACCCTCTATCCTCTTTCCTCTTGATATCTTCTGGTTTCTTATGCCGGAAATTTAGCCGTTTTTCTTGTTCTTTCTGTTCTAACGACTTTTTTCTGTCGTTGTTTGGCCAGAATTTCCACCAATTTTTATGGTTTTCTAATCCCTAAGTATGTCTCAACTCTCTAAAGATACTACTAGTAACAATTATAGTTTCAGTCTCAATATTATCAATCACAAGCATTTCAGCACCAAAATCAATTACCATCTCAAGGTAAATTTCAGTTACAATCATATCAAGAATCTCAATGTTAGCAGCAAACACAAGAATCCTAATGTAATCAACAATCACAAGAACCATAAGAAGCACAAAAAATCAAGGAAAGAAACAAGTTCATCTTTAACAATGCTCGAAACAATCATAACCAGCATCAGAGCAAACCTTTCTTAAATTGCAGTAATACCATAACTGGTCCTATAAGCATCAATGTTACCTGCAAGTTTTTCATTTGCTACGATCCTGAGAACCAAATCCAAACTTCCCTCTAAAACAAAATTTTCCAGTGTATCTCTACCACTAGCTCTGCAGTCATGGTTAATGGTGTGCCAGGAGATTTCTTCCAACCATTCAGAGGACTGAGGAAAGAAGACCCCATATCCCCATATATGTTTCTCTTTTATATGGAGTACTTGTCAAGAACTCTAATCCAAGATAAAAATATGAGACTCATCTCAGGTATAAAGATTTGTAAGAATACTCCTTCTGTTAGCCATCTTTTGTTTGTAGATGATTGTATGGTCTTTTACAAAGCCAACAAAATTGAGAGCCAAAATTTGGTGGATATCTTCAAAATCTTCAGCGCTACTTTAGGTCATCTCATCAACTTCAATAAATCTGGGGTTTTCTTCAGTAAAAATATGGATGAACACTTGGAATCTCACATCAGCAACATCATGGAAGTTCAAATAATAGCCCTGGATGACAAGTATCTTGGCTCCCCCCCTCTTTACTCATAGGACAAAAATAAATTCTTTCAAACCTTATGTGGAAAAACTCAAACTCAGATTGGCTAGATGGAAAAATACCACTTTATATGTTACTGGAAGAGTCTTTGATTAAAGATGTTACTTCTACTTCCAGTATTTACCAAATGAACTGCTTCAAGCTTCCAAAGCAAACTTGTCAGGATTTAAATAAAAAGAGATTTCTACTGGGGGAAAGATTTAGACCAACCCAAAGGTTACTAGCCAAAGGCCTGGGCTTCAGTGTGTAAACCAAGGGAGTTAGGGTGGTCTTGGGTTTATGAATATGGAAATTTTCAACAATGCCATGATAACTAAGATAGGATGGAGACTGGAAGCTGATAAAAATTCTTTATTTGGGTTGATAATGCAGGCCAAATATTTGGAAGGGAAAAATATTTTTAATCTGGATACTACTCCAAAAGTTGGGGACTTCTGGATCTGGAAAGGTATTCCGGAGGGGATAACTAATATTCAAAACTACAAAGATGGAAGATTGGAGATGATAAAATAATTAGTTTATAGGATGACAGATGGTTGGAAAATAATCATATTTATCTCAAAAAAGCAGCAAATTATCCTAATGATCTCTTCAGAGTAGAGCACATTCTGCTTGATGATGGGTCCTATAATAACACTAAGATTGCTGCTTGGTTCTCCCCTGCTGAAGCCAGAGAAATTCAAGCAATTTCTACCTAATCTGGGGAAGTTGAACAAGTGCAGGGGAAGCTAACTGAGTTAGGAAAAAATTTCAGTCAAGTCTCTTTACCATGAAAAAATTGATATGAAATACAGGGATGATGTCCAACGTCTAAACTGGATAGAAATTTAGAAACTTGATGTTGCTCTAGCTATACAAATTTTTCTTTGGAAATGTGGTCATAATATTTTACCCACAAATGCCAAGGATGCAGGCATTATTCACTACATTGATCCTCTCAGTCAGTTCTGCAAATATGGGGAGGAAGACATGACTCACCTTTTCTTTCAGTGCCCAACTGATAATAACTCTTTCCTCAGCTAGATCACTTCTTGGTTTCATCCTAATGGAAAAACCAACCAAGAAAAATGTACCAATGCTATTATTTGTTGGTTCATATGGAAGGCTAGATGTGACTATGTCTTCAGAAAGCAAGTGCCTAATGGAAAGGCTACGACTAATAGCATCAAACATCATTTATACTCTTACCATAGAGTTAATCATTTGTCAAACCATATTCTTAACAATGTCTTTTACTCTCCAAATAGCCATGAAGATTTGTAAAATCTCCAGCAAGGCCGAATTTCAGGCCAATTTGGAGTCACAATTAAGATTTGTTCTTTATCTGACATTGGCTCTGAAAAAAATTTCACTGCTCTCATAGCCTTTGATTTTGCAGGAACCTACTATGGGGCCCGAGGACATCCATGATACTCTGGAGAATGGGGAGCAACAAGGGGAGAAGACCTAACTTTGGATTGGGCTAAAAAGCTGCATTGTACAAATGTGAAAGTCCAAGAAGAAGACATGGCAACTCTTATTCGTTTCAACATGCTTTACCAAAAGACAGTTCAAGGAAGATTCAGTCTAAGTTATTACATTATAAGTAGTAGAGAGGATAATGATAAGAACCCAGTTACTTTTGTTTTAAACAATCTTTCTTTAATCTCCAGAGAAGAAAACACTGAAGCTTTTGAGCTTGCCTTATTTTGTAAGAGTCAGGCCGGGAGAGGCCTAGTTCCAACTTTCCATCCTCCTCCAATTCATGTAGTAAACTCTCCTTAGGCTATGCCTAAGTTTTATTATTTATAAAAAAAAAAAATCAAAACCACCACCTTAGTTCCCAACCAAACATTCCCTCTATTTAGAATAGTTTCTCCACCACCATCTTCTAACCCTTATTGATTGGAATCTCACCATATATACTATTACATGCATCAACTTTACCAGTCACCACCACCAAAGATCATGATCAATAACCAAAACCACACTCATTCACCAACCTAACTCAATAGAAAACCCACTATTACTACTGCTGGCACAAGCTCCGCCACCACCACTACCAAGACCAAAATTAAAAATGAATAAAAAATACAACAACAAAAGAAGGTCTGTCACCATGCCGATATAAAAAAAACCGATGAGTCAAAGAATAACATCTCAATATATTCCGAGATCTTCCATATCACCATGAATTTTCAGTTGTATTTATAAAATAATTCCTATTTTATTTTTGATATTCTCCTTGTTGCTATCATTTGGGGATTTTGTATGCTAAAATATAGAGAATAATAGAAAATAAAGATGAAAATCAAATACATTGAAGAAATATTCTCCTTCGTGGTGACCTGGTGATGGGTGTGAAGGTACCAAATTTTGGGTGAAGAAGAAATTAGGGTTATATCCAGGTTTTTAATCAATAGCCAACATAAGTTTTTATTTTTCTTTTCACGTGATCACTTAACGGAAAAGTGAAAGATTGGAGAGTCTTCGATCATTAAATTCTATTTGAGGTTTTTTCTGTAATACGATATTTGGATGGGTGTTAAAACAAAAATTCCCTTTTTTAATTTATTCTTATTAGTTTTAATTAATTTAATATTTCTAAGTTTATTATTTTTGGCATAATATTTATTATAAATTAAAGATAACAATATTTTAGTCTTCATGGATGATCCGTGTTTACATACTATCTCATCGATAGTCATGCACTTGTTGGGGACTGCTAATTTGTTACTTTTAAATTTCTGTTAAGTTATGTATATATTAAGGTTAGGTTAGATTTTAAATTTATTTTACTTTCCTTTTATTTTCTAGATTTTATTTTAATTTTTTTTTTTTATTTTTGGTGTGCAGATTTTGTTGAAAATTAAATATGGAAATCAGGATTTGTTAATAAATGTAAGTAAATATATTAGATTTTATTTTATTTTATTTGATTTTATTTTAGTTGTGTATATAATTAGATTAAGATTTTCTTTTATATTAAATTGGATATTTTTTTTTTTTTTTTTTTTCCTTTTTTAAAAAAAAAAAAAAAAAAAAAAAAAAAAAAAAAAAAAAACATTATTAACACAGCGTTTCGCATTAGACAATACTCACTACACCAAATTTAGGGCTTAGTGACGGTTCTGTACCTTTAAAAAACGGGGTTGCAACGGAAATAACCAATTGCGAAACACCCTGTTGCAGTTCTTTCGCAACTGCAATGCTGCCATTACGAATTTCAGTTGTATAGGCTGGGTCGTAACAGCTGCGGCAGTTGCAAAAAATTTTATTTATAACAACCGCCTGCCGTTGCGAATTTTTTTGGGGTACAACAAAAAATATGGCTTCATCCCTAGCCATGGCTAGGAATGAAGCCATTTCCGAAATCCAGATTTCCAAGATCAGAAAATCAAATAAATCATAGAAAATTACTTGCATTCCTAGAATTATTTAACGAACATCTTAGACAAATAGAACTCCATATAATAACGAAGTAACAAGCACATCACAAAAATCATATAATACAACATGTCATATCATTTTGATATATCTACTAACTTAATATTACACAAGGGAATCTTAAAAACGTTTAAAGAACAATGACTTCTTACATTAGAACTTGGATGTCTTCAAGAAAAAAAAAGAAGCTAAAATACACCAAGTACCCGCCCATCCATCAAGCAAGTCCAAAATGCATGTAAAATCTTATTTGTTAAACTCTGAACCATTCATCAGGCAACCATTTAAGAATCTTGGGAATGCCAGATATTTAGCAATGACAATAAACAAAGAGGACGAAGATACATACCAACAACTTAGAACAAAGCGATAAATTTTTCACTATTAGACCGCCTTCTTTAGCGAGCACGGCTGCAACACGAGATTTCTGACCCGCATATAGGTCCTCAAAACGCACACATCCCGACTCCTCCATTTTGTACTCAATATACTTCAGAAATAAACAACCTATTGTCAGACTAATTTGACCCAATCACACGAATTAAAATTTTAAAGAAACTGTTACACTTTGCATTTTCTCTAGCAAGTCTATTATGGATCCATAGTGATAAGACACAAACAAAAGGCATGTAAGTTGTGATTTCTCATCTCTGCACAAGAAGTATGTTACTTTTAGTGCGATGAACAGAAAAATTAAAATGTTTAAACCAAAGTTTAGTTCAATATCCTCATTTGGATGCCTTATGAAAAGGGTTGAATCGCCAGGGAAGCCTTTTTGTGCTAACAAACAAACTCCAACCCATCGACAACAAGTGTCTTTTCAGTTGGCCTGAACAATGGAATGATGTTTATGCAAATGAGAGCTTAAGGACACAAATGGGAAACAAAACAGTTAGTTTTCACTTTTCACATACCATGATAGATATGCCTGAATGTCCATGCCGCATCGTGCAGGTTTGAATGCTTCTCATCCTTTAAGACTGTTTGATGAAAGATTGCTGTAGGAAACACACATTTTATTAAAGAAATGCTAAGCAGTATATTTTTATCCAAGCTAGTACAGAGATAATGAAGAGACATATTTGAAAAAAATATAATGTTCAGGTTCAAAGACTTACAATATAATGAACTCAACATCGAACAAGAGTGTCGAATTTGGAGGCATTAAGCAATTGGTACCTGCAATCATACAAATGCAACATATAAGTGTTTTACTTAGCTGATTACCAGCACCACTATGACAACATCAACACCAACCTAAGTAGTAGTAGTTGTAGCTAGTACCTCCTTTGCAGCTGCACCTGTCATGGCGTATACAAGGTCAGAAGGAATCTTTAACACCAACCTAAGGCTGGATGTCCATCATTCTACGACAGATCCCACTGAAGTGCAAGTGGTTCTATAAAATCTGTAGCCAAATAAGCGATTATCTTTCCAAGAGGATTAGTTACAAGTGCCCTGCAAGTGTGAGATAAATATTATAGAGTAAGCTTGTGCTAACATAACGATAATAACAATATTTCTAAAATGCCATATCACCAACTAGGATTAGATTACCAAAACTTTCTCATCACCAAGCTTAAAGGTTCTCTTATTTGAAACAGAATAAGAGATCAACAGCAGTTGGAGGCTTCCGTGTGTCAACCTGTAGTTCACTTTGAGCAGCTTCATATACTCCTATAATATTTAAGGAAGTTTATAGAAACATGTTACATGGATATGAAATAAGAAGGCACAGATAGAAAAATGCAAACTATATGCACTAACATTTGTGAAATTTGTAAAAACAGAACATTGGAAATTTGCCTCAGCCTGTACAGTTAAGTAAACCAGCTCACTACATAAGCAAAGGCTTAAATCTGGTCCATTCGTAACCGCAACTGCTGAAAGACCTACCTCTGTCAAATTTGCTTCATCAAGTGCCTTGTCCCTGTCATTAAGAAAAATAATTGAACCCTGTTTAAATTCACAATTAAACACCATGAAATTGTTCAAGTAAATCTTCCTTAACAATGCCAAAATTCACTCTTTTGAAACTGATTTCCAAGCTCAAACTACTATGAAATAATTTTTATACTTGGAAACAACAAAATGGACAATAAAATACCTGAAAAGACACATCTTGACTTAGAATTTGCCATTCACGTGGAACCTAACCAGAACTACACAATTTATATAAAACTCAGAACTTTTCTATGAAAACAAAATTGGGAACCCAATTAATACTTACAATAACAACATCTATATCATTACAATTGATATAGATTAACCAAAATTAGGTCAAAATTAATACTTACGAGACAATTTCTTCTCCAACGAGCTCAATTTGAACAATTTTATCACTGCATGTATGAAAGTTAAGAAAGAATTAATAGAAAGTTGAAGAAAAACAGTTTTAGTACAAAACCCTAACTTAAACCTTTAATGAAAACCCATTACAAGCCCTATATCTAGAACTCTAAGTTTTACAAAAACACTATCTAATGAAGGAAGATCAGAACTTAAACATATGTTGTTGAAGTTGTTAAAGGGATTTCAATGTCGAAGTTGCTGGTGGTAGTAGAAACGGAGAAAAAGAAGAAACTACGTTGATGGGGTAGTTCGGTACTCACTACTCAGAGGAGCTTCTGAATAAAAAGAAAGAGAAGTATCAAAATGAAAGAGTAGGGAGTTAGGGCTAGCAAGTATGCCACGATGTCACATGTTTCAGAGTTCAAGATGCTTCAAATCTTTGGGCGGATATAAAGTTATTTCTACACACTCAGGTGTTCCCATAATCACAACCGGCTCGCACATGTTAACTGACAGCCGTTGTGAATTGCAACAATAAATGACAGTTACGAAACAGCAAAAGGCTGTTACAAAAATTTTATAACGATTTTAGTTGCAAATTCGCAACGACCCTCAAGCCGTTATGATTTTTTTTGCTAAAACCTGATTTTGGTGTAGTGACTACCGATTTTAGGAAAACATGTGGAATAGTACGCTGAACCCGTGCCTTGGGCCTGATGGTAGTTACTAGCCGAAATTCTACAAGCTTTAGCCTTATACCTTTGAGCAGTTTTTGACTGTAGATATATTTGCTAAGGTAACCTAAACCTACCTATTTTAGTTGACCTTGTATTTGCATGTTGTTTTAGGGTGAAAAAAAAATGTACTACAAAATGGTACTTTAAAGTAGGTTAGAGAGATCAAGATCGAATATGACGAGCCTAAACCAAGAAATGACCGTTTACGTCTTGCTTTGATCACAAAGGTGGAAAAGATTGGGTAGGTCTTAGGGAAGGGAAGAAAAGAAGGTTGATAAATCTCAGTGTGATGAGTAACTGTAGTGTGTTGAGAAGAATGGATTATCTTTGGGATGAATCGCTAATTCTGTATCTCTTGTTCTTGTTTCAAATAGATGAAGCCATCTATTTATATTTTTGAGGAGACACACTGATTTCTCATAACTGGTGGAAGTTACAAAAGAAGTGGAGGAATGACGATAATAGTGGAGTCATATCCGAAAAATAGGGAAAACTTATATGAACACTACTCCTCATGCTCTCAATTTTCTTATAACTGTCCCACTACTTGTTACCTTCTTGTTCGTGGATGTGTTGCCACGACGCACGATTATCGTAGACCGCCAGACCAATACCCCAATGAGAATCCCCCATGTGTTGTATTTGAAATCTCGTAGTAATAAAGGAGTCGTGGACTACCACTTTTTTTAAGTCAAGTCAGTAGCTTGTTAAGTCAGTGAGGCAAGTTGCGCAACTTACTAGTTTAGTAATCAGACTGGTTAGTGTCAAGCATGGTAAGTTTAGTGGTCATGTACTAGATTAGGAGTAACATGGCGTATCTTAATAGTCGAAAGTTATCATAGAAGTGGCAAGGAATAATTCTGGAAGTGTTTAGAGCCAATATTTGCGAGGAGGTTCCTAAGCAAAAAGGCTTATTGGATAGCCATATAGGGCTAACACTGGCATTAAGCCAATAACTGAAAGAATTGAGCATCTCTAGGGGAAGCAGCTAGCAGAGCCAAGGCTTGCTTCTTAGCATAAATTCTAATGCATCGCTAAGGGAGTAGCTAGTAAACTATTTACTTAGGCAAAAATTGTTAACGTGTGACTAGGACGCTGCTAGCAAAGAAGCTAGGGTTTTAAGCTAATGTGCTACTAGAAAGGAAGCTAGCACTTTAGGCTAATCGCCGCTAGATAGGAAGCTAGCACTTTAGGCGCAAAGGATGAAGCGCTTCTTATCAAGGAAGCTAGCGTTCTAGCGTCAAAACTCTTATAGCCAGGGAAGCTAGCGCCAATGCGCTGCTGGTCAAGGAAGCTAGCGCTTCTGCGTGGATGGTCAATGAAGCCAACGTTTCTGCACTGCTAGCGTAAAAGTTAATGCGTGTCTGAGGACGCTTCTTTAGTTCGGATTGTAACTCACTAGGAGAAAGTGACTTTCTAGGAGTTTGTAACTCTCTAGGAGCAAGTGACTCGTTAGGAGTTTGTAACTTGCCAGGAACGTGTGACTTGCTAGGATCTAGTGAGTCGCAAGGAGTTAGTGTCTCGCTAGGAGCAAGTGACTCGCTAGGAGATAGTGACTCGCTAGGAGATAGTGACTCGCTAGGAGCTAGTGTCTTTCTAGGAGAAAGTGACTCGCTAGATGTTTGTGCCTCGCTAGGAGAAAGTGACTCGCTATGAGATAGTGTCTTGCTAGGAGAAGTGAATCACTATGAGATAGTGTCTTGCTAGGATCAAGTGACTTGTTAGGAGCTTGTCCCTCGCTAGGAGGACGCTGACAGAGCGCACCTAGCGCTGGCCTTGGCCTAGCGCGGAGAATCTGGCGTGTCTCTTAGGAAGCTTCCTTAGTGAGGCTGGTGCCAGCGCGAAGAAGTCAGGGGTAGCCCACCGCGGAGATACAACGCGTCTTTGGAGGCATTACTATTTGATTTTGGCACGTCCAAGAGGAACGACACATAGTTTGTGATACGTCCTTGAGTAAAATGCTAAAGTGGCATATTTTAGGGCCAGGACGACGAATTGCGATGTGTTATTTGAGATCAGGATATTAAGCTAGAATGCTCTCTTGGAGATTCGGGATTATCTATTTTCAGAATATGCATATCGCAGTAAATTGATGTTGTTTAAATAAGAATTTGAGTATCGAGATTGCTCTAGGAATAGCACTAGAGAAGATATTGGATACAAAACAAGCTCTAGGAATAACACTAGAAAAGACATTAAGTTCTAGGAATAGCACTAGAGAAGACTAGTGGGAATCCATTTAGGAGCTTGAGACTTATTACATAGATATTATAGACTACAAGATCAGTATAGAATGCTTGTAGTTATTTGTGGAGACTGTATTCTTAATTCTCTTGCGGGAATAAGTAGAAATACATTATTTCACATTTTGATGTTGTCTTAGAAATATGCACTCAAATATGTATGGATACTTCTAGGTTCATGCAACCAGGCAGAAGAGCAATTTACAATTCTGACCCTTGTCAAAAATTCACCGTCTATATTAAGTCCCCTGCTTAGTGAGGAACAGTAATGTTACGCAGTAAGAACTAGATGGTGACAATATGATTATAACAAATATAATGCATAATTAAAACTTTAAAAGTATAATAAAATTTACTTAGCTCATGCTTCTACGAGATTGAAGTATGTGCCCCTTAGTATTAACCCTGGTTGGGATTAGTAGATGTCCATGATTCTTGTCAGGAATGCTAGCTTGACCGTGAGTTGAGAGGGGATATGGTTGGCGCCAGGTTTTCTGTTTTCTTTTGTTTTGAAACAGGTATGCTTCATCCCAAATAGAGGATCAAGTCAGTTGGATCGATTCTTTAGGAGCAAGAAGTATTGTTATCTTTGTCTCCTCCGGGTAATGTCTTTGATGTAGAGTTGAGCCTTAGATTTAAACTTTCTTATGAGCAAGTAGTGGGCGATGATGCCTGCTTAGGTTTTGAATATGCAGCGATCAAGTGCTAGTGGTAGCGTCAGCATATGAGAGACAGGACACCTGGAGACGATGCTTTGAGTTGTAATTAGTAGCAACAAAGTTGGAAATATTGGAAACCGGCAGAAGAAGTAGATGGTAGATCAGAAATGCAGGTGGGGCTGGTGTTGGACTCCAGTGTTCTTGTCGTATACTTGAACATATCAATTCTTTAATTTTAAAATATCCATTGGTGTGATATTGTATTAACAGAAGCACTGAACAACAGGGATGGTATCAGCATCATCAGAAGTTGAGGCAGCATGGTCACAAAAGTGGAGCAGTATTGATACAAGGTTGATGACGTCTTATAGTGTGGTGAGATCTTCTTGGGAGGTGCAGTGGAACTTGATATGATAATATATATGAGAATATGAGAATCCACGAGCAGATGAGGTCTCTGTAAAGCCGAGTCTTCTAAATCCCGTCTGGAAACCCTAGTTTATACATCGTTCACTCCAGAAGTTGTTAAAGTTTCATACAATGTCGGATTTCGGTGTTTGATCCCAACTTTTGAAGCTAAGAGACCAAGATATCATATGAAAAAAGAATAACTCGATTCGGAGTTTGCTATATCAACCAACCATGCCTAAAATTTTATGATTAGTAATCCCGTGTGAATTCTCAGATTCTATAGACTTTAATGTAATAGTCATATCTCCTAGATCATGTCTCCGATTGATGTGCCCTTCCAGTATGTCATAGAAGAGACATAGATGAACACTTCTTGTGAAGGATGCTTTGACCCGTTCTTTACCGATTGCTGTCGATTTCCGAGTTTGTATAATGAAGAGGCAATAGTATGAGTAACAACGATGGACTAGAGAAGCAGACATGACTGTTGTTGGGAGATGGCGTTGTGAAATGTTATCATAGTAAATATGTTGGCTTCATGAGGATGCTATCTTTGCGAATAGTGTCTCAGTTTCTGTGAGAAACTCCAGCTTTGATGAAAATTCCTTATCTTGTGCTAGGAGCTAGCGCTGGAGAAGAAGGCGAGTATTGGAGGTGTAGGGCGTGCACACTGGAGGAGGCAGGGTATGTTACCGGATGAGGCAGGGCGTGCAACGGAGGAGGCACATCATAAGATTTTTATGATAATCATATCGCTGGATCAATGATCAACAACTTGTAAACCAATATTCTGGAAGTTGAGAGGAGAAACCTGAATCTGAGGTAACTGTGTCATTGGATGTTCGTTCTGAGATAGAGATAGTTGTGGTTTCCAAGTCCAACAATAGAATCATGTGGTTGAAGTAAGTAGCAGTATCAAGGATGAAGTCACCGTTCTGGAAATGATCAGGTAAGAGGAGAAGGTTTCCTAGTCGTGTGAGGTACTGATGTAGATAGTTTTTGTCGATAACTCTGATATTTTATTGACTTGATTTTGGGGATCACTTTAGTTCGAATGGACTTGAATTGATTTATTTTCTAATGAATCGTCCCCAAGTACAGAGCAACCAAGAGGTGTTTATTTAGTAGACATAGTTTTACATGTTGAATGGGTTTACGACATCCACGGGTGAATTATGTTGCATGTACTTCAGGTGCCTACATAAAGGGTATTGAGGTTTCATGTTCTCTTGAGTGGTGTAATGAATTACCACTAGTATTTATCCTCCCATAAATAATGAGGCTCTTATTGCAGAAGAAGCTAAAACATAGCAGATGAGGGTGTGGGTGTTACCTTGGGGTGTGAGGATATGAGTTTTGATATATATATATAAGGTTTTGTTATTGTAACCGTTGCTGATCAGACCTTCTGGTTGAAGGATTTGACTGTGTTGAATCTTCAAAAGTGACGGAGCCTTCAATCCCCAAGTGTAAATTACTTGGATCACTACCAGGCCTAATATAATTTTATAGTGTCGGCACATGTCCATGCTTCCAGGAATTTGACAGAACATGGGAAGTCACGAAAGTTAAAGCTATCCTTTGTTGTCGTTGAAGTGCTAGGAATGAGACAAGTATCTTAATTGAAGTTGAATCTATCGTTGTCGTCTGGGCTGTTGAGGTGCAACGGGGATGTTCTCCGACCTCGTGCCTTTTCAAATTCCTTAAACTCACAAGCTTGTTGTATTCCTCTGGAGGTGGCAATGGGATGATGTATCCTTATGGTCGCCATTTTTTTTTAAATCTTTTTAACTCAGGCATACCAGAGTGAAGTGCGTCCCTGAAGGACTGTCATGTCTTGACTAATTGGTTTATTTCTTGCATCATGTGCGTGTGGTGCACCCTCGAGTAGACCCTACTCCTATTATTATTAACAGTCCCCATTTTATAAGAAAAGGACCACGAATGATTCTTCCATATTGATGCTTATGAGACTTTGGGAGACACCATGAATGAACATAATTCTGGGGAAGAAAAGCCTGAAGAAGCATCCCGTACTAACAAACTTTGCAAAGAATCTGATTCCACTGTTGTTTGATGGAGAAGTAAGCAATAGAGATAAAGTAACATTGGGCTCCTCCGATAGCTTGGATACGTCTCAAGTAAGATTAATGTCTTTATGAACATGATAAAACATATGAATTCTTAAAACTTCTCATGTAAGCATAGCCGTATTCGAATTTAATAAAACTTCATGAACTTTTGTCATTATAAAATTTCAAAAGTATAGAGCTTGGGAAAAACGTTGTATAGAGACTGTATTCTTAATTCTCTTACGGAATAATTAGAAGTTATGTGTTCATGTTTTGATGTTGTTTTAGAAATATGCACAAAAATATGTGCGAGTACTTTTAGGTTCCTGCAACTAGGCAAAAAGGGAATTTTATAATTCTAGCCATTGTCAACACACAATAAATAAATAATGTCGAATTGGTATTATATGAACCAATACAATGAATATCCGACCGATTTTAAAAATAGACATTATCCGTATTATGACCATAGTGTTGATAGTACTTGGGATCACTACCGACCTTCTAAAGGTTATGGATCATACCATGGTGATCCAAATACTATCCGTACATGCACCAGTCATACGAACGAGAAAATGAACAATACTGTAATGATCATAATGACCGGCCGAGCCTTATTCTTGATCTCTATCTCGCTTTCCTTTAGCTACCAGTTCTCCTTATTTAGAGGATTTAGTCATACATTTGCTACATAATTCTTCTTATAAATGTCTTACATTAGAAGATTCGCTATGTCGTTTCATTGAAACTACACAAATTCATGATACCTCTATTAATTCTTCGTATGATTCCTTGAATAATAAACTCAATCTATCAATTGAAAATGACTTAGATAGGAAAGAAAAAATTGCAACTTTAACTATTACTTTCAATGAACTTACTACACATTTAGATAAAGATGAATACAAGGTTAATGAAGAACTTTAGATTTGTAGTCATAATGATGAGGAAATTATTTCAACAATCATATCTTGATTATAATGTTGTTTCTATCTCCAATCTTGATGATGTTAACAATTATTCACCTATTCAAAATGAAGAGGTTTGGACTAGAAATACCATTATGTCAGGAGATGTAAAAATTCCTTGTTATTATGAGTACGATGATGATTTAGAGGAACAGTTTTATCATGAGACTAGTGTTTTCGAGTCCAACGATTCAAAAACAATAGTCGATGACGAAGATGATAATGTGAGTAAAGGAAAACCATCTGATTACAATCTAGATGAAATAAATGACAATTTTCCTGAATCTGATAATTTGAAAATAAGGAAATTGTGACTAGTTTATCAAAGGCCATTGACCACCAAGGTTTGGGGTGAATGTCATTCTCCCCGTGGTTTACCTTTGACTCTTATAAAGGTGCTTCACTTGGGGCTTTACATATGTTACCCTACCATATTAAGAGATTATCTTCATACACTGTTTCCAGAGCCGGATAATAATGTCCAAAATAAACTTCAGTTGATAGAAACCTGTCATCCTGTTGATGTGGTTCACCCTGGATATGATACCATAACTGACTTTGTAATTCTACTAAAAATTTATTTACCAAATGCGGGAACATATGAATTTCAAATATATCATTTATTAAATTTTGGAGCTAAGCCTAATTATTTTAGGAAAGTTGAATCGATACATTTTCTTAAGAATGACCACCACTTTCATATATTCCATCGTGGTCAACTTTATGAGTCAAAGATGATTGACTTTAAGGATCCACAACTATTTCGATTATTATTATATGATGCGTAAGTTGTGACTAACCTTTTGTTGGTCTTGCTGAAGACTTTAAACTTATCGCTTAATAGGAGGCACCCCATATGCTAATGGTATATGGCTATATATGATAACATCTTTCCTTATCTCTTTTAAATTTCAATATTTTTCTCATGCTTTCTTTATTTATCTTTAGAACATCGAGGATTATGTTCAATTTAGGTTTGGGGGTAATGGAGAAAAAACATTCAGTTGTACCAATATCTCCAACATGTAGAGCCACATATTATTCTTTTAGTTAAGTTAGCATACTGTTTCTCACCAAAAAGATTGAAATTAGCATTGCTAGAAAAATTTATATTTGTGTTCTTAACCTTTGAGAGGGTAATCGTGATGGACCCAACCATCCATGCTGGAGACAATTAGGCCATAAGGAAATTCCAGAAAGACATAACTAACCAATCATTAGTGGAGACTACCCTTTTGAGTGAGCCACCAAACCTTCAACTATCCCCTTAGAGTGTTTTCATCTGCATAAACTCCGAGTAGAATGATAATCTACTCAACATCGAACCATTTCAGCACTTTTCGGTCTCATGAGTGCTAATTCTTATCACCATGAGGGTGACATCAAAACTAACCTCATCTTGTAGTCTTAGTCACAAAATTACAACTCTCTCAATAAAAGCTCAACATCATCAACAAGCGGAGAAAAATAAAACCAAGAAGAAGTTGAAGACGTTCAAGGTTTATAAGAAATAAAAGGAAAACAACATTAAAAAAGGTGTAAATTTTTAAAGATTTATGTACCAACAATTGTGAAGAATCAAGTGCAAAACTCCTTCTCGATTGGCAAGTAAAGTTTTATGTTTTGTACCATTCATTTTTTGTTTTATTTTTTATATCAATCTTATCAAAAAAAGAAAAATCAAAAAAGAAAGAAAAAGTAGTGTAATAATTTCATTAGGAAAAGCCAAAGAGAAGAAGAAATCCAAAAGGAAGTTTTAAGACAACAAGTGATCTAAGATATTTTTTTGTAAAGTTCTACAAGTTTCAAGAGTTTATCATTAAGATTTTAAGCAGAAGACAAAGTTGTTTCTGTTGAGCACTATGAGGGAATTGTGATTCCAATACTAGAAGGTGAGTGTATGTTCCCATCCTCTTTTATAGTCAATTTCCTAAGAAGTCATCATATTTTTTTCCTTTGAGATCATTAGAAAAAGAAAATAAGCATTACCATCAATAATGTGTAAGTATTCTCTCTTCAATTCTGCTTACACAAATGTGTGACCCTTAAAATCATCTTACGAGTGTCAAATTTATAAAATCCTATTGGTGAGGCAGAGTCGAGGCGAAATGCATATTCAGTTGTTGTATTAGCCTGTATTCGATCTGGCAAAAGATATTTGTGGCACTAGTTGAACTCGTCACACTCTTTCTCTCATTGTTTAATTGTACTTTTATGTACTTTCTCTTGCACTTCTAGTTACTTGGCATTAGGAGGAGAAACTTTATGTCCTCATAGATCTTTGGATACTTGTTACTAATTAGAAGTTGGAGTAAAGGTTTTGTGGGTATACCTCATGTAAACCCTCACGAGATAAAACTCGTCCGCTAAGGCCACTTAGGGGTTTAAAGGTTTGTTACACATGCTAAATTTAGTCGCGATTCCTGCAAAAGTGAGTTAGAATTTTTATTTTTATTTTATTTTCTTATTTTTGCTCGAGGACTCTCAAAATATGGGTTTGGGGGTATTTGATGAGTGTGCAGAACACGACTCATTATATATTAATTTATATTTATTTAGTTCTTAATTTTGTACAAATCTGATTATTTTATTTAGTTTTACAGATTTTATTAAACAAAAGCTTGGCGGACTAAAATACATAACTTCACCCGTAAAATTGAGAAAATGGAAACAAATACACTGAAGTGCTCCTTATTATTGTAGCATGCATGTTTGGCTACCTTTCACTGGTAATCTATGAAGATGTGGCATAGTGCGTTGCACTGTAAAACATAGGATCCTAGCCAACAAAATCATTTCCAAGATATTAATTAAGATAAAAAGATATTTGGAGATTTTTTTTTTAATGAAAGTAAAAGTGTTAGCTAAGAAATCTATATATTTTCCATGTGAGGGATATTTTCTTACATATATGCATGACTACATTAATGATAAGAAGATATTGAGAAATTAATGGTGTAACGTTGAAGAGTATATAAATGGTGGTGGAAGCAGTTGAAAAAGGGAGTAGATTGTTAAAGAGTTTTGGTCTGAGCACAACAAGTAATTTTAGGCATTTTTAGTTTAGTTCTTTTTTCTTGTTTTATTTTTCTATTCTTTTTGTAATGAAATAATTCGCTCTACTAAGGTTTTGGAGGAATCCCTATTATGTATGTGGAGAATTTTAACTAGTTTTCAATATCAATTCTTTCTTGTCCTATATTCTCGTTTTGTCATGATAATAATTTGTCTTCATGTATCATGTGCTTTAATCAATGTTTTGATGTTCTTGTTTTAGAGACTAGCATCTTTAAATGAATAAGATCGTTAGTTATTTGAGAATTTTAATTGGTTTAAACGTATCATCTTCCAAGACGTAAATATCGATCCTAAATCGTCTTGAGCAATATAATTAAGAGTATTATAGAAAATATTATTGATATTTTATGCACAGTTGTGGAAGAATTCAGTCATGGGTTTTTCTACTATATATGTTTTTTTATTTAGTTTTAATTAATTTAATATTTCTTATTTTATTATTTTTGGCATAATATTTATAAGAAATTAAAGATAACAATATTTTAGTCTCCGTGGACGACCCGTGCTTGCATTCTATCTCATGATAGTTGATAAGTGCATATTTTACATATTTTAAGTGTCAATCTCATGCTAGTATTTGCTAGATTTTTTTTGAATTATTGTATATTACATTTTTTTTGTAGTTTCTATATTTTATTAAGTGAATCATCCAAAAGGAGATACAAAGTGTTAGAATGTGCGAGAAAAGAAGTGTTACAAGTGAAGAAGGGCCAATGACCAGGTGTAAATCATCCAAATCCTGAATTTCTTGTTATAATCAACCAGAGAGAAAAGAGACGAAGTCAACGGCGAAAGAATGAAGTCATTATGACTTCGTATGAGAAAGTTATGGGCAAAACGAGAACAAGGGGCAAAATAGTCACTTCAAGGGAAAAATACTATTGGCACCCCATCGTACGCTAAGGGCTGTCAGAATTCAAATGTTTACAAAGGCACCATCTTGAGCGATCAGGGCCACCTCTTCTTCTCCAAATTCATGAAGGCATTAGGCGAGAATAGAACAGCGAGAAGGAAGCTGTTAACGGCTTCAGCTTGGTTGTCGATGATGGGTGCTGATGAAAGTGAACTCGAGTTGGAAGAGAATAGCCGGAAAACATGGACTGGTGGATGTTGAATGGTTCGGCAAAGTCTTGGATGCTTTGATCGATCGAATAATGGTTGAGAAATGGGTTTGGCTCAGTTTAATGGTGGCAGTGATGAGATTAGAAAAGGAAGGTGTAGCAGAGCTTGGTTGCTGTGAGTGATTGATTAACAGAGAGGTGAATTGTGCTGGATTAGAAGCTGAATGGGCTTCGTGGTAAAAAGTCAGGCTTGGTGAGTTTGATCTCGAGGAATTAAGAATGAGTTGTGGCTATCTTCTCAGTGGTTGACGGAGCCTGTGATGATCGAAATGATGGCTGTGGTTCAAACGAGAGACATAGCTGATGGGTTACTGCCATTAATGGCAGTTTTGATGATGATTAGTGATTTAAAGTGGGTTGTTGTCTGTTAGTAAATAAAAGAAGCATGACACGTGGAAGAAGATCGAGATAGGAAGCAACCAAATTAAAAAGAGCGAGAATCACACAATCAATATTAAGGATATCAAATATCGAAAAGACACGAAACATCTGAACAATGAATTGCATGAAGGACACATATGATCGCGAAAGTTGGATTACATCGAATAAAACAAACATCATTAAATGATGGCAGATCGAGAAAGTAAAAATAATGATTACTCTATTATTTTGATAATCGAGAAAGTAAAAGTAATAATTACTCGAATTATTTTAATAATCGAGATAACAGAAGTCTATAAAGATAGGAAGACACGTGTTGAATATGTAAAGCATCGAACCAAGAAGCAATTAAGAGTGATCTGTCAACTAATGATCGTACCAGATAAAAGAAGAAATACAAGAACGATGGGTACATCGAAATAAAATGGATCGAACCAAAGAAGAGGCAATCCAAGAATGACGACAAGACTGGATAAAATGACACGAGAGCATCGACCCAAAGAAGAATCGATCAAGGAACGATGACCAGACTGGAGAAAATGACACGTTGCACAAAGAGGGACCCAGTAAATAAATCTATAAATAGAAGAAGCCAGACAACAAAGAGAAGGTCAGAAAAAATAGGAAGAAAAACCTTAGAAAGAAAGAGAAGAAATTTCTAGGTATGAATCTAGGAGAAGTAATTATATAAGTAAGGATTTTTGTACTTAATTGAAGAATGTAAAGATCATAGACCGAAAATGTTAAATTTGGGTGATCATATGTATCGTACAGAAATGATTTTATGTATCGTACAGAAATGATTTTATAAAATCAATACAAAGATGTTTGGCTGTTACTCGATTTCAACCTTTAATTGATATGTGAGAATTTGATTGGTTGTTTTAGTCGAAAAGATTTTTGGCATAAACAATTTGGCGCTAGAAGGAGGGGCGATTAAAGGATTTATCCTACCTGATGAAGGAAAAAAGGTTTTAATTTCAAAAATAAATCGTCCAAGAAAAAAACATTTTTATTAAGAAAAGAACGGATATGGTTGAAAAAATTTAAAAGAAAAGGTTGGAAAATTCAATTTTGCAAGATACAAAAAATGAGTGTAAAGTTTATTTACATAAGCATGTTTTATTAACATGAAAAATGTTTGAAAAGGTAGATAAGAATATGAAACAAAGGATTTTATGAATTGGGAAAAATCAGATTTGTGATAGGAAGAATTTACAGTTAAAGTAATAAATAGGATCTCTTATGATTTTGATGTGTAAGAGTTCATTTGACTGACTTTCTGGAAAATTTCTAGATATCGAGAAAGGAAAGCAATCAGCAAGGCGAAAAATAGTTAAGAAACAACAGGTTCTGAAAAATATGTCTCAAGACGCTAATTCTGGGACCAAAGTAATAATGAAGACTGGGAGAATAGACAAGAAGAAGGAATAGAATCAGGACAACAACAAAGTAACGAGGGAAATCATACCCCAAATCAAGAATTAACACCAAATACAGTGGTTCAGAATTTCTCTTCAGGTCATGGGAGTTCTCAAAGAAAGATACAGCAAATACAGGATTTATTAGAAGAAATAAATGAAATGAGAAAAGAACTCCTGAGTAGTGGGGAAATTTGAAAAGTTTAAGGAAGACAAAGTGCAATAACTATGAGAAGACAGTAAAAAGTTACAGGGTATTTAAAGGAGAGAATTGAAACCGCCAGAAAATGGGAAAAGGAAATAATCGGTAAAGATTTGATTCTATCGAAAAAGTGTAGCTGACACAATCATATGTATAGAAACAATAAATGCAGAGCCGGAAAAATCAGTAACGTGCTAATACAATTAATGCCAGCAGAAAACTCGGATAACGTGCGAGAAAGAAACTGAAAAAAGTTAAAATGATAAGTCCTTCTCCATTTTTCAAAATCTTGGATCGACCGCTAGATGATTTTGTAAAAAAGAGAAGAAGAGGCAAATTGTTAGTAAATAAAAGAAGCATGACACGTGGAAGAAGATCGAGA